>JZKD02S1593685.1:958295-988735 GCA_000966675.3 Picea glauca
TTAGGCTTAGGGCTTAGATTCTAAGCTAGGTGGCGATTGGGTAGGGGAAATGCTTAAGGTTTCATTTAGGTGTCGATGACTTAGGGATAATTAGGCTGACTCCTCCAACCACATTCTTGCGACGTGCCCTTCAGGACGCACCACGTGCTCCAAGGGTGCCACTCGCCTCTTGAATTTCTTTTGTGCGACGTGCCCTTCCGGATGCACCATGTTCTCCAAGGGTGTCACTTTCCCACTGAGTTTCTTTTCTGCGACGTACCCGTCGGGATGCACCACGTGATACAAGGGTGCCACTCACCGACGGAACTGATTTGTATTCATATAGACCCCCTGGAGTCAACACTCCGCTCGGTGAACTTGTAGGAGACTAAGGGTTCTAAGGAATAAGGCCCCCGCCTTATTGCGTGCCCCTTAGAATCATCATGAGCGACTGTCGCAGTCTGCCCTCACGGCATCATGGATCCTCTCGAACTAGGTAATCGTTAACCTACAGTTCGAGCCACGACGGGAGTGCTAGCAGGAGGTGGCAGGGATGCTGTCCACCCCTCTACCTCAACCTATCTGCAAATCGTGTGTGGCCCCTTTACTCCATATGTGAGTCTGGTCGTCAAGCTATCGTCAGCCTGCATCATCAACAATCATGTCAGAAATGTCAACAACAAATCATCAAATTGAATGAAACATCATAGTAAACATATCACCCAAAAGAACACTCCCTGACTCAGTCCGGAGTCCAAGGGGGTTCTACCAATGCCTCTGCATCCTCAAGGTCAAAAACCCTACACACTCAATAAAACTGAGTCAATAGCACCCATCTACATCAAATAGTAACACATCATGTCATCTGTCAATCGCATCATAATCAAGTATAAATGGTCTAACATCATAAAAGTCCAGATCACTTGCGAGCAAGTGTCCTCAAATAATAAGTGTTCTCAGTGTGCCAGAGCGGGATGTTACAAAATCTTAACTGTCCATCATGAAATCTAACCCGACTTGGTGACAATGATTAGCACTAAAATTTAATTGAGGGAGTTAGATTAAATGTGAAGTTAAGACTGTCCGTAAACACATCAATTCTCTGGTCAATAGTTATGAGGGTTCTGCAATGTACTGAATAGTAGGTTATCTTGTCCAATTTGGATTTTCCATATGCATTTATTCACATGTCGAGAGTACCCGAACATCCCCTCACCATTACTTCTCACTTCGAAAGCTTCGTGGGTAACTAATGTATCATTTTTATTTTGGCTCTCTGCATTTTTGAAAAAAACCTAGCGTCAAACCCTGTAACATTTGTCTGTGTGTAAGATCGACAAATTTGATTGGTCCTACTCTACATAAGGAAAGAAAATGGCATGCGACCAACTAGTTTTCTCCTATACCAGGTAAACCCGTGAAAACTCTATCGCTTAAGATATCCTATAAAAGGTGTGTTAGTTTGGAAATATTAGTCATTTTCGTAACTACCTCTGTAACTATCCCCTACGACTTCTGGTTTGAGATTCTTCTTTTTGTTGTCATTTAAATCTCTGAATACATTTCCATCCACGCTCTATGTAATAAATCCCCATCAGGTAACCTGTGGCAGTTTACAATAATAGTCCTTCCTGCGAGTGTAACCGCCCTCTTCTCATGGTTTTTGTTGAGGACTTGTCTGAAACTTACAAAGACAATTCAGCCTCTTGGTTCAAGAAGAGTCCTGTAATAATATTAAGCATTTTGTCGGTAAGAACTTAGACCATGACCTCGATCTTCTCCTTATCATTTATGCTTGTATTTTTGTTTGAGTTGTTCACGACATACCTATTACCCAAAAATCTCGTGGTTAAATCTTCTTAGGTTTCTACAGTGATTATTAAATCTACCTATGATGTCTTTATGTATAAATTGTATATCATTATTTCTTGTGTATTATGTTATATGTCTCATGAATTCGTAAACAGGCGAGGATAGCAGGAATCCTCGAACTATTGACTCTTAAAAAGAGAATACACATCCTGAAACTTATTGTGATTGATTTCACCTTCAATTTACATGGTGAATATTCGTAAAAAATTTCTTGTGTAGGAAGTAAGGTTTTCTCACCCAAGCGTAAAGTTTAGTAACCGGTTTGCGGGACTTCCTCTAATTTTATTCACGTTTTTTTTTCATACTTAAAAAAGAATTGTTAGAGTCATAATACTTCCTCTGTGTGTAATTTTCCCAAAATTTATACTTCATTTAAAGATTTACCCTAAGTTCTATGTTCTGGAAAATTTGTGTTTAAACATGTTTCTTTGTAATTCTTCCACGTAAAGAAAATAGCAAAAGAAGTATCCAGAACCCCATCTAGTTCTCTTCCATTGGATAGATTGTCTTTGATGAAAATGAAAGATTACAGTAGGTTCAAAAATGCGCAATTTAAGTTCAGTTTATGCTTGTGTCCTTATGTGAGTTTTTAATCAACAACTCGTAAGTTTTGATATCTACAGAAACAATGTCTTGCAAACTTGTCTATAGTCCCAAATTGGGAAGTATATGCCTCTATGGGACATCTGACTATACTGTGTGAAATTTATTATTCTTGTTATGACAAATATTAAAATTTTAGCAATGTTTAATTTCTTGTTTACATTTTGGAGTATTCAATTAGATCCTTTTGGTTAGCAAACTAATGACGGGGCCATGTTTTCCTTGCGAGGGTACCCATCATCCATTTCTGGGTCCACTCCTCCCCTTTGTACTGTGGACATGTCATTTCTTCAACATCAGTGGAGAATTTCATCCATGCCAAATATAAGCTAAGTATTATTCATTTGTTTAATATTTTATATTTAGTTTCATTTGATTTTTTAAAACCGTTTACTAATTCTGACGGTTCTCCCCTTGCAGGATTTGATCACTCCGAGGAAATCAGATCCAAGGGATCGCCTTACTCGAAAGGTATTCGAGTTCCAAATCTCAACATTTAATTTTAAACTTCTCATGTTATGTTTATTAGTGCTACCGGGTTCTCACCCTAGGGTACTCTACTATGATAATTTTGAACCAGGGTTTCATGGATAAACTGGTTATTTGTATATTTTTTTTAATGGAATAAATAGATTGTAAAGTGAAACCCCATTTTGGAATACAATTCCATGATCAAAACAGTAATGATAGCATGTGTTATGTAGAATTATGAATCTCTAATTTTATATGGACCATCACATACACAGAATGTAATTTCTCTTCAAAAGGGGGAACTATTATTTTCTTTATCTTTGTTCTATGGTATTCTGCATGTATATTTATGTACATAAATTCTATATGGATATATGGAAATACACACAGTTGTCTTCTATTTAAGCACATATTCACTTATAATTATTTCCAGAATACAACCAATAGTTCTAACATTCTTTATGCCTAGTCCAACATATATATGTATTACTATCTATGCATATATACATAACTCAGTTTCATTAGCAATTAAAATTCACAATAGCTTTCTTATCTTTACTCAGTGAATATAATCAACCTGTAAGGAAATTATCCTATAACCTTTTCATTTTGTTAGCTATTAATTAGCAAAAACATTCAACAAGGAAACAAGTAGATGTACATATCTGAATACGATGCTGGAGAATAAATTGAACAACCAAGTTCCACCCAACCGTTGAACAGAAAAACAAAAATACTTGCTCTGTTCAACCCCTAGCCTGACCATGAGTCCATAACGGAGAATTCCAATGATCCTCTTTCACTACAATCCTCCTTTCAGATCAGAAAATCCCCTTGCCTCACACTCATAATAGTGTTCATAGCAACAAGTGATATCCTTTCTCCAACATACTAATCAACATCTTGCCTCCTCCCATATGTTGTATATCTTGAGCATCTTCTGCCTAGGTCTTTTTCCCTCCTTGGGAATTTTTGCAGCTTTACAAAATCTTTATTTTTAGGGGATTCTAATGGTCAAATTCCTCATTTTCCACTTGTAAAATTCATCCCTGAGGTAACTCAAGTTCGTTCCCCACTCATGGAATCATGGTAAGTTTTTTTCAACCTCGTTGTTCCATTTTTCATTCAATAATTAATATATAAAATGATTTGTCTTTTACATGTGTCACAGTCAAATAGTTGGTTGGAAAATCAAATCTTTTCCCAACAGTCACAATAATTAATTACAAATAATCAAATTCCAAATTCGGATTTGCCATAAATGGAAATAAGTTTCCAAATATGAATTTTCCAAAAATGGAAATTTATTCCTAAGTGCATAAAGAATTTAATAATTAATTATTTTTGAGGATATTACATTGTATCCCCATTCAGTACAACACTGTCCTCGGTGTTCATTCCTCTATCGGAATAGGTTTGGATAATATTTTTGCAAATCTTCCTCCAATTCCCAAGTGGCCTCCTCAGGACTAAAGTGTTTCCATTGTGCTTTTACCTAGGCGATGGATCTGTTCCATAATACCCTTTCTTTCCTTTCCAAAATGCGCACAGGTTTCGCTTGGAACTCGCCTTCTGGTTCCACCTACACCATGTTCCAATTAATGATGTGAATAAGATCATGAATATAATTTTTCAACAAAGAAACATGAAATACATTATGAACTTTTAAATTTGCAGGGAGTGTAAGTGGATATGCCATGGGTTCAATTTGAGCTAATATATTGAAGGGCCACAAAACCTGGGCGCCAACTTTGAATAGTTTCCTAGCTTTAATGAACTTCTTCTTTCTTTGACTTTTAAATACATGTGGTCTCCAACTTGAAATTCCCGATGTCCCCTTTTCAAATCTGCGTAGCTTTTTTGGTCCCCTTTTTAAATTTTGTTTTACCTTTCTTACCGTTTTCTCCATTTCTTGGAGCATTTCTAGTCCCATAATGAGTATGTCAACTGGGTCATCCCAGCTAATTGGAGTTGTACATTTTATGTCGTACAATACTTTGAAGGGACTCATTTTAGTTGATGTCTGATAGCCATTATTGTACACAAATTCCACTAAGTGTAGGTATTCCTCCAACTTAGTTGGTTTCTTCCTTACGTACATTCATAACATATCTTCTACAATCTGGTTTGATCATTTAGTCTACCCATCTGTTTGTGGATGGTATCTTTTGCTGAAATTCAGGTTAGTAATTAACCCTTCAAATGATTATTTCCAAAACGTTGATGTAAATTTGAAATCTCTATCCGAAATCACCATTTTAGGAATACCATGTAATCTAAATATTTCCTTCATAAATATTTTAGCGATGTTAATATCTTTATAAGTAGATTTCATAGGAATAAAATGTGTAGACTTGGTAAGTTTATCAATTACTACCATAATAGAATCATTCTTCTTTCGAGTTTTAGGCAAACCTGTGACAAAGTCTAGTGAGATAGTTTCTCACTTCCACTCAAGTATAGGTAGAGGTTGTAGCAAGCTGGCTAGATGCTGATGTTCAACCTTGGCCAATACACAATCTAGGCACTTAGATAACTATTCAATTTTCTTAGATTTCATGTTAGGCCAATAAAACAACTTCCCCAATGTTGTTACCATTTTCTGGTATCCCGGATGACCAAAATATGGTTTTTTGTGCACTTCATCCAAAATTGTTATCTTTAATTTAGTAGAATCTGGGATGTACAACTAGTTTTTAAATCTTAAAATCCCATTTCTATCCAAACTCAGATCCGTTCTGTCCAATTTTTCTGCATAACTTTGCAAGTCTGCGACTATTTTGATGTATTTTTCGTCATTACCACTTGCATATTTTATCCTTTGTTCAATGTGACCACTTTCTTCCTTGCTAATACTTATCTCAAAAAACCCATGAGTTCTTATACATAAGGAATCTTCCACTTTGTTTTCCTTACCCTTGATGTGTCTTATTTCAAAATTGAATTCACTCAAGAAGGCTAGCCACCTTTTTTTCCTTGTGTTAAGATCTGGTTGACTGAATAAGAATTTTACACCACTGTTATTGGTTAAAAATAGAAATTTTATGCCAATTATATAGTGTCGCCACATTTTTAATGCATGAAGTACAACTATTAATTCCAGGTTGTTTGTGACGTAGTTTCGTTCTAGTTGTTTTAGCTTCTATGACTCCTAACAAAGAACGTGTCCTTCTTGAGTTAGGATACCTCCCAAGAATTCTTTGCTTGCATCCACACAGACTGTAAAGTCTTTATCATGGTCTTCTACCTTTAAAATAGGTGCGGTAGTTAATAGTTCTTTTAACTTATTAAAACTGTCCTGACATTTCTGCAACCAAGTAAAATGTGTCCCCTATTTTTGTAGGGATGTGATTAGGTATGCAATCTTAGAGAATTCCTCAATAAATCCGTGGTAGTAACCAGCAATTCCCATGAATGACCAGATTTTAGCCACATCCTTAAGGATAGGCCATTCCATGATGGATCTTATCTTTTTTGGGTCTACTACAATACCTTCTTCAGATATTACATGTCCTAGGTATTGTATTCTCTTTTGGTAGAAGTCACATTTGTCAAATTTTGCATACAACTTGTGTTTTCTTAGGGTCTGCTATACTATCTTTAGATTTTCTTCATGTTCTTCTTCCATTTTCAAATACAATAGAATGTCGTTAATAAATACCAAAACAAAATAATCCAAATATTGACTGACTATGCTATTTATTACACACATAAATGTTGTTGGTATGTTAGTGAGACCAAACAGAATAAAAACAAACTCATACTGTCCAAATCTCGTTCTAAATGTTGTTTTACTTATATCTTCATCCTTTATTATGAGTTGGTGATAACCAGATCTTAAATCTAACTTAGAAAAAATAGTTTCCCCTCTCACTTGGTCAAACAGATCGTTAATTTTGGGTAGTGGATACTTGTCCTTAACAATCATTTTTTTAATTGTCAATAATCAATACATAATCTTAAAGTCCCATCTTTTTTTTTAATAAAAAGGAATGGTACTCGCCAAGATGAGACATTGGGTCTGATGTATTCCTTGTCCAATAGTTTTTGTAGTTGAATTTTCATCTCTGTCAATTCGGGTAAACTCATCCTATAGGGTACCTTAGATATCGGGGTTGATCTAGGTAGCAAATCAATAGAGAAATATATCTCTCTTCTTGGAGGCAGTTCTGGTATTTCGTCCAAAAACAAATCCCTAAACTCATGTAAGATGATAAAGTCTTCTAGCCTAGGTTTTTCGTTCTTTCCTAATAGATTTCTCACTTGAATAGCATAAATTTGACAACTTTTATTCATGCATTTCTTAAACTACATGGATGAAATTTGTCTAACTGAGACTGGTTTTCTAATGCCTTGAACTGTCCTAACAATGTTGTTTTCTTCTTTGTAAGTAAGTGGTTTTTTGTAACAATCCAAAATTAGTTTATGTTTTTCTAATCAGTCCATTCCAATGATTATATCCTACGACCCCAATGGTAATATATTAAGATTTAACTTTGTATTTTTGGCCATCTAAACTAAGTTCACAATCAGAAATGAAATCTGTTTCTTTTCTTTTTATCCCCGTTGCTAGCTATACTATCCAATATTTAATATGCTTTACTTTCTTGAGCTTGTTTGAATAAACTACACCAGTAGTAACATAACTCATAGTAGCTCCTGGGTAAATTAAAATGGAAATACGATTATTACTAACTTTACCTTCAACTTACACTATAGTCTATTGGTTATCATCTTGTCGGCCATCCACAACTAAATTAATTATGTGATTCTTATGCCCACATATTCTACTGTAGAGGCCTCCTACAATTTATGAACTGGGGTCCTTGCTATGAAAGTTAAATGTCGAAAATTCCTTCTTAAGTGAGGTTCTCCACACTCCCATCATTTTAACGGTTCCCTAGGGTTGTCCCCAAATACATTGGTTCCAATATTAATTGGTCTAACTCCCCCTTGGGTGTTCTGGTTATTGAAATGAAAATATTTCCTTTGGAAATTCTTTGTTGCATTCCGAAAAGGGGCTGGTTGGAATCATTTCTTCTGTTGATTCATTCTTCCCTGTTTCTTTTCCTTCCAAGCCTTGGGAAGTTTAGACCATTGTTTGTACTAATCATAGCACATCCAGGCCTTTCTAAGAACTTCTCTTAAGGTATTGGGATTGTTAAATTCAATTCTGTCCTTATAGGAATGTGGTAGGCAGCTTAGGAACTATTGGATTTTTACCTTGTCTACCCTAATGTATGGCACAAATCTTAATAATTAAAGAAACTTTTTTATCAGGTCGTCGATGGTCATTTGGCCGAGTCTTAGATGATAAAATTCTTTAGTCTTTCTTTCATAATAACTTTCTGATAAATACATTTTCTTGAAGAATTTATTGAAATCTGACCATTCCATCTGTTTTTCTTTTAAGCCCTTGATCAACTTCAGGTCCTTCCACTAGATACTCGCCTTTCCTTTCAGGTTATAAATGGTGATTCTGACCTTCATGTTACTTGAATAATTATAAATATGGAAATACTTTTTTATATCTAGTAACCATGCTTCAACTTCTTCCCCTGTTATGGATTCTTCGTAAAAGGTGGAAAGTTTGATCTTCTTTAATTCACCCTCCAGGTGGTCCACCTATTTTCTTTTCCTTCCTGTGGTTGTTTGACGCAACCTTCCCTCGGCGGAAGCCGCTTCCTCCAAGACCTTCTTCATCTCAGGCCCAAAGAGTCCAAGACTCTTCCATCTCCCTCGTCGGAAGTTCCTTTCCCACATGTGTCTCTTTCTGTGATCTCCCTTTTTCAAATCGGGAAATCGCAACTCGCGTGTTCGTGAGTTCGACGCTCATGATATTTGACCTTCAATTTCCTGAGCCCGAGCTCCGATGGTCAAAAGGTCAATGCCTCCACGCGTCGGGGATTTTCCTATCGGGATATCACTGCTCGCGAAATTAATGGCTTGGAGTTCCAATCTCCGAACCCTGATGCGCCGATTGTATGATGTGATGCTACCTGTCCTCCACTATATCTCGTGGTCACACTCACCCACGTCCCCTCGGGATTTCATAGATCGCGTATCCACGATGCAAGTTTTCCTTGATGTTGAAACTCCCGAACGTCAAACCCCGATCTCCCGGGATCTCGTGCCACATGCCCCTATGATGATTGATGGCTCCGAATAACTTGGGAAATCATGACTCACGATTTCAATGAGTCTGTGCCTTGCCTCGACAAATGATGAATGCCAAACCCCGATGGACTTTGATCCGTCCTGCACCTACGGGTTAATGTCCCCGCAACTTCTCCATGATCTAACGGTCATCGGGATTTCGCGACTCTCCTCTGTGATCCCTGGCCGTTGATCCTTTGCATTGGAAACCTCCTCGCTCCAAAGCTCGCCCTATTAAAGCCTTCACACAGATTTTTTCCCATAACAACGGTAAGGAACTATCTCTCCTGAGCTGTGAAACTCTGACTCCTTCAGATACTTTTACGCCCGCTTCCTGTGCTTGACTTTTCAATGACTCTCTAAGTGTTGAATTCTTCCAGGTCCTGTGCACTCAAAGCCACAGTAATCCCTATATTCCAGTGCTCAGACTATCTGATGAGACTCCACTCTTGGCCTGCGCTTATCCTGCACAGCTCAAATAACCCAATTCAACTTCTGGGCAAATGAGAATGAGAGCTTAACTGTTGAGCCTCATCAACGCACTCTATGCAAATGAATTCAACTGCACTCTATGCAAGAATCTCCTCGCTCAAACAGAGAAACAATTGAAACTCATTCTCGTCTCTCTCACAGATTTTGAAGCTACCATGAAATCACATACATAGCATATAAAACAAAGGCATAACAAGAAGCAAATATGCAATAGCATAATATCAACTGCACACAGAGAATAATCACAGCCATGGAATTGAATCAAAGTTTTCCTATTAATTCAATATCTATACATGGTTGTTCTCCACAAATTCTCTGGTCTGCTCTTCCCTTGCTCCTGTTCTCAATAATTCTGAATGCTTGATAATAATATAATGATACATGGGAGGGTGCCTATATTCCGTTTTCCCTCTCGAGTTCTACAACTATCAAATCTACAATAAATTCCTATCTAACAACATTAAAACTATTAAATGTCTTCCTATCTATAATACCATATAAGTGCGCTTCATTACATTAACCCATTAATGCTTGGCGCTACAAATATCAAGGTAGATTTCAAAAAGAAGTTTGCTGGCTTGTCCAGCTGTCTTTCTCCACGCGCTGGCTCGCTTGATGAGGTGTGGATGCTACTGCATCATACTCCTCGACTCGAAATATTTCATGGGCTCCTGTCCATGAGCTCCTGTACAGTCTTCCCATGCTTTTGTATCACTGCTTCTGTCTCCCATCTGGCATCCTCCACTGGGTGATTCTTCCATTTCACCAGGTATTCAAAATACTACTTTCTCCTGGTCTTCCTGCCTACTCTTTTATCCAGTATGCACTCCATCTGAGGTTTCTGTGCAACTGGTAATTGAATCTGCCACTGGATCACTGGTTCCTCAGTTCCAGTGTCTGCTTCATCATCCCTCTATGGGTATAAATCCTAAATGTTAAAAATCAGATATATCCCGATGCCATCCGACAACTCAAGCTCATATGCATTTTCTCTGAATTTCCTCAGGATTCTGCACGGTCCAATTTTCTTCATCTTGAGCTTGTTATATGTTCCCCTTGGGAACCTTTCCTTCCTTAAGTGTGCCAGAACCATGTCTCCAACTTCAAGCTGAAGTTGTCTCTTCCACTCATCGGCTCTACGCTTATACTCTTGGTTGGATTTTTGCAGTCGCTGCTTCACCTGCATGTGAAGTTCTTGCATTGCTTCAGTGAATTATTCATCCCTCGCACTGCTAGTTTCAGCCTGTCCTGACTCCCTGAGTTCAGAAACTCCCCTCGGCTGTGTTCCATACAAAATTTGGAATGGGCTTCTTCCTGTACTCCTGTTCATAGAGTCATTGTAAGAAAACTCTTCCTGTGATAATATCTGGTCCCAACTGCTATGGTGCTCTGTCACCAAGCTCCTCAATAATCCCCTAAGCTCTTGTTGACCACTTCCGTCTATCCATCTGTCTGGGGGTGATAAGAAGAATTGAACGCCAAATCAGTTCCCAGCTTCTTCCATAGCGTCCTCCAAAAATGACCTATGAACTTCGTATCCCGATCCGAGACTATGCTTCTCGACAATCCATGCAATCTAACAACTTCTTTGAAAAACAAATTCACGATGTGGGTTGCATCGCTGGTCTTCTAGCACGGGATAAAATGCGCCATCTTCGAAAACCTGTCCACCACCACAAAGATAGAATCCACTCCTCTCTGCGTCCTTGGTAGACCCAAAACAAAATCCATGCTAATGGCTTCCCATGGCCTCTCAGGTATGGGCAACGACTGATATAACCCATCATTCTGCTTTCGGCCTTTCGCATGTTGACATATCCGACACCCGTCAACAAGCCTTTTAACATCAGCGCGCATCCCTGGCCAAACATATGACTTGATCAGCTTGGCGAATGTCTTTTCATTTCCAAAGTGACCTGCTAATCCTCCGTTGTGTTTTTCTCTCACCAAATTCTCCCTCATTGAGCAATCTGGAATGCACAACTGATTGCCTTTAAATAGCAATCCTTCCTGGATCATGAAATCTATCCACGGAGTCCGATCCCTGAGAACGAGATTCTCAGCTGCCTCATATGCTTCTGCAAAATCTGCATCACCTGCATACATATCCTTAAGGTTTTCAAAACCCAGCGTCTTGACTCTGAATTCCTGCAGCAACAAGCATTTCCTGCTCAAAGCGTCGGCTACTTTGTTAGCAGTTCTCGAAATGTTCTTGATCACAAATGTAAAATTTTTCATGTACTCTACCCATTTCACATGCTTCTGGTTCAACTTCTCTTGTTGACTTAGAAACTGCAAAGCATGTTTATCGTTGTACAAAACGAATTCTTTGGGTATCAAGTAATGCCTCCAGTTTTTCAATGCCTGTATGATGGCATAGAACTCTTTGTCGTATGTGGAGTATTTCAGCTTTGCATCATCCAACTTCTCGCTATAATATGCAACAGGTCTGTCATCCTGACTCAGGACCCCTCCACTAGCATACCCACTAGTGTCACACTTCACTTGGAAGGTTTTTTGAAAATCTGGCAGCACCAGAATTGGGTGCTCAGTTATCTTCCGCTTCAACAGACTGAAGCTCCTTTCAGCCTCTGTTGTCCAATGAAAAACTTTATGCCGTTTCTTCATGGTGTCCATCATTGCTGCGCTAATCCTACTGAAATTCTGAATGAACTTTCGGTAGAAACTAGCCAAACCATGAAAGCTCCTCACCTAAAAAACATTCCTCGGCGATGGCCAATTCTTGATTACTTCCACCTTTTCAGGATCCATCTTCAATTCATTCGTCGAGATTACAAAACCCAAATAAATGATTTTTGTTTGCAAAAACGAGCACTTCTTCAAATTGAACAACAACTTCTCCTGTTGTAGCCTTCTCATCACAATGGCTAAATGCCTCAAGTGTTCATCCCTGGTCTTGCTGAAAATTAATATGTCGTCCAGATATACGACCACAAATTTGCCAATGAATTCCCTCAGGACTTCATTCATCAGCCTCATGAAAGTGCTTGGTGCGTTTGTCAACCCAAACGGCATGACCAACCATTCATACAAACCCTCGTTTGTCTTGAATGCTATTTTCCATTCATCTCCCTCTCTCATATGGATCTGATGATATCCGCTCTTGAGATCAATCTTTGAAAAATAATTTTCCCCACCCAGGCAATCCATCAGATCATCCATTCTCGGTAGTGGAAATCTGTACCTGATGGTGATTTTATTTATCGCCCTGGAGTCTGTACACATTCTCTAGCCTCCATCCTTCTTTGGACTCAGTACTGTCGAAACAACACATGGACTGAGACTCTCCCTGACCAGTCCTTTGTCTAGCAGATCTTGTACCTGCCTCTTGACTTCCTCATTCTCCTGAGGTGTCAACCTGTACGCTTCCTTATTCGGCAAGCTTTCTCCGGGTATGAGGTCAATATGGTGACTCACACTCTGCATCGGTGGCAAGGAACGAGGTAGTTCATCCACGATGATATCAGCGAACTCTCCCAGCAGTTCCTGAATCTCCCTTGGCAAGTCATCCACTCTTGTGCTTGTCAGGACAATTCTCGGCTTCCTGACAACAAAGAATTGTGGATCTTCGTTCTTCTCCATCTCTGTGAGAAGTTCCTTCCCACTCATAAGAAGTATTGTGCTAGTTACTTCTGGCTTCACTTCTTTATCCTTTATCAGAAGAAATGTGTGTGTCCTCCCATCCTTCTCCAAGGTGTATGTGTTCATTCTCCCATCATGAACAACATTTCTATCATACTGCCATGGTCTACCCAATAATACATGACAAATATCCATGGGAATGAAATCACACAAGACCTTATCCTTATATTCACCCATTTTAAATTCAACCAAGCATTGTTTCGTAACACATACCTAGTGTCCTTTCTGTAGCCATGACACTTTGTATGGACTCGGGTGATCTGTCGTCTCCAGCGCTATCTTTTCCACCGTCTCGGTTGAAACGAGATTATCAGTGCTTCCGCTGTCCACTATGACCTTGCATTTCTAGCCCTTGGTCTTGCAATTCGTTCTGAACAGTCTACATCTTTGAGTTGTGTCCTCCACCCCTTTCTTGGGTTTCAAAAGGACCTTATGCACTATTAGTGACTTCCCACTTCCAGTGTCCTCATCCTCATCATCACGCCTTTGTTCCTCTGTGATGTGAGCTTCTCCTCTGTCCATTTTCCTGTCTAGACAATCAATGGCTTTGTGTCCATCCTTTCCACATGTAAAACATGTGATAACTCCTCCTCGGCCTCTTCCTCTAGCTCGGGTACGAGGAAAAGCATTGGCGTCAGCGTATCCGCCACCCTACTCTGTATGTTGCCTCCTCAGCTCAGCATATTGCTGCCTCTTTTCAGTTTGTGGCTGCCTCTGCTGTGAGGTTCCACCTCTCTCAGCCTTACCCTGAGGTCTCTTCCATTCCTCCTTGGGCTTCTAAATTCTTTCTTGGGAAACTGCCTTGCCTCTAGGCTGACTCCTGCCTTTCCCTCACTGCCCCTGCTTGCGGCTCAGCTTTTCTTCTTCTTTTAGAGCCAATTTGTAAGCATCTTCCATCGTCCTGATCGTTAGCATGCTCAACTCATCCTAAATGTAATACCTCATACCATTCAGGTATCTCGCCACCTTTTCATCATCACTCTCCCGATGACCAGCTCGAATGTTGAGCCTGTAAAAATCCTCAGTGTACTCCTTCACCGTCATCAACTTCTGTCTCAGGTTCTGCATTCGCCTGAACAAAGTGATTTGATAATCTCTAGGGATGAACTTTGCTTTCATCTTAGCGATCATCCTGTCCCAGCTCTTAATCTTTTGTTTTCCTTTGCAGCGCCTATCAGCCTGCAACTCATCCCACCATAAGGCTGCATGTCCTTTCAACTTGGTAACAGCATGCCTTACCTTCTTGTCCTCTTAGATATCCTCATAATCGAAGTAGGTATGGAGTGCTCAGATCCAATCCAGCAACTCTTCTGCATTTAAACTTCCCTCATAGGCGAGAATGTCCATTTTCGTCTTCAAGCTCATTCTGGCAATGGCTCTGATCAACCGCTATGTTGATGCATCCTTTGCTGAGACCTCTTCTGAATCGTGTCCAGCTTCCTCTTCCACCTCAGAATAACTGAACTCTACTGCACCAGCTCTGCGTCTTTGCGCAGTCTCCATCTCCTCAAGCCTCGCTCGGAGATCTCGCATTTGGCGCTCCATCTCTGGGTTTCCTGCTGGCCTACCTGTTCTTCACGCATCCCTGTCTCCTCGATCAGGTGACTACCTTTCTCTTCTGGGCGGCATGGTGAAATCTGCTTCTCTCTGCTACCTAAAGTAAGAGAACCTTCTCCCGCTCTCATACCACTCTGACACAAGTCGTGTGTATCAGAGTGCTTTCCCTTTCTCCTTCCCTTCTCTCGCCTGAAATGTACAGACAAGATTTCAGGCTCTGATACCACTCTGACACAACCTACCCTCAGCGACAACCGCTTCCTCCAGGACCTTCTTCATCTCAAGCCCGAAGAGTCCAAGACTCTTCCAACTCCCTCGTCGGAAGTTCCTTTCCCACAGGTGTCTCTTTCTGTGATCTCCCTTTCGCAAATCGGGAAATCGTAACTCGCGTGTTCGCGAGTTCGACGCTCATGATATCGGACCTACAATTTCCCGAGCCCGATCTTCGATGGTCAAAAGGTCAACGTCTCCACGCATCGGGGATTTTCCTATCTGGATATCGCTGCTCACGAAATCAATGGCTTGGAGTTCCAATATCCGAACCCCGATGCGTCGATTGTATGATGTGATGCCACCTGTCCTCCACTATATCTCGTGGTCCCACTCACCCACGTCCCCTCGGGATTTTGTGGATCGCGGATCCACAATGCAAGTTTTCCTTGATGTTGAAACTCCTGAACGCCAAACCTCGATCTCCCGAGATCTCGTGCCACGTGCCCCTATGATGATTGACGACTCCGAATAACTCGGTAAATCGTGACTCACGATTTCAACAAGTCTGCGCCTTGCCTCGACAACCGCCGAATGACGAACCCCGATGGAATTTGATCCATCCTGCGCCTATGGGTTAATGTCCCTGCAATTTCTCCACGATCTAACGGTCAACAGGATTTCACAACTCTCCTCTGTGATCCCTGGTCGTTGATCCTTTCCATTGGAGACCTCCTCGCTCCAAAGCTCACCCTATTCGAGCCTTCGCACAGATTTGTTCCCACAGCAACGGTAAGGAACTATCTCTCCTGATCTATGCAACTCTGACTCCTTCAGAGACTTTTACGCCCGCTTCCTGTGCTTGACTTTTTAACAACTCTCTAAGTGTTTAATTCTTCTAGGTCCTGTGCACTCACAGCCACAGTAATCCTTGTATTCCAATGCTCAGACTATCTATTGAGACTCCACTCTTGGCCTGCGCTTATCCTGCACAGCTCAAATAACCCAATTCAACTTCTGGGCAAATGAGAATGAGAGCTTAACTGTTGAGCCTCATCAACGCACTCTATGCAAATGAATTCAACTGCACTCTATGCAAGAATCTCCTCGCTCAAACAGAGAAACAATTGAAACTCATTCTCGTCTCTCTCACAGATTTTGAAGCTACCATGAAATCACATACACAACATATAAAACAAAGGCATAACAAGAAGCAAATATGCAACAACATAATATCAACAGCACACAGAGAATAATCACATCCATGGAATTGAATCAAAGTTTTCCTATTAATTCAATATCTGTACATGGGTGTTCTCCACAAATTCTCTAGTTTGCTCTTCCCTTGCTCTTGTTCTCAATAATTATGAATTCTTGATAATAATACAATGATACAAGGGAGGGTGCCTATATTCCGTTTTCCCTCTCGAGTTCTACAACTATCAAATCTACAATAAATTCCTATCTAACAACATTAAAACTATTAAATGCCTTCCTATCTATAATACCATACAAGTGCGCTTCATTATATTAACCCATTAATGCTTGGTGCTACAAATATCAAGGTAGATTTCAAAAAGAAGTTTGCTGGCTTGTCCAACTATCTTTCTCCACACGCTGGCTCGCTTGATGAGGTGTGGATGCTCCTGCATCATTGTTTTATTTTATGTTGTTGGTGTGCCTTTGGAAGAATTGTTCTCGTTTTTTGCTTCAAGACCAAAATTTTTGGAGGATCTTTTGCTGACCTCTTCTTCCTTGTCATTGTCTTTTGGGATCTTCTTTGTTACTATGCTCTGCAACAATACTTCATTTATTTCCTGTTGGCCTTCGTGTTCCTTTTTCAGTTTCTTATTATCTTCCTTGAGCACTCACAATTCCATGATAAGGTTCCTCGTTGTTTCTATAACCTAGGTGGATGAACATCCTTCACTGGTCTTGCCAGGCTCTTTAGAAGGTCCTTTATTGAGATTCTCCTCAAATCCGATCTCCTCTTCGTTCTGTGCTACCATTATCACAATAGAACACAATTTCCTATTTGTAACACTAAGAATTTTTGTTACTTTTTCCTTTAATAGGATAAAATGTACTAAACTATTGTTGGCCCTACTCCGAGGTCCAAGTGTTGTAACCTTCATCTCTGATACCATATGTAATTTACCCCAAATTTACCAAATAAAATGAAATTTGATAGGTGCATTAAAACTTCTTTACTCTGTTATACTTGATCAAGTTTAAAACTATAATCGTTGCTATCAGAATACAACATATACCTATTCGAAGTTACAAGAGATTACTAATAAAATAGTTAAAATTTCCATGAAGTCATGCTTATTAAAATAATTTAGTACATGCGACAATTGTTTAGTACATTCAACATTTTATCATAACAGGCTCGTGTTTAGACTATCCACGAAACTGTAATATTGGCATGGATCTGTAAGATTCTTGGTGTGTCCATAAAGGGCTATAGTAACCCTATCCTAACACAATTTCTAATTTTATCAAAGGGATCTATAAAAGTGTTTCACTAAATATCTATCCTTAAACAAGTCTTAGCACTTTCCACTTCATATCTAATATATGAGTATTTTAAGCTTACCACAAAATGATCCCATATATCAAGTGTTTTCTCCTTTATCTTACTCTTATATCCCATGTATCAAGATTGTTTGGAGCTGTCGTGGAATCTACAAACCTTACCATATCTATAAAGATATATATATATCGCTCCTATATCTATACATATATACTCATACAAGGTAGCTTATGTCATCGAGATCATAGATATATATTATCACATGCTTTATATGAAGTTTAACGTTATTCATATATATATATATATATATGTGTGTGTGTGTGTGTGCATGTGTGTGTGTCCACTTAATACAATCTTTACCCTTATTGTATACGCATTCGAATTAATACATGCAATGGTCATTCTTGTCAGTTTTTCGTTAAACTTTAACACGGTAACTAACCGTACTTAGTGCATGTCAGTTATAATGAGAGGGTTTCTCAGATAACAAAGGTTTTTGTGTTTAAGGGGTTAGAATCCCATGAAGGAATGATAGGTCATGATCCTAATCCTGGTAGCGCATTAAATCCAACCCTAAATCTTAACGTTCCAGCATGAAATCCCACCCAAATTGGTGAAAGGGCTTAGCACTTAAATGTAATTAAGGGAGTTAGGTTAAATCTGAAGTTAAGGCTGTCCATAAACACATCAATTCTATGGTTAAAAGTTATGAGGTTTCTACAACATACTGAATACTAGGTTATCATGTCCAATGTCGACATGCCATATGCATTTATTCACATGGTCAGTGTACCTGAACATCTCCTCGCCATTACTCTGTACTGTGAAGGCTCCCTGGGTAACTAATGTATCGGTTTTTTTTTTGGCTCTGTGCATTTTGAAAAAATGCCCAATGTTAAACCCTGTAATGTTTCTCTATGTGTAATATCGACAACTTGGATTGGTCTTGCTCTGCGTAAGGCAAGGAAAGGGCACACAACCAACTGGTTTCCTCCTATACAAGGTAAACCCAAGAAAACTCGATGACTTAAGCTATCCTATAAAATGTGTGGTAGTTTGTAAATATTAGTCGTGTTCGTAACTACGTCTGTAATTGTCCCCTATGGCTTCCGGTTTGAGGTTATTCTTTTTTCTATCATTTAAATATTTGAATACATTTCCATCCACGCTTCGTGTAATAAATCCCCATCAAGTAACTCATGGTGGTTTACGATACTAGTTCTTCTTACGAGTGTAACCATTCTCTTGCCATGGTTTTCATTGGGGACTTGTCTGAAATTTACACATACTGTTTAGCCTCTTGGTTCAAGAATAGTCCTGTAATACTATTAAGGGTTTTTTCGGCATAACATTAGACTGTGACCTTGATATTCTCCTTATTGTTTATGCTTGTATTTTTGTTTAAGTTTTTCACTGCATACCTATTGCCCAAAAATCACGTGGTTAAATATTCCTGGGTTTCTACAATAATTCTTAAATCTACTTATGATATTTGTATGTATAAACTGTATATCATTATTTCATGTGTATTATGTTATATGTCTCCTGAATTCGTAAAGAGGTGAGCATAGCATGAATCCCCAAACTATTGGCTCTTAAAAAGAGAATACACATCCCGAAACTTACTCGGTGTATATTTGTAAAACATTTATTGTGTAGGAAGTAAGGTTTTCTTACCCATGCGTAAAGTTTAGTAACTGGTTTGTGAGACTTCCTCTAATTTTATTCACATTTTTTTTTTCATACTTAAACAAGAATTGTTAAAGTCATAAGACTTCCTCTATGTGTAAGTTTCTCAGAATTTATACTTCATTTAAAGATTTACCCTAAGTTCTATGTTCTGGAAAATATTTTTTTAGACTTGTCTCTTTGTACTTCTTTCGCGTAAAGAAAATATCAAAAGAAGTATCTAGAACCCTGCCTAATTCTCTTCCATTGGACAAATTGTCTTTGATGGAAATAAAAGATTACCATAGGTTCGAAAATGCATAATTTAAGTTTAGTTTATGCTTGTGTCCTTGTCTGATTTTTAAACAATGTCCCACAACCTTGTCTTTAGTCCTGAATTGGGAAGTATACGCCTCTATGGTACATTTGACTATACAGTGTGAACTTTATTATTTTGGTTATGAAAAATATTAAAAGTTTAGCAATGTTTAATTGTTTGTTTATATTCTGGAGTATTCAGTTAGATCCTTTCGGTTGCCAAACTATTGATGGGGCCTTGTTTTCCTTGCGAGGGTACCCATCAACCATTTCTGGGTCCACTCCTCCCCTTCGGACTGTGGCCAGATCGTTTCTTCAACACCGATGGAGAATTACATCCATGCCAAATATGAGCTAAGTAATATTCATTTGTTGAATCTTTGATATTTAAGTTCTTTTGATTTCTTAACACTGTTTACTAATTCTGTCGATTCCCCCCTTGCAGGATTTGATCACTCTGAGGAAATTGGATGCAAGGGATCGCCTTACTCAAAAGGTATTCAAGTTCCAAATATTGGCATTTAATTTTAAACTTCTTTGGTTCTGTTTATTCGTGGTACAGGGTTCTCACCCTAGAGTACTCTACTGTGATAATTCTAAACCAAGGTTTCATGGATAAATTGGTTATTTGTATTTTTTTTTTTAATGGAATAAACAGATTGTAAAGGGAAGCCCCATTTTGAAATACAATTCCATGATTAAAACAACTATGATAGCATGTGTTATGTAGAATATTGAATCTCTAATTGTATATGGAACATCACATATATAGAATGTAATTTCTCTTCAAAAGGAGGAATTGTTATTTTCTTTATATTGGTTCTATGGTATTCTACATGTATATTTATGTACATAAATACATCTATATGGATATATGGAAATACACACAATTGTCTTATATTTAAGAACATATTCACTTATAATTTTTCCAGAATACAACCAATAGTTCTAACATTCTTTATGCCTAGTCCAACATATACATGTATTACTATCTATGGATATATACATAACTCAGTTTCATTAGCAATTAAAATTCACAATAGATTTCTTATGTTTACTTAGTGAATATAATCAACCTGTAAGGAAATTATCCTATAACCATTTCATTATGTTAGCTATTAATTAGAAAAAACATTCAAAAAGGAAACAAGTAGATCTACATATATGAATAATACGTTGGAACACAAATGGAACAACCAAGTTCCACCCAACTTGTAATGTACCCCAAAATTTCCAACTAGATTTTTTTTTTGCTAGGTGCATCAAAATTGTTTTGTTTTGTTATACTTGATCAATTTGTAATTAAAACATTTCTTTCGGAAGATGATGTGTACTTATTTTATTATCCGTAAATGAAATAAGGTAATTACCCTTTCCATGTAACTCGTGCTTACTCTTATTTCTCAAACCTTGTGTTAATGTATGTCAAACAAGTTCAAGTGGAGTATCTCCAAAACCCAATGAGCGATTCATGACCATAAGGTTTATAGTAACTCTAGTTTACAAGATATTATTTGTGTTAGGGTACCCACCAAAGTATGTAATTAGAGTTCCATATTCGAATAGACATGGTACTCTTTTCGTCACATTCAACTAAAGGGATAGTTCTGATTTCATTATTACCATATCAAAGAATCCATTTTCCTTTCTTTACTCTAACCCTTTACACAATCTATGTAACAAGAACTTAATAAAATATTTCTATTAGGTACGACCCATTATCATAATCTTTTTCTATATCTAAGGAAATTATATTACTTGATTTGAGTTTACTAGGGAGCATCTGAACGCAAGTCCTACCTGAAGGTTTTACCCTCGGTCACATATGATCCCCTTGCAATGTCCATACCTTAACTGAACATGCATACTCCCATGGTAGTTGGAAAGTCTTGACACACACCCCTGATCAACGACAGGGTCACCCGAGTACATATTCTAACACTGAGATTTGAAGCCAACCTGGCGCAACATGTCACCACCCTAAAACTTATTGTTCGGCATGGAAGCCACATGGTGTCATTATAGGGATTCACACTAATAGCCTTAGTGGCTTGATTCAATGCGTAGTTATCACATGTCCATAAAAGTTATTAACTGGTCTGGTAGAGAGTTATGAGGTTCTTCCTACGCTGTACAATTCTAGGTTGTCATGACCAATAAGGATATGCCATGCGTGCATGTACACACATATTGATTTCTATAAGCCTCCATCACCATTACTCTTGCAATACGTGAGCCACTTAGGTAAATAAAGCTTCATTTCTTCTTTGTGCATTTTGAAAAAAATTCTTTGCATTAGCTTCTACAACCCTAATCTATGTGTAACCATCGAAAATGAGGGGGTTATTTTCTCTGCATAGGCGAGAATATGTTACACGTCCGACTGGTTCACTTCATTACCAAGTATGTTTACCAAAAATCCATTGCTTGAGTTAACTGTAGGATGTCAGGAAGGGTTGTTTGTATTTTGAGCTTTTCTCTATAACTATTTCTTTAAGATTGTTGGTTGGGCATTCATTCTTGCTACTGTTACCTTCCAGAATTATGACATCCCAAAAAATAAAGAAATTAAAAAAAATATTTTAGAATCTAAAATTGTTGGAAATTTATTTCTGTTTTTAGTAAATTCGAAATTGGAAAATTTTTGCCATTTATGGCGATTCCGAATTTTGAATTTTATAATTGTAATAAATGATTTTGACTGTTGGGCAGAGATCTGATTTGTCCCAACTAGCTACTTGACTATGACACTTGTATGAAAAAGGAAAAAAATAGAATATTTTATATTGATTGTAGGAGGACAAATGGAGCAACCATGTTAAATTTAGCTGACCATGACTGCATGAGTGGGGAACACATTGGAATTAACTCTAGGCTGATTGTTACAAGTGGAAAACTAGTGATTTGGCCAATGGAAGCCCCTGAAAATCAGGGATTTAGAAAGAAGCAAAAATTCCCCAAGAGAGGGAAAATGTCCTAGGAAAACTAATAAAAAGCATATGTGAGGAGGTAGGACTTTGCCAAGTATGTTGGGAAAGAAGACTGCAGAATTTGTTTCTTGTTGTTATGAGCACTACTGTGTGAGTGTGAGGAAGGAGGATACTTCTGGAATTCGAAGGACATTGCTGGAGAGGAGATTTCACTTTGCCCTCATGGACTCATGGTCAGGCTAGGGGGTGAATCGAGCAAGTAGATTGGCTGCCCTGTTCTATGGTTGGGAGAAACGTGGTTGTTCCCCTTGTCTTCCCGTAAATTTGGTTTAGATATGTAACTCTACCTTACTCTAGTCAAATGTTATGTGTTGTAATCTGTTTACTTCTATGTATAAATTTCTGGTTGAATGCTATGGGGAAAGATCTAACATTTTACTTCATAGTTTTTGGCTAGAAGTGGAATCTTTTATTTAGTTGTGATGCTGAGTAATTACTAAGATATTGGAATGTACCCAAATGACAAAACAAATTTTGTAATAGTTACAAGCCCCATAATAGACTGGATATTAGACTACCATTATCTTCTTAGTTATTTCTGTCAAATAAAATGAAATAAGATTGTTGCGAAAATACTAGAAGCCGTGTGCACCAATAGTTGTGGCGGATTTCATTTCCTATAGAGATGCATATAGTATACAGTGAGCCTCCTCGAATGAGTATACCTTTCATAATCAAATAAATATACCCTAAACATTGAAGTACTAGTCGATATACATGTAAACCTGTATAGCTAATTTTTTATGAACCGATATATATAGATATACATTGTAATGGGCATGCTGCGATAGTGGAGTAATGATGCTAGAGTAAACTGTTTACATCAGAATCCTGAACTAGTAAGTGGATAAATAATATTATAAGTAAGAAATTTTTTATTCTAAAGAAAGGGAAAAACTCCACAGACCCCAGTACAGGAAGAATATATATATATCTATATATATATATATATATATAATTCAAGATAGATATGACAGTAAGTTAGGAATGACTCTATTAATCAAAAACTTACCTACAACAAAAACCACAATTTTTTTGTCGTAATAACCATGCTGCCTATTTTCGGGTGAGTAGACCTATAGAGGCTTATTCAATAATGGTAATAGAAACAGAAGGTAAATAGTGCATGATGGGTAAATCCAAAATGAATAATGATGCCATCTAACTTTCTGGTGAATAGAACTATAAGGACTTATACACTAATGATAATAAAAAAAGAAGGTAAATAGTACACGACTCATAAATCCAAATTGATAATGAAGCTATCTATTCTCTGGTAAGCATACCATTAACGGATTATTCAACAATGATAATTGAAACAAAAGGTGAATATTTTGTGATGCGTAAGCCCGAAAACTATTTTTTGTAAATCAAAATTAAGTATAAACGAAATCTGGGAATCATCGCACATCTTTCTGGGAAAGAACAATACCCTTAAGCGTATCGTTATGCATGATCAAATCATTTCAGGAAAGGGACTGTACAATCAATAATAAGATTCAATTCTGGAAACAAAAATATCTAGAATAGCTCAGGAAGGAATTCGAATCTATAGTACCAAACCATCCTCGAAATATATAGAGGAGATTACTTTAGAAATCCTAAGTCCACAACAAATTAACACATAATATATAATGAGCACATTACATAATAGAATGACTGTCTAGTTATCAAAGTCCAACCAAGCGCAAGCTGTGTAGGTGGTTCTATATACCAAAATTATTTATACAAATTAGGACGTACCTCGTATCAACTATCACATAACTTGGAATTAAAAATCCTCACACATTAGGAACAGAACAGAGCCTGGACCAGCAGTGTATGTAATCTCGAAATTAACTTAGATACTATGCTGGAACCCGAATACCTTTTGAAGGAGTGAAAAGGGCATCCCCATGCTTCGGCGTGTCTGCACCTACAAAAATTAATGAGAAGCATTATAACATAACCAACATGATAATATATTTAAGTTACAGAACAGAAGGTAACTAGAAAGGGGTCGGTGAATACTTAACTGAAGCAGAGGATTTGTGGCTTCTGCCATCGTGCTATACCTCCTAGACCAAAAAGGGAAGAGTATTTTGTGCCACCCTAATGGGTACCCTCGCACATCAAGGGGACCATCATTAGTAATAGATACTAGTGTCTAATCCAAAGAAATATTGCAGGAAAAAAAATGAAAGGCGTATAACAAATATGGTAAATATAAATCCATTGTAACTTTTCAATCATAAACATAAAGAATTTGAAACGCTTTCATCCTTTGGAAAACCTTGCTTCTAATCAATGCAATAACACTAGATTAAACATGGAGAATTTAAAAAGATTAAACCAACTACCTTTGATGGAGAATCCAATATGGGAGAGGAAGATGAAGCATGGCTATTTGACATCAAAAAATACTTCAAGATCTACAACTATTCCAACAACATGAAGGTCAGAATGGCCATCTACAATCTGAAAGGGAAGGCCAGCATTTGGTGGCAGGACCTGAAATTGGCCAAGGGCCTATAAAGGAAAAACAGTTGGAATGGTCTGACTTTAATAAGTATTTCAAGAAACAATACCTTTCGGAAAGTTACTATGAAAGAAAGACAAAAGAGTTCTACGAGTTATGACTTGGACAGATGACAATGGAGGACCTTATAAATAAATTTTTAGAACTGTTAAGGCTCATACCGTACATCCAAGAGGATAAAGTAAAAATTCAGCAATTTCTAAGCTACCTACCACAGTCCTACAAGGACATAATTGAATTTGACAACCCCAAATCCTTGAGCGAAGTATTCAGGAAAGACCGAATGTGCTACAATCAGTACAAACAACAGGTAGAGTTTCCCAAAGCATGGAAGGATAAGAATCAAGAGCAAATGAACCAGTGTAAGAAGGGGTACTAGTCAGCTCCTCATCAGAATACAACAATTTTTTTTTCGAGAAAGGACTTTCACTCCAACCATCCGAATATGCAAGGCAGTGGTAAACCAGTAAACCTGGGAATGAAGAAGTTTGGAGACAATCCCCACGAGCCATTAAAGTGTTGGGAATGTAGAGAGCCTCATCTAAGGAGGAACTGTCTGCATTGGAGTTCAACAAATAGAATTGTTGTTCATAATCTGCAGGAAGCCTCGATAGTGGGAGATGTGGACAGAAGCCTACATCAGATAAATGAAACCATAGATGGTCGACAAACTGACCACTAGTCCTCGGTGGTAGAAATTGAAGGTAAAATCAAGGACACTCGAATTTATGTTTTAATTGACCCTGGAGCTGTTAAGTTATATTACACCTAATGTGGCCGAGTCAAACAAACTTAAGAAACTGAAGCACGCGAAATCATGGCTTGTACAATTAGTGACTAGTACTAAAAGAAAGGTAGCGGAGTTTCTTCTAGATTTTGAGTCCAGCTTAGACGATCAAAGTATAAAGACCGATCCGAACATTCTACTACTAGTGTCTTACAATATGATTATTGGGATGGACTGGTTGGAACGACACAAAGCAACATTAAATTGCTATACAAAGATGCTTAGCTATAAGAATGATTCCGATACTACCAGGACAACCCAAGGTATACCAAAATCAGTATCAGTCAAACAAATTTCAGCAATGCAACTAAAGAAATGTATGAGAAAGGGATGTCAAGTTTATGCCATCCAAGTGACGAATCTAGTAGAAAAGGAGGATAAGCCAAAGTTGGAAGACTTTGCTATCCTACATGATTTCAGAGACATGTTTGTGGATGAGATACTAGAATTACCCCCTAGAAGGGAAATAGACTTCTCCATAGACCTGTTACTAGGTTCTGCCCCTATCTCAAAGGCACCTTACCAGATGAGTCTACCAGAACTGACAGAATTAAAAATACAATTACAGGAATTGTTGGACAAAGAGTACATCAGATCGAGTGTCTAACCTTGGGGAGCACCAATCCTCTTTGTGAAAAAGAAGGACGGTACTCTAAGATTATGTATCAATTATAGAAAACTGAACAAATGACTATTAAGAATAAATACCCCTTACCAAGGATAAATTATCTGTTCGATCAAGTGGGGGGGGGAAATATCTTTTCAAAACTTGATTTACAATCTGGTTATCATCAAGTTTGGATAAAAAATGAGGACATAAACAAAACAACATTTTGGACAAGATATAAACATTACGATTTTGTAGTCATACTTTTCGGACTCACTAACGCCCCAGCCACGTTTATGTGCCTAATGAACAGTATTTTCAGTGAGTACTTGGAAAAGTTCGTGGCAGTATTCATCGACGATATCCTAGTCTATTCAAAGAAGGAGGAACATGAGGAACAATTAATAATAGCGTTGCAAATGTTAAGGAAGCACAAATTGTATGCCAATTTCGACAAGTGTGACTTCTACTAGAAAGAGATACAATATCTTGGACATATAATTTCAGCAGAGGGCATTGTCGTAGACCCGAAAAAGACAAAATCCATTAGGGAATGGCCAGTACCTAAAGATGTAGCAGATATACAATCATTCATTGGAATCACCGGATATTACCGCCAGTTTATGGAAGGTTTTTCCAAGATAGCCTACCCTATCACATCATTACAAAAGAAAGGAACTAGGTTTAACTGGTCAGAGAAATGTCAAGACAGCTTCAATAAACTAAAGGAGTTATTGACAAAGACACCCATATTGAAGGTAGAAGACCCAGATAAAGACTTCACTGTATGTGTTGATACAAGTAAGGAAGGACTAGGTGGTGTCCTTACCCAGGAAGGACACATTATTTGCTATGAGTCCTAGAAATTGAAGGAACACGAGAAAAATTATGTCACTCATGAATTAGAATTAGCAGCAGTAATACATGCCTTAAAGATGTGGTGACACTACATAATGGGTAGAATATTCTTATTATTAACGAACAATAGCGGGGTAAAATATATGTTTAACCAACTAGATCTTAACGCAAGGAAAGCAAGGTGGTTAGCCTTCTTGAGAGAATTCAACTTCGAGGTTAGACATATCAAGGGAAAGGAAAATAAGGTAGAAGACGCTTTAAGTAGAAGAATCCATGGGTTATTTGAGATGAATGTTACCAGGGCAGAAAGTGATCTGGAAGGAAGAATAAGGACGACAGGTGTTGATGATGAAAACTATACTAAAATAAAGATAGAAATACTGAACAATAATGTGAACTCAGAGAAACCAGATCTAAGTATCGATGAGAAGGGAATGTTATGGTTTAAAAACAGACTTTACATACCAGATTCAATAGGGTTAAAATTGACAATCTTGGATGAAGTACATAAAAATATGTACTCTGCCCACCCATGTTACCAGAAAACAATAACAACACTGAGGAAACTATTTTATTGGCATAACATGAAAGGTGAAATAGAAGAATACTTGGCAAGGTGCCAAGATTGTCAGTAGGTTAATGCCAAGCACCAACATCCATCCGTCCTATTACAGCCATTGCCAGTACCAGAATGGAAATGGGAGACTATATCACTCGACTTTATAATAGGTTTGCCTAAAACTTAGAAACAAAATGACTCTATCATGGTTGTAATCGATAAACTCAGTAAGTTTGCACACTTTATTTCTATAAAGTCTACTTTTAAAGCTATAAACATTGCTAAAATATTCATGAAAGAAATCTTTAGACTACATGGTATTCCTAAAATGGTGATTTCAGATAGAGACGTAAAATTCACATCTGCCTTTTGGAAGGAATTGTTTGCAAGGCTCAATACCGACTTGAATTTCAATACAAGTTATCATACACAAATGGATGGATAGACCGAAAGGACAAACCAGATCATGGAGGATATGCTCTGCATGTATGTAAGAACAAAACCTAACAAGTGGGAAGACTATCTACACTTGGTAGAATTTTCATATAACAATGGGTACCAAACTTTGGCTAAGTTAATCCCTTTCGAAATATTGTACGACAGAAAATGTATGACTCCAATTAACTGGGATAACCTGACTGACAGACTCATGGTCAGACCCGAAATGCTCCAAGAAATGGAGAACACGGTTGGAAAGGTACAACAGAACTTGAAAGAAGAACAGGACAGACAAAAGAGTTATGCAGATCAAAAAAGAAGGCACCTAGAATTTCAAATAGGAGACCATGTTTATTTAAAAGTCAAAGCCTGAAAAAGCTCATTGAATTTAGGGAATTATTCCAAGTTGGCACCCAGGTTTTGTGGGCCCTTCAAATTGGACCCGTAGCATACCAACTTGGACTTCCAGCTAATCTAAGAATGCATAATGTATTTCATTCTTAATTGCTGAAAAAGTATATTCATGACCCTACTCATATGATTGATTGGAACTTGGTGTAGGTGGAACCCGAAGGCAAGTTCTAGGTGGAACCCCTGCGCATTCTGGACCGGAGAGAAATAGCACTTCGGAATAGAGCCATCGCTTAGGTAAAGGTGCAATGGAAGCACTTTAGTCCCGAGGAGGCCACTTGGGAGTTGGAAGGAGATTTGCGGAAATCTCATCCAATCCTGTTCTAGGAAAGGAATGAACACTGAGGACAGTGTTTTATTTAAGGGGGAAAGGATGTGACATCCCCAAAAATAAAGAAATTAAAAAATATATTTTAGAATCTAAAATTGCTAGAAATTTATTTTCGATTTTAGTAAATTCAAAATTGGAAAATATTTTCCATTTATGGCAATTCTGAATTTCAAATTTTATAATTGTAATAAATGATTTTGACTATTGGGTAGAGATATGATTTGTCCCAACTAGCTACTTGACTATGACACTTGTATGAAAAAGGAAAAAAAAAGAATATTTTATATTGATTGCAGGAGGACAAATGGAGCAACCATGTTAAATTTAGCTGACCATGAATCCATGAGTGGGGAATACATTGGAATTAATTCTGGGCTGATTGTTACAAGTGGAAAATCAGTGATTTGGCCAATGGAATCCCCTAAAAATCAGGGATTTAGAAAGCTGCGAAAATTTCCCAAGAGAGGGAAAAAGTCCTAGGCAAACTAATAAAAAGCATATGTGAGGAGGCATGATGCTACCAAGTATGCTGGGAAAGAAGACTGCATCATTTTTTTTCTTGTTGTTATGAGCACTACTGTGTGAGTGTGAGGAAGGAGGATACTGCTGGAATTCGAAGGACATTGTTGGAGAGGAGATTTCAATTCACCCTCATGGACTCATGGTCAGGCTAGGTGGTGAATCGGGCAAGAAGACTAGCTGCACTATTTTACAGTTGTGAGGAACGTGGTTGTTCCCTTTGTCTTCCCGTAAATTTGGTTCACATATGTAACTCTACCTTATTCTAGTCAAATGTTATGTGTTGTAATCTGTTTACTTCTATGTATGAATTTCTGGTTGAATGTTGTGGGGAAAGATCTAACATTTTACTTCATAGTTGTTGGCTAGAAGTGGACTCTTTTATTTAGTTGTGATGTTGAGTAATTACTAAGATCTTGGAATGTACCCAAATGGAAAAAAAAAATTTGTAATAGTTACAAGCTCCATAACAGACTGGATATCAGACTACCGTTATCTTCTTAGTTATTTCTGTCAAATAAAATGAAATAAGATTGTTGCGAAAATACTAGAAGCCACGTGCACCAATAGCTCTGTCGGATTTAATTTCCTGTAGAGATGTATATAGTATACAATGAGGCTCCTCGAATGAGTATACCTTTCATAATCAAATAAATATACCCTAAACATTGAAGTACTAGTCAATATACATGTAAACTTGTATAGCTAATTTTTTATGAACCGATATATATAGATATACATTGTAATGGGCATGCTGGGACAGTGGAGTAATGATGCTAGAGTAAACTATTTACATCAGAACCCTGAACTACTAAGTGGATAGATAATCTTATAAGTAGGAAATCTTTTATTCCAAAAAAAGGGAAAAACTCCACGGACCCCATTACAGGAAGAATA
>JZKD02S1593685.1:988799-999535 GCA_000966675.3 Picea glauca
ATATATATAATTCAAGATAGATATGACAGTAAGTTAGGAATGACTCTGTTAATCAAAAATTTATCTATAGCATAAACCACAATTTTTCTATTGTAATAACCATGCTGCCTATTTTCGGGTGAGTAGACCTATAGAGGCTTATTCAATAATGGTAATAGAAACAAAAGGTAAATAGTGTACGATGTGTAAATCCAAAACGAATAATGATGCCATCTAACTTTCTAGTGAATAGACCTATAAGGGCTTATACAATAATGATAATAGAAAAAGAAGGTAAATAGTACACAATGAGTAAATCCAAACTGATAATGAATCTATCTATTCTCTGGTAAGCAGACCGTTAAGGGCTTATTCAACAATGATAATTGAAACAAAAGGTAAATAGCTTGTGATGCATAATCCCGGAAACTATTTTTTGTACATGAAAATTAAGTATAAATGAAATCTAGGAATCATCGCACATCTTTCTGGGAAAGAACAAAACTCTTAAGCGTATTTCTATGCATGATCGAATCATTTCGGAAAAGGGACTGTACAATCAATAATAAGATTCAATTTTGGAAACAAAAATAGCTAGAATAGCTCAGGAAGGAATTTGAATCTGTAGTACCAAACCATCCTTGAAATATATAGAGGAGAGTACTTTAGAAATCCCGAGTCCATAAAAAATTAACACACAATATATAATGAGCACATTACTTAATAGAATGACTGTCTAGTTATCAAATTCCAACCAGGCACAAGTTGTGCGGGTGGTTCTATATACTAAAATTATTTATACAAATCAGGGCATACCCCGTATCAACTATCATAGAACTTGGAATTAAAAATACTTAGACATTAGGAAGGGAACAGAGGATGGACCAGCGGTTTATGTAATCTCGAAATTAACTTAGATACTGTGTTGGAACCTGAATACCTTTTGAAGAGGTGAAGAGGGTGTCCCCATGCTTCGTCGTGTCCGCACCTGCACAAATTAATGAGAATCATTATAACATAACCAATAGGATAATATATTTAAGTTACAGAAGAAAAATTAACTAGAAAGGGGCTGGTGAATACTTAACTGAAGTAGAGGATTTGTGCCTTCTGCCATCGCGCTACACCTCCTGGACCAAAAAGGGAAGAGGAGTTTGTGCCACCTTAATGGGTACCCTCGCACATCAAGGGGCCCATCATTAGTAATAGATACCAGTGTCTAATCCAAAGCAATATTGTAGGAAGAAAAATGAAAGGTGTATAATGAATATGGTAAATATAAAGCCATTGTAACTTTTCAATCATAAACATAAAGGATTTGAAACACTTTCTTCCTTTGGAAAACCTTGCTGCTAATCAATGAAATAACACTAGCGAAAACTATAGTCAAACACAAAATATCATTGATGTACCAAAGTACTAACCAACAGAGGAAACCAGTTCCAATAACAAGGGTTAAATCAAAATGAATATTTCGAGTGCACTTTTATAACAGACGCCGTGATATGAGGAATGGCTCAGTCTTGACAGGATGAATGGTGTAGTGACAGGGGGGGTAAACTATGATAGGTCCCAAAACCTTACCAAGAGAACCCGACTCCTTTTTACCAAAGTACTCTGGAAGTAAGATGAGGATACTATCGAGGACCAACCAAGAATAGAGGTATGCGTAGACTTACATACGAGGCAGAATGATTCTAACACGTAAATAAAAGAATTGCCGAAGGTAAACTTACCACATAGAGATGTTGTCGAGAAGTGCCACCCAGAATCTCCACCCATCTAGCACAGGAACTAGAACTGTGAACTCCTGGCCATGATGCTTAAGCCAAAAAAAGGAATGGTCTGTAACTTCTCCCCCTCCTTCACTAAAACCTTAACCAGGGTGGAAATTAAAATGGACTGAGAGAGTGCTTCCTCATTCACCAAACCAAAACCAGAATGAGAGTGAAAGTACGGGAGTAACCTCCGAATGGAGTAAAGGGGAGGAGGTTTCATACTTAGATCACGTGATCATAGGGTAAGTGTCGACATATCTCAGGCACTTTAAATGTGTAGATAGGCCTTTAAGTCACAAGATTTTCCACCTATATCAATTGCTAAGAGTATTAATGGTGAGGTAACCAGATGGCTTTCTTACTGCACTGTTATATTTTGAATCCAACTACCTTGCATTAAACACCTGAGGCTATTATCCCTTGTCGTTAACTAATGATTAGTTTGTAGTATGATCGTTACCATAACCTCCACAAGATTAACCCTCTGTGCACTTTAGTTTCAAGGTGCAAGTTTAATGGCCGAGGTTAAACCCATTATAACCTTTGTTTATGAATAGTGTTAAATTCTCCTTGTTGATTTTATAATGTTATATACATATATCAGTTTGAACATCATAAGGCCTAACATATCTAACCTCACAATGTATAATAGCGACTCTAAGTAGCTACTCCTCCATGTCATAAAGTGGCTTTGAAAATGAAACAAAAGATAATATTAGGTTGCCATGAAATGAGATGTCCCTAGTTATGGACCTGTTGTTCGTGTACAACACTTTACCGAAATAGGAAGCGACGAATTTATGTTAAATAGGATAGAGGAGATAAATTCAATAATACTGGCATACCTTAGGATTGACAAGTGACTGAAAAGCCTCAAGGCCACAAAACAAACTCAAGTCCCCTATTAATTAAATTTTTTTATGTAAATTTTTAGGTACATTACAAGAATACTACTATCCATGCTCTTTATAACAACCATATTTTATGACTCGAGATGACTTACGATTTGTCTCTCCCATGAGGATAACCTTTTGTTTTTCAATGGTTTTTTATTATTTGTAATCCATTTCACACAGATAGTTTCCATTTTTAGTTTTCTTGACTCAGGGAAATCCCAAAATGCTATTAGGTTTCATCCTCAGTCATTTATTTAATAAATTATACCGGTGTTTTATTTATAATACAGAGGGTACACCTATCATCGAGCTTTTCCGTGATTAAAGGAAAAATTGTTATGGTGATCCCAAAATCCCACTGTAAGCGTCCTGTGTCAGTAACTGAGCACTAGAGATCTCTTGTGCATTATGCTATGTATCTATGAATTCATACGGAAAACAAGGAGGCATGAATTCCCAAACCCTCGGTACTTAAGGTCAAGAAGTTATCTCCCTAGGCTGAGCGGGTTTTATATCGTTGAGCCATGATGAAAGATTATAAGGAAAATACTTGTTTTTGAAACAAGACTATTATTTCCCCTCCTACTCATAGGTAGAGATCAATGGTTAATATAGGGTTAAAGGAAATATTTTGGATTTAGTTTTAAAATCTTAGTTCTTGTCTACCTGTTGTTGTCATCAAGTTGTAAGTTTGGTTGTTATGACACCAGTATCTCGTAACCCTATCTGTACACTTTGATCTTGAAAATTATGTGGTTAATCAATTGAATCTCACTTTATTAGTGTAAAAGAGATTTGAGTGACCAAAATCTCGTTTTACTGCATGTATTCTTATTTATTATAAAACTGTAGTATTAAAAGGATATTATCTCTCAACCTCTGTGGAAAAAATGTTATAATGTGCGACCTTTATAATTTTGGCTATGAAATACATATATGAATGTTTTGTCTACTAGTGCATTCTGCATAAATATTTTAAGTTCGTTCAATTGCAAGACTAATGATGGGACCCCTATTTCTAATATGAGGGTACCCACAATACAATTCAAATCCCAGTCCTCCCCTTCGGGCTATGAACCATTCACTCAACGTTACTGAAGGAGAAAGAACACCCTACACCAACTCAAGCTAAGTGTTGACCTGCTATTGTTTTCCTTAATAATACATTTCGTGATTTCTTTCTGCATTTTCTTGCTCTTACAAATCAAATTTTCACAGTTTTACTAGCTTCTCGAAAACTAGTTTCGTATCTATTAATTCTTTGATTTTTCACAACCCTATCTCCTAATTGCCTTTATTCATTGCAGGTCTTGGATATTTTCGTGGTCAACATATCCGCCTATTGCCAGGCTCGAAAAAGGTATTCCAGTTTCATTTTCCAGAATCTTAATCTAAGTTTCTAGGTTCCACTCGCTATGGTACAGAGTTCTGCACTAGGGTTCTATTATTGTGATAAATTTTATACCAGGCTTCCAAGGTTAGATGGTGTAATGTACCCTAAAATTTCTAAAAAAAAAAAGTTTTATTAGATGCATTAATGCTTCTTTACTCTGGGATACTTAATAATTTTCACCGGAAATCACCGCTATTGGGAAATAACGTATACTTAAACGTATATATAAGTGGATAAGATGTTACAAGGGAAAAACTCTCTATGGCCAAGGGTAAACCACAACAGACAGGTATGACTGCAGAAATCAACTCAATTCCAACATGTGCTATATAAACTAATGTGCAATATGAGGAAGAAGCCTACCTCGATCCAATTGTTTGATGTCATTCCACCGTTGAGAACTTTGACCCAAATCTTTACACCTGCAAGAAGTTCTCAACAAACAAGCGATGAAAGTATATAGTGACAGTATATAAAATGAGTTAGCACATGAGATAGAACAATCGATTAATAAACATTACAAACATGCCAATGGATAATAATCATATATTTGCAACATATTGATAGGAAGGGAAAGCAGTATTTCTATTAATAATTGATCAAAAAAAGTATCAACATTACAGACTTCCGTGTTGACACGGTTCCAAAACCAAGAAACCAAGTTCCTTCCAACTGGGTCTCCACCACTTCAATCCTCCACCAAAGGAAAGCTCATAGCAAAGGGATAATGAGATCCTCTTGACAATAAGGGAAGATCTTGGGGGCTAAACACTGTGTTCATACTTTGGGGAAAAAGGGATGCAGACTCAATATGAAGTAATTCCTCCAGAGTAACTTTTCTCTCAAAGTTGAATGCTTTCTCTCTCCTTTTCCATAGCTCGAAATTGTGCTCTTATAGCCTCTAGAATGCAATTGAAGGGTCGATTCGGAACATTTCCAGTTTATGGAAGGCCATAGATCAGAGATCATTTGTCGTGACATGGAAACCCGACCTCATTTTGTATTTTTTGGCACAAATCTCGATATACGTGAGCTGTAGTAGAGCAACAAGCATATACACATCTTAAAAAGAAGTTAGGAAGCATATATGTGGAAAAATAGATAATTTTGGCTCTGGATTTATCAAAGGGGGGGTTGATAAGTCTGCATAGGGAAATGGAAAAAGGCCCTTTGTGAAAGATAGCAATGGTGAGGCAAATATTTCTATAACAGATGCCCCCTAATGTGTGAGATCAAAGGAGTATCTGCGATGGCCAAAATACATTATATATAACCCAAATGTTGAGCGGTAGAGAACGAGTTGGATGAACTCAATTGCTCATTACATTATGTACTGACTTTGCATACATGTCTGCCAAAAATACAATGCAGATCCATGTGGAAAATATACCAACAAGTGTTCATGACCATGAGTAGGCAAATATAAATGCGGTTACATTCCAATAGTTGTCATAGTCATGAACAAGGCCTAGTGAAACCAATCTCAAAATCAATCTGAAGATATATGTATACCATGGAGTAAAATATAATCTCCCATCATCGCTGAAGTCAAATAGGTATTGGTCCAATGAAATGGAAGCAACAACTCAAGAAAGCTGCGTCCACAAAGTGATGTCTTCAAGTCTTCAATACAATCCTCCAATGGTGCAAGTCTACATCATGTGAATAAATGAGTTAAGGTCGAACACGATGAGACATCGTTTGATTATTAGTCATTGAGGTATACCGTTAAAAAATGAAAGACAACCTACCAATGATGAAAGTAGGTATCAAGGCACCAAGTACATCTCTACAAATGTGAATAAAGGAGATGGTGTCGAACACTTGAGAGATCCATTGATCATGAGACATTGATGTATTCCCATCTATCAATGGCTAGAGAGCCTACCACTAATGACTGCAAGCCTCAAGGTACTCATAAAACTCTAGGTCTCATATCCAGAATACATGAGTTGAAGTCAATGGAAAGAGACCCGCTGAAAGGAGAGCATTAAGGAATCTCTCATTAGTCAACACGAGGAACGAAGAAGGAGCTTCATGATTTGGTGGAGATCGAACGAAGAATTTGTTCATGGACCAATGACCCTATGTGTCTTTCGTGTGTGCCAAATGCAAGCGGTACATGAGAAATCCCTATGAATAACATCCAATGATGAAAACTACTGACAAAGGCGAGGAAACCACCAATAAGGGTAATGTCATCCAAGACACTGCATGAATCCCAAAGTGTGAATAGATTTATTGCCGCCGAACAGAAGGGAAAGCACCCAGTCAATGAACCATGATGACATGTTGATTGTTGGGTTCAAGGTGACCTATCAATGATGAAAGTAGGGTCAGGGTACATCATAAGACCAAAGTATCATGTGATTTTGAGACAAACATAGGGTATGGCCAACATGCGAAGTCAAGATTTCTGAGGAGTGGTTGACACAGGCTTATATAATTCCTTTGAACAAGAGCATGAGACATATGGTGGAGTCTGGCAGCATAGACTTAATGATTTGACAATTAGATGCAGGAGGCATCCATAATGTTCTCTATAGTGGCTAGAAGATTAACCAGTCAGCAGAGAAAATTTTGCAACGAGATCATCTTCCTAAGGCCATGCTAAACCCAAAATTATGATGATGAAAGGACTCAATAAATTTGTGCTTTGTTCAAAGGTGACACGACTGCTACCAATTACAATATAGTACTCCCTTTCCACCCGTCCTTTTTTTTTTTACATAACAAGTGAATTCTATGATACAAAGTAGGGAACGAGTGTCACAAGTAAGCAAAACTAGTTCCAGGAGTGGAGTGTACCTATGCTCAATGCAAGGAAATGCATGTGAGAGATGGATACTTGAGGTGATGTTCCCTCCAGGGTATAGGGTGTCAAATTATGAAGGATATAGACAAGGCTCTGCTTGGTTGAGGATGAAAACTGCTTGGGAAATGGTTTGTAATGTAAAGCGAGAACCAGCTAAAGGATCAATACTGCAAGCAAGGGCATGAGATGCAATCACAATTTAATTGCAAAAAATGTCATTTTTTATATATTTTAGTCTACTAGGTGTGAAAAAGGGGTAAACTTGTGCCAAATAGATGTCTTTTCAAATCCAATTTATGAGTGTGAAAAGTACAAGTTCACTCGACAATATTTTCCATTTTTGATAGCGAGTCGGAAAAGAGCTTAACTAAGACTCGTGATCTTTCAAATCTAATTTTAATGAGTCTGAAAGGCACAAATCACTCGGCAATCTTTTCAATATTTAATAACAAGTCGAAAAAGAGATTAACTAAGACTCATTTTAGAAATGTTGGGCGGCAAGCCACGGGGGAGGCCAAGGCTCCCGTGTGGATCTTCTGTGGAATTTCAGTATCTTTGGAAGAAATGATGCAAGCTCGGGAGGACCCAAAGATCTCCAAGTCAAGGAGTACAAAGTGCTAATGGAGGTTATCGTCTCTTTGTTATGTTGGATAATGTCTCTTCCTAGAAAATACATAGGTAGAGGCATTGGATACCCCACAATACCATCCCAATCAAAGGGAACCTAATCAAGAATTAGAGAGAGAGAACTCGAGAAGAGTAATACTCTCTCTTGTTCAGAAGGTGAAGTAATAGAAATGCTAAGGGGATGGCATAGAAGGTATAGAACCAGAACCAGAAGAGTGAGATCAACAAAGAATTGCAATGGCATGATCACTTCCTTAGACTTGTCACTCTCCAAGAGAAAAGTGGGGTTGATCGAAGATTTCATCGATACAATGACTCCCTCAACCATTGGTTGAATAGGATGCGAGACAACCTGGTCAAGAGGTGCATCACCCCAAAAAACAAAAGTGTTGTCAATCGAATATTGCATCGACATGACTATTGGTTGAAGAAGATGCGAGACAAAAAGGCTAAGAGACACATCACCCTCGAACATAGGAGAGATTTCGGTCAAAGATTTCATAGACACGATCACAAGTTGAATGGTGTTTGAGACAACAAGGTCAAAGGACGCATCAACCTCTAAAGAAAAAGGGGTGTTAGCCGAAGATTGCATCAGCATGACTATTTCATCAACCAAAGAAGGAACAAAGTGTTGTGAAACCATAGATGCCTCAAAACCCAAAGGTACCTTATGTGAGCCCCATGCTTCTGGTATCCCAACAGTAAAAGGAAACAAACGAGTAAGGTGACTTCCTTCAGAAGTCTTGCAAAGAAATCTAGGCTTACGTCTGAGACGTCTAGGCTTCTCAATTATATGAATGCCCCTAGCATGACTTGGAGTGGCTGGTGACATGCTCCCAGCATGAATTGCAGAGGCTATTAGAAAATCTCCAACATGACTAGCATAGGTTGGTGATGAATCCCCAGCATGACTAGCAGAGGTTGGTGATGGATGTGTAGTGTGACTATCAGTGACCAGACATGTGCCCCCAGCATGACTTGCAATGGCTGGTTGTGGGTTTTCAACATGAATTGCAGAGGTTGTCGACCAATCTCCAACATGACTAGCAGAGGTTGGTGATATAATTCCAGTATGACACACAGTGACTGGACTTGTGGTGGTGATGAATTGTGGCATTTGAGACCAAGGTCCAAGGAAACATTGGTTATGAGAAATTGCATGCCAGGAAGGATGTTAAGAACCTTAATATATCTGAAAATATAATCACCACAATTACTAAATACACAATAGATCCACAAAGCAAGATAGAAGAAACCACACTTTATTATTACCAAACCCTTGAGGTAGGGAAACACCATACAATGGATTCTATTATGGAAGGGATCCTCTCATGTTCACTTGCCTCTTCGATGGGGATTCCTCCTATTGAGATACCGCTCCAAATACAATAATTCTCTTCATGTCTCATTACATTGCTTGAACCCCTTGATATAGTGCTACCATCACCTAAGAATATTCTATAGGAGGAATCTTTTAGAAGTAGAACCTTCTAAAAAGTCCTCTTACATTTATTATATTTAATTATTCATTTATTATAACGAACTACCATAGTGGGCCTTATTTAATAATTTAATGGACCTAGTCCACCTTACATTGAATGACCTCCACTATTATCAGTATGGGCCCTCTGCTCCCCCCACTACCTCTCTATCTACCTTACATTCCGTCCCCCTTATGAAAGCATTGTCCTCAATGCTTGATGTACAACCATATACCAGGGTCCCATGGATAATTGTGGACCATAATGCTGAAAAAGACTGGAGAACCAAGGTCCCATGTAGAAATGAAAACCAACATCTTAAATTAGTCCAACCACCATTGTAAGCTAGGGTCCCATGTCCAAGTGCTCATGTGAACTCCCCATGGAAGATTTTGGAACCCAATAACCAACTCAAAATGATGCTCCAAACACTGACACCTGTCATGTGGATCCAAATAAGAATATCCATCCACATAGTGGAAAAGGGTCGTAGAAGAATATAGAAGGAATAATACCACTGTAGAATATGCAGGATGGACACTAGGAATAATCATTGGCTCTCAATTTGTCACATTGATGCTCTCTACAGAAGGTGGATTAGAGTCATCAAATAAAATATGAAAGTGGTTGTCATCCAAGAAATGACAACTATCCATTTACCAATCATCACAATCGGCTTCAAAATCATACCAAGCATATATATCTTGATTATATCCATCCCTGATGTCCGCCATAAGAAATCTCTCATGCATGCTATCCAATGAACTACTAAAACTATCCTTGAGGTCATCTGCAAGGTCATGCAATCTGTCATGTAATGTGCCACACAATGTGTCATACAATTGAGATTTGAATGCTTCAAGAATTTCTCTGAGGTTTTGAGAAGAAATAGCCATCTGAGCACCCTATGAACTCTTCGGTCCCTCAACCGTCATGAAAATAAACAAAAAATAGACCCAATAAGTTACGGTAGAAAATCACGACTTTTTTTGGAAAAACCCTAAAACAATGTTGAAGTTAAAATGCTCATAACTTCACTTCCCGGACTTCGTTTCGGCATATTTTTTTTTTTAAATTGGGTGAAATTGTGAGAGGAACTTAGATCTGTAATTTATTTGGACAAATTCGGCCTCTAGATTCTACACACAAAAAAAAAATTGTGCGGTCGTCCATGGAAAGAACCCTGAAAATTGCAGATTTTAAAACTTCAATCTCTCGACTTCGCGGACTCCATTTCGGACGATTTTTTTTTTCAACTTGGGTGTTTTTCTGAGAAGATCTCGGATCCACAACTTGTTTTTGCAAGTTTTTCACAGAAATATACTAAAAATTTCTGGAATGTCGCAGCCCTCTTTTTCTTCTTTGAAATAAAAATAATCTGCAAAAATAAAAAATATTTGCCCACAATGTCTGCCAAGGAAAGTGCTCTGATACCACTTGTTAAAAAAATGAATATATAAAAATATAATCACCACAATTACTGAATAGACAATAGATCCACAAAGCAAGATAGAATAATTCACACTTTATTATTACCAAACCCTCGAGGTAGGAAAACACCATACAATGGATCCTATTATGTAAGAGATCCTCTCATGTTTACTTGCTTCTTCAAGGGGGCTTCCTCTTATTGAGCTACCGCTCCAAATACAATAATTCTCTTCATGTCTCATTACATTGCTTGAATCCCTTTATATAGCGCTACCATCACCTAAGAACATTCTAGAGGAGGAATCTTCTAGAAGTAGAACCTTCTAAGAAGTC
>JZKD02S1593685.1:1008470-1040395 GCA_000966675.3 Picea glauca
TTGTAATTTCATTGTAAATCTGGACCATTCATTATAAGGTCGTAGATCTAACGGTAGAGATTATGTTAGGGTTTTTTTCCCTAGAAGGCAACCCTCGTTTATGAGGGAAATGTATCATGGCTATGGTTGATGGTGAATATTGTATTCTGAGAGAGGAGACTGTGAGAGAAAGAAGAGGAAGTTACAACAGGTTTTGTTATAGGTTGTATCCCTTCATTTGATGGATAATAATAAAGGAAGGACCTGGCAATTTCTCTGGTGGACGTAGCCCACACTGGGTGAACCACATAAATCTTTGTCTCTCTTGTATTGTGTGTCTTCTATGTTTTGTCTCTGCATTTGTTTTATTTTATTGCTCCGTGGTCCTATTTTTTTAACAAGAAGGAGGATCTTTCCCTAGTACAGTCACCAATTCTATTACAAGGGAAAAACTCTCTATGACCAAGGGTAAACCACAAAAGACAGGTATGATTGCAGAAATCAACTCAATTCCAACATGTGCTATATAAATTAATGTGAAATACAAGGAAGAATCCTACCTCGATCCAATCGTTTGATGTCATTCTACTGTTGAGCAATTTGACCCAAAGCTTTACACCTGCAAGAAGTTCTCAACAAACAAGCAATGCAAGTATCTAGTGACAGTATATAAAATGAGTTAGCACATCAGATAGAACAATCCATTAATAAACATTACAAACATGCCCATGGATAATAATCATATATTTTAAATATATCAATAATACGCGAAAGGAATATTTCTATTAATAATTGATCAACAAAAGTATCAACATTACAGACTTCTATGTCGACACGGTTCAAAACCAAGAAACCAAGTTCCTTCCAACTAGGTCTCCACCACTTCAATCCTCCACCAAAGGCAAGCTCATAGCAAAGAGATAATGAGGTCCTCTTGACAATAAAGGAAGAGATTGGGGGTTGAACACTATGTTCAGACTTGAGGGACAAAGGGATGTAGACTCAATATGAGGTAATTTCTCCAGAGTAACTTTGCTCTCAAAGTTGAATGCTTTCTATCTCATTTTCTATAGCTCAAAATTGTGCTCTTATAGCCTCCAGAATGCAACTGAAGGGACAAGTTAGAATGTTTCTAGTATATGGAACGCCAAATATCAGAGATCATTTGTCGTGACATGGAAACCCGACCTCATTTTGTATTTTCTGTCACAAATCCCGATATACACGAGTTCTAGTGGAGCAACAAGCGTATACACATCTTGCAAAGTAGTTAGGAAGCGTATATGTGGAAAAATATATAATTTTGGCTCTGGATTTATCAAAAAGGGGGTTGATAAGTCTGCATAGGGAAATGGAAAAATGCCCTTTGTGCAAGATAGAAATGGTGAGACAAATCTTGCTATAACATAAGACAAGGTGGACAATTCTTTCCATCGAGTCGTACTTATTACTATTACTCACACATGAGTTAATACTTTTCATAACCGGTTAAAATGCAGCCTCTTCATGAAGCCATGAACTCGCCATGTCCACATGGTTTTTTAGTAAATCTAGCCTACTTAGGTTTTGCATCTAGCAAGGGCTTCCCAAAATCATTTTCTTTATAAAGTTTAATTTGTAAAAATCCTACAACTCTATTATTACCATCCCATATAGTTGACTTATTATAACCTTTTATAAAAATCCACATCTCAAGAACTATTAGACCATGATAATAAGCATAATCCTATTACCATAGAGTCCTAAATGCTAAGTCAGACAACACAATTTTCTTGAGTTTAAATGAGTACTTTATCGTATGTCACCCTGTAGGTTTTGACCTTGGTCTCCTTTGGGCCTCCTTGCCACGTCTTAACCTTAACAGAATGCGCATTGCAAATGTCATAGTAGTGGGTTAAATCATTTTCTTGGTTGAGTTCTTTAGTACAGTCATTGATGAGATTAATACCCACACCAGTCGAGAAGTGACAGAGTCACACAAAAAGTTAAATAACGTTGGATTTGGTATCCACTTGGTGCGACAAGTAACGACTCTAATGCCTACTGTCTAGTATGCACCCATCCGATTTCCTGATAGGGATTAGCACTACAGTGCTAGTGGGTTCATTTTAATGTGTAGTTAAGTCTTGTCCATAACACCATTAAGCTTTCTCTGGTTAATAGTTAAGGGCTTTCCTGCATTATACAGAGTCTAGATTTATGTGACCAATGTGGGAACGTCGTGCATTCTTGTTCACATGGCCTATGTACCACATGCCTCTGTTCGCCATTAATTCATGATATGGGGTCACTTAGGTGACTAAGACCCCATTTCCTTTGTCTCTTATGAAATTTGTCCAAAATGTTTTGCGTTAACCTCTGTATACTGCTCTATGTGTAACCTCCAATGACGAGGGGCTTCTACTCTACATATGACAAGGAAAATTTATGCATCTATCTGGTTTTCCCTTTTAGTAGGTAAGATCTTCAAATCCTATTTCTTGGAATACTGTAAAAGAAGGGAAAGTTAGTCGCATCTTAGGTTGTCTCTGTAATCTGATTTTCTTTTTGTTTCTTTCATTGTTGTTAGTTGAAATTTTTCCCTTCTTGTTAAATCTTAACTCTTTGAAATATATTCTTCGAGTCATGCGTAGATATATAAGTTCTATAGTTGTGTTGGCTTGTGGTTTTATCTCTTATGTGAGGTAGTCATTCACTACTCCAAAATCCATTATCTCGTAAAGCCTTCTACATAGGAGATTTCAATTATTGATTTAGGGATAGACCTGAAATATGTTAGGGTTTTGTCAACAAGAAAATACCCTCAGTCATTTTCCTTGATGGGTAACCTGGTAGTTATTTGGGGGTTTCTTGCGGCATACATATCGCTACAAAACCAGTGGTTAAACCTTATTATAGTTACCCCTAAAATAATTCCACTCCATGTATTGCTATATAATAATGGTATACTAAATTTCTCATTCATAACCCATATCTTCTTTCGCGACGGTTCTTCGTCAAGGAAAGGAATCAATCCTCGTTGCTTAAACTTACTCTTTTTAATTGGTTGTCCCCTACTGTATTGTTTGTATATATGGTTTTCACTCTTCCCTTATTTAATCTGTTTGGTTTAGCCTTAAATATTCATTTTATCGACTTCTTGTGTCTGACTCACTTTAGAAACCTTGCATTTTCGAATTTAAAGTTGTGAGGTCATAAATGAAACCCTGTAGCTATGGTGAGGATTTCTTACTGTTGTATACGGTTTTGTTTTAATCAAAGATTACTCTATTTACCCTATTCATGCATGTACATGTATAGATACAAAGTTAAGGTTCTGATTGTGTAATATTATTGTAGAACTTAATAACCTTTAAAAGATTTATCCTTACTCTTTGATCGAGAGTCTAGTAATTAATCTTTTTAAAATCACCTCATTTTGTATGAAAGAAAGGAATAGGGATTTAGCTACCCAAAAACTTGTTATGATCTCGTTGTTCTTTTTCATCGATTTGTAATCTTTCTTTTTCTTCTTGTATTTATGAGGGAAGAGATCGTGTCACATTATCTATGATCTAAAACCATGAAATTCTTGTTCAAAATGTTCTATACTATGCATTTCTTTATAAATTTTAGTTTAAGATTGTTGTTGATTTATTTTTGAAATATTTGGTTAAAGTTTTGATTACCAAAATATAATGATGGGACCCCTATTTGTTGCAAGGGTAGCCATCAGGAAAACCTTGTTCCACTCCTCCCGATTCGAGGATGTGGACGATTTCCTGATCGACGCAAATGGAGAAATAGACATATGTTCCCCAGTTTGCAAGTTAAGTGAAGTCCATATATTAAATCTATGGTATTTTCATTCCATAAATATTTTTCCTTACAATTATTATATATTCAATGTTTAAAATTTGTTGAGTTCAATCTTATACTAATTATAAAATATCGATTTTCCTTATAGGACTTTTAATCATTCGTAGTTCCCGGATCGAGGATAGTGCGTTTGCGCGAAAAGGTACTCGGGTTCCAACTTGCAGTGTTTCAGTAATTAACCCCATGCTCTATTGTAAAGACATGGTTCTGCAAAAGGATCATCTTATCATGGAAATATTTATACCAGGATCCTATAGACAGCTGATTATTTGTACTTGTAACCTATAAAAAAAAACAAAGGGGAAACCCCATATTGAAATAAGATTTCACTATTTAATAGTTATGAATTGCAGTGTTGTGTAGAGTTTGAATACACATTTAAGTAATGGTTTGACTCTGGAATATGGAATTTTTTTATGTAATTTAAGTCACTGAACCCTTACTCTTTTGTTATTGTAATTGATAAAGACTGTAACTATCTGCTCCCTTAATGTATTCAGATTCAAAGGAAACTCGAATTTTCAAGTTATACGATAATCAATAAATAGTTTTTTTTACATTAGATATTTATGTAACTCTGAAAATCTGTATGGGTAGCAACCTGTTTACATGTATATATAATTCTAATTCTGGGAAGCACTCAAAATTTGTTGGGTAGTTGTATAGTTAATAGTCCTTGAGTGAATATCTATATATACATTTATCATCGTAAAACTTTTGTTCTGTGTAGATGTATTGCAATATATAAAAGTATACATATAATTCGTGTAGATCTGTACTTACTAACTTTCAATATGTAAAAAAATCTTCAATATGTCCTTAAACATATTCATACATGGATCTATATTTATACTGTGGTTCAGGGAGTATATTATTGGAATAAGAAACTTTCCCATAACCACCAACAACTTTTCATACACAATATCTCTCTAATTCTATTTTCTAAACTGTAAAAACTTTTCCACGGTTTATTTCATTCTACCAACACAAGCAGATATATTTTATCAACCATAAAACAATAGGACATTCATCCAGAATTTAGTAAGATATATGCTACCAACTATTTAATCAACATAACATTTAACCAGGGAAGAGTAGATGAACATATCTAAACAAGGTGTTGAAACAACAAACAAAAAAACCAAGTTCTAGCCAACCATAGAACATAACAACAAATATACTTGCTCCATTCACCCCCTAGCCTGACCATGAATCCATGAAGTTTAACTCCAAATGCCTCCTTAGATATGGTCCTCTTTCGGAATCAGAAAAATGATTCATGCCTCACACTCAAAAACTAATGTTCATAGAAAAAATTGATATTCCTTTCCTTAGCATACTAGGAAGCATCCTACCTCCTCCCATATGCTATATATGCAAAAGCATCTTGTGCCTAGGTCTTTTCCCCTTGGGAATTTTTGCATCTTTACAAATCCCTGATTTTCAGGGGCTGCCAATTTCCAAATTCCTGATTTTCCACTTGTAGAGTTCAACCCCGAGATAGTTCAAACATGTTCCCCACTCATGGAGTCATGGTCAGCTGATTTCAACCTGGTTGTTCCATTTGTCTCTCAGAAATAAATATAAAATTATTTGTTTTCTTACAAGTGTCATAGTCAAAGAGTTGGTTGGGAAAATCAAATATTTTCCCAACAGTCATAATAATAAATTACAACTAACTAAATTCCAAATTTAGAATTTCCATAAATGGCAATAATTTTTCAATTTAAAATTAACCAAAAATAGAAATAAATTCCTAAGTATTTTCAGACTTCAATAATAATTTATCTTTGGGGATATTACCGTTGGTTTGCTCGTAAATTCAATTCTGAATTGAGAAGACAAAGGGGAAACCCTAGATTAAAAAACAATCTCATTAATTAAAGGTTATGACCGCATATATTGTATAGAGTTCAAAGACTTGTTGAAGTATTGTACCGACTCTGTAATAGGTAGCATGTTTTATGTCTTTATGTCGCTAGACATTTACTTCTGAGATTATAAAAATGGAAAGTATTGTAGCCTTTTGCTACACTTAATACAATTAGATTTAATGAAAAATACTTGTAACAGTTAATAGATATTTTTATGTGTATTAGATATTCTTATAGCATGGAAATCCGTATGGTAGCAACGTATATACACATTTCAATTCTGATATTCACTCAAGGTTTTGTTGGTGAGTACAATTTAAATATTATTCAAGCGAATATCTATACATACAGATACAAACTACATATATAGTATATGCTCTATTTATCATGGTAATACTTCTATTCAGGTTATATTTATTGAAATCTATAAACACATACACTGGTATTTCCTATAGATCATAGTTAAGGATACTCAACCTGTAGCCATCTGCTATATTTTAAGCATGTTTATACTTAAATATATATACATACTTATGCCAAATCTCCATAATATGAACAACAATATCGAACTGATATGAGATTCATGAACAACTATCACAAACAGTAAATTCTTAGTTCTACTCACTAATAAATTTAAACTATATAAGAAATCTTATTCTACAATTCGTTTCATTTTACCAGTCATTATCTAGTAAAACAATTCAATGAAACAATAAGTAGAAGTACATATCTGAACAAAGTGTTGGGACAACAAATGGAACAACCAAGTTCCACACAACCATAGAACATAACAACCAATCTACTTTCTCTGTTCACCCTGGATCCTAACCATGAATCGATGAGGGAGAACTCCAAAACTCCTCCTTAGCTATCATCCTCTTTCAGAATCAGAAAAATTCTCCTTGCCTCACACTCAGAAACCAGTTCTCATAACAACAAGTGATATTCCTCTCCTTAGCATACTAGGCAGTGTCTTGCCTCCTCCCATATGTTATATATGCAAAATCATCTTGTGCCTAGGTCTTTTCCCCCTTGGGAGTTTTCAGAACTTTACAAATCCTTGATTTTTAGGGGATTTCAATGGACAAATTCTTGATTTTCCACTTGTAAAATTCATCCCTAAGGTATTTCAAACATGTTCCCCACTCATGGAGTCATGGTCAACTGATTTCAACCTGGTTGTTCCATTTGTCTCTCAGCAAAAAATATAAAAAATATTTGTTTCTTAAAAGTGTCATAGTCAAAGAGTTGGTTGGGCAAATCAAATCTTTTCCCAACAGTCACAATTAGGAAATTACATTTAATTAAATTCCAAATTCATAAATTCCATAAATGGCAATAATTTTACAAATTAGAATTTCCCAAAAACAAAAATAAATTCCTAAGTGTATTCAGACTTTAATAATAATTTATTTTTGGGGATATTACATCCTTTCCCTCTTTAGTACAACACTTTCCTCAGTGTTTATTCCTTTCTCAGAACATGGTTGGATAAGATTTCTACAAATCTTCCTCCAATTCCCAAGTGGCCTCCTCAGGACTAAAGTCCTTCCATTGCACTTTTACCTCGGTGACGACTCTATTCCGTAGTGTTATTTCTCTCCTGTCCAGAATGCACAGGGGTTCCACTTAGAACTCGCTTTCTAGTTCCACCTGCACCATGTTCCAATCGATCATGTGAGTATGATCATGAACATATTATTTTTAACAAAGAAACATGAAATACATTATGAATTTTCATATTTCCAGGAAGTGCAAGTTGGTATGCCACGGGTCCAATTTGATCTAAGATATAGAAAGGGCCACAAAACCTAGGAGCCAACTTGGAACAATTTCCTAGCTTTAATGAATTTATTATTTCCTTGACTTTTAAATACACGTGGTCTCCAACTTGAGATTCCCGGTGTCTTCTTTTCAGGTCTACGTGAATTTTCTGTCTATCTTGTGCCTCCCTTAAATTTTTTTGTACTTTTCTTACCATATTATCCATTTCCTGGAGCACTTATGTTCCCACCATGATTCTGTCAACTCGGTTATCCCAGCTAATCGGAGTTGTACACTTTCTATCATACAGTACTTTGAAGGGGATCATCTTAGCTGATGTCTAGTAACCATTATTGTATGCAAATTCCACCAAGTGTAGGTAGTCTTCCCACTTACTTGTTTTCAACCTTACATGCATTCGTAGCATATCTTCCACAATTTGGTTTGTCCGTCCAGTCTACCCATCCGTTTATGGATGGTAGCTTGCGCTAAAATTCAAGTTAGTATTCAACCCTACAAACAATTCTTTCCAAAACATAGATGTAAATTTTACATCTCTATCCGAAATGATAATTTTAGGAATACCGTGCAATCTAAAATTTGTTGTCATGAACATTTCAACGATGTTAATAGCTTTATAAGTAGATTTATAGGAATAAAATGTGCAGACCTGCTAAGCTTATCAATTACTACCATAACTAAATCATTATGTTTTTGAGTTCTAGGAAAACCTGTCATAAAATCCAGTGATATGGTTTCCCATTTCCATTCTGGTACATGTAGAGATTGCAACACGCCGGCTGGATGTTGGTGCTCAACCTCCACCTGTTGACAATCTTGGCATTTAGACAAGTATTCTGTTGTCTCGCCTTTCATCTTAGGCCAATAAAATAACTTCCTTAGTGATGTTACCATTTTTTGGTATCCTAGATGACCAAAATATGGTTTCTTGTGTACTTCATCCAAAACCGTTAACTTTAATTCAGCAGACTCCTGTATGTATAACCTGTTTTTGAATCTAAGTAGACCATTTCTATCCAAAAACAAATCTTTTTTGTCTAAATTTTATGCCTTATTTTGTAAATCTGTCACTCTTTTATTATATTTTTCATCATTATTACTTGCAACGTTTATCCTTTGCTCAATATAGATTTTTTCCCTACTAGTTTTTATCTCAAACAACCCATGAATTCTTCTACTTAAAGCATGTTTTCTTTACCCTTGATGTGTCTTACCTCAAAATCGAATTCCCTCAAGAAGGCTCGCCATCCTGCTTGCCTTGCATTAAGGTTTGTTTTACTAAACAAGAATTTCACACCACTGTTATCTGTTAGTAACATAAAAAAATTTCCCATTATATAGTGTCGCCACATTTTTAATGCATGGATGACGACTGCTAATTCCAAGTCGTGAGTGACATAGTTTCGTTCGTTCTCTTTTAGTTTTTGGGACTTGAAACAAATAGCATTCCCCTATTAAGTTAGGACACCTCCCAAACCTTATTTACTCGCATCCACACAGAGTGTGAAGTATTTATTCGGGTCTTCTACCCTTAAAATGGGTGTGGTTGTTAACAATTCCTTTAACTTATTAAAACTGTCTTGACATTTATGTGAAAAATTAAACGTGGTTCCCTTCTTTTGTAGGGATGTTATAGGGTATGGAATCTTATATAATCCCTCTATAAATCTACGGTAGTACCCGGTGATTCCCATGAATGACTAGATGTCCGCTACATTCTTACAGATAGACCATTCCATAATGGCTCTTATCTTCTCTAGGTTGACTACAATACCCTCTTCAGATATTACATGTCCTAGGTACTGTATTGTATTTTGATAAAAGTCACATTTGTCGAATTTAGCATACAGTTTGTGTTTTCTTAAAGTTTGTAATACTTTCCTTAGATGTTCCTTGTGTTCTTTTTCTGTTTTTTAATACACTAGGATATTTTCAATAAATACCAAAACAAACTTATCCAAGTATTGACTGAAAATGTTGTTCATTAAACACATAAATGTTGTTGGTGTGTTAGTGAGACCAATCAGTATAACAACAAATTCATAATGTCCATATATCATCCTGAATGTTGTTTTACTTATGTCTTCATCCTTTATTCTAAACTGGTGATAACCAGGTCTTAAATCCAACTTAGAAAAAAAATTTGCCCCACCTACTTGATCAAATAGATCATTGACTCTAGGTAGGGGGTATTTGTTCTTAACCTTCATTTTGTTTAACTATCTGTAATCAATGCATAATCTTAGAGTTTTGTCTTTCTTTTAAAAAAAAGGGAATGGTTATGCCCATGGAGAGACACCTGGCATGATGTATTCCTTTATAAATAGTTCTTGTAGTTGAGTCTTTAACTCTATTAATTTGGGTAAACTCATTCCTTAGGGATCCTTAGATATAGGGATTGAACCACGAAGCAGATCGATAGAGAATTCTATCTCTCTTCTTGAGGGAAGTTTGGGTATTTCGTCAACAAACACATCTCTAAAATCGTGTAAGACAACAAAATATTCTAGGCTAGGTTTATTTTATTTTCCCAACACATTTGTCACTTGGATAGCATACATCTGACAACCTTTTCTCATGTACTTCTTAAATTGCATTGCTAAAATCTGCTTAACTAAGATTTGTTTTTATATGCCTTGTACAGTCCTAACAATGTTGTTTTCGTCTTTGTATGTGAGTAATTTTTCATATCAATCCAAAAATTCTTTATGCCTCACTAACCAATCCATTCCAATAATTATATAATAATACCCTAATGGTAGAATATTCATATTTATCTTTGTTTTTTAACCACCTAAACTGAACTCACAGTCATAAATGAAATAGATTACTTTTCTTTTTGTTCCTGTTGCTAGTTGTACTAGCCAATATTTTGCATGTCTTATTTTCTTAAGTTTATTGGAATCCACTACACCAGGAGAAACATAACTCAAAGTAGCTCCTGGATCAATTAAAATAGAAACATGATTATTGTTAACATTACCTTCAACTTCCACAACAGTGGATTGGTGGTCATCTTAACGGCCATCCACAACTACGTTAATCATGTTTACGCTTTTGCCCACTTCTCCCATTGTAGAGGCCTCTTGCAGGTTGTGAACTATGGTCCTTGTTGTAGAAGTTAGACGTGGATAATTCCTCCTTAAATGAGGTTCTCCAAATTCCCAACATTTTAATGGTTCTCTGGGGATGTCCCCAAGCTTCTTGGTTCTCAGATTAACTAGTTTACCTCCTCCTTGGGTGTTCTGGTTATTGGAGTCGAAATATTTCCTTGGAAATAACTTTGTTTCATTCCAAAAAGGGGTCGGTTGATATCCCTTCTTCTGCTGGTTCATTCTGTCATGTTTCTTGTCTTTTCAAGCCTTGCGACATTAATATCGATGTTTGTATTGGTCATAACACATTTGGGCCTTCCTGAAAACTTCCCTTAAGGTCTCAGGGTTGTCGAATTCGATCTTGTCCTTATAGGACTGTGGTAAGAAACTCAGGAAGCACTGGATTTTTACTTTTTCTTCCTGGATATAAGGCACAAACATTAATAATTCCAACAATTTGTTTATGAAGTCATCCATAGTCATTTGACCGAGTCATAGCTCATAAAACTCTTTGTTATTTCTTTCCTAGTAAATTTCAGAAAAATATTGTTTCTTAAAATATTTCTTGAAATCCGACCACTCCATGTGTTTTTCCTTTAGGCCCTTGGCCAACTTCAGGTCCTGCCACCATATACATTCTTTTCCTTTCAAGTTATAGATGGAAATTTTGACCTTCATGTTGTTGGAATAATTGTAGATATGGAAATAACTTTTTATGTATAGTAACCATGCTTCAACCTCCTCCCCTATCCTGGATTCCCCGTCAAAGGTGCGAGGCTTGATTTTCTTAAACTCTCCCCCCATATGGTCCACTTGTTTCCTCTTTCCTCTTGTAGTTCTTTTATCTACTGCTGATGGTGTACCTTAAGAAGAGTTGTCCCCTTTTCCTGCTTCAGGACCAGAATGTTTGGAGGCCCTTTGACTGACTTCTTCTTCCTGGTTATCATATTTTGGGCTCTTCTTTGTTACTATTCTTTGCAGAAGTACTCCATTTATTTCATCATGTTCTTGTTGTGCCTTTTTCAGTTTCTAATTGTCTGCCTTGAAAACTTTCAATTCCACAATGAGGTTTTACATGGTTTCCAAAACCTGGGTGGACAAAATTCCTTCATTGTTCTGTCCAGGTTCTCTAGTAGGTCCTTGCTCAGGATTCTCCTCAAGCCTGACCTCTTCTTCATTATGTGTCGCCATTATCACAACATAAATAACATTTTTCTGTTTGTAAGAATAAATGTTTTGTTAGTTTCTCCATTAAATATAAAGCATGTGCTAAGAAAACATTTTGGCCCTTTTTAAGGTCCAGGTGTTGTAACCTTTTCTCTGATACCATATGTAATGTACCCCAAAATTTCCAACTAAAATATTTTTTTGCTAGGTGCATTAAAACTCTTTTGCTTTGTTATACTTGATCAGTTTGTAATTAAAACATTTATGTCGAAAGACGATGTGTACTTGTTTCTATTATATGTAAATGAAATAAGGCAATTACCCTTTCCATGTAACTCATGCTTATTCTTATTTCTGAAACCTTCTGTTAATATATGTCAAAAAGTTCAAGTGGATTCTGTCCAAAACCCAATGAGTGATTCATGACCATAAGGTCTAGAGTAACTCTAGTTTACAAGCTCTTATTTGTATTCTTATTTGTATTAGGGTACCCACCAAAGTATTTCATTAGAGTTCCATATTTGAATATACATGGTACTCTTTTCCTCACATTTAACTGAAGGGATACTTCTGATTCCGTTATGACCATATCAAACAATCCATTTTCCTTTCTTTACTCTAACCCTTTACATAATCTATGTAACAAGAACTTAATAAAACATTGCTATTAGATATGACCCATTATCATAATCATTTTCTATATCCAAGGTAATCATATTACTTGATTTGAGTTTACTAGGGTGTGTTATCACTCCAAGAAACTCCTTAGGGTTGTAGGCTAAGGATGCTTGGTAACTAAAGAATAATGGATTTTATGTATTTGGGACAATGGGGTCTTCAATGATTTGTATAAGAAACAACTCATCACACATATAAAGATATAGTGCTTTTAGTAAACAATAACCAGATCAAATAATTGAAAGAGAGGATGGAGAATACTAGTCTTGATTTTCCTATACAAGTGAAAGTATGGCATAATACAAGACATCAAGGAATATTTTAATTTCAAGCCTATGAGTTCAACAAAGAGGTAACAGTCTTTATGAACTAAAATAAACTGAAATTAAAATACAGAGAATGAAAAAGATGAACAATTCTGGTATTGCAAACGAAAGGAATCTCCACTTTATTTCTGCAAAAAGAGTCTATACAATAGCATGAAAATGTCTCCCAGTTTTAACCCCTATTTCTTATCAAAAATAGGCATTTATAGCCTCTTACAAACAGTTTTACAGATCCTAAAAACATGGATCTGTATTTAATAAAAACAATTCAATTCTATCTAAACAACTTTGAAAATAAAGTCTTTAACAACTAAACTTAAACTCGAACTGTCTTCAATATTCCAAAATTCGCCATCTTCATTCTTCATCTCCTGGTATCTATAATGTGGTGAATAATAGCAGGACACCTGGCTTGACAGTTGGATCTCTCAACATTTATGGTCGATTTTTGAGGAAATGGTTTTGCACGTGTTACCAAAATTCTCTCGAACCTCTGATGCTAAACCCTTTGCATGCGATCTGATAGCCCATTGATACACTGGAGCTCCTTGAAAACCTGTTTGGAATGAAATGTCCTATCCTTGGCTTCAAAAATTACTTTTTCAGCTTTCAACAGCTAACTCGTTTAATTTATCGTTGGTTAGCTATTGAAAGTCATCACTTTCCACAGCTAACGAGTCATAAAATATAGATTTGCGCTGGTGAAAGCCCTGATTGTGCTCAAAATGAGTTTTCACCTCCAAAATTTCAATTTCATCAAAATTTAGTGTGTTTCCAATTTCTCACCTTGCATATTAACGACGACTTGAGCGAGAACCTTCAGATCTGGATGAGATTCTTTCCTCTATTTTTGTTTTAACCTTGTTATCTGCCTTTTAAGGCGTTTGGCAAGCCACCACATGCTATTGTAATATTTGGTGAGTTTTTTATTTCTTTTCTTCTCTTTAACACTTTCCCTAGCCAATCTCTCAAATGCAGTATTGGTTTTTTCAAAGTTCTCAGACAACTTCTTATACCTTTCTTTAATTACCCTTTCCAAAACCTGTTGCTGGGCAATTACCACCTTGAGATGCTTGATCTTCTGAGACTTCTTTGATTTTGGATCTTTTTGATGTTTCTCCCTCTTCTGTATGAGTGAAGGTCTCATAGTTTTGTGCACACTCAGTTGTCTACTCAGGATTCTCAGTGACAGGGCAGGTATCTTGTTGCTCTGATTCTGAATATGAATAGGGAAAGTTTAATATATTCTTCCCTGTACTCTGCTCTGTAGGACGCTCTGTGATTTGCTCCGTGGTATGCTCTATGGTGTGCTCAAAGTTTAACCTTTTATTCAAACTGTGGGGCTTCACTCCAGAAATTCTGTCTTCTGGAGGTCCTGGCAGGGTCCTTCTTTTTCTTGAACTACTTTGAGGAGAAGATTGTTTCTTTGAAGCTTTCCCTGGTTCATTTTCCAGCTGGGTCTATGTTTCAAAACCTTCCCAGGATAAAAAATGATCCCACCTCCTTCCCTGTTGTTTCAATTCCTCCAGGATGATTAATTTTATGAGGCCGAAATGACATAGAGTACTTTTTATGCTCAAGGGTTGAGCCCTAATATTCTTTCAAACCTTAGTTAAACTTTTATGTAGGAAAAAAGGTAAATTAATGGGTGTCTTGCCTGTGAAATGGTCCAGGAGTTTGATGTGATACATCATAACTTTATCATACCTACCCTATGAAGTAATGTACAATTGAATGCCTTTGAACAACTCCTGCCATTCTTCTTCTAGATAGGAAACCAACATACCTTTTTTCCATGCCTTGTGCTTGTATCCCTCTTTCAAATAAGTTCTAAAATCCAAACTTTTGGGAGCAGTGGTTTTAAACCATATCTGACCGATTCTTGGTAGGCTTGTTGCTGCAGCAATAGCAACTTCATCCACTCTAATTTCCATGGACCCAACATGAGCTTTGTTCCCATCGAAAGTCTTGGCAAAAGCTTTTGTCGTAGACTGGTGGCAACCAATTTGCAATATTTCAATGAATTCAATACACCCTGCATTTGAAAAATGTCTCTGGACTTCGAGGTGTGTCTTTAAAAAGGACAGGTTATCCAACTCTCTCTTGATTAGAGCACCGCTGCACTTCCTCACCATTCTATAACTTGAAGATCCCGACAATTTGTAACACCTATAATTGTTGGTCGAGCCGAGGTTCTGTGCTGTTGAAAGTACTTTGGGAGTCGGCTATGTTTTAAAACATTTGAAATTTTGACATACCACCGCGAACAGGGTGTGATATGGAAACCACGATTTGATTTGATGTTATCAGACCGACAGTACATCCTCTGTACCTGTACCACTGAATTCGAACTGGTCATCCCTGATGCCATGATTGTGGAGCATGAGTTTGTGAGACGGATTCACACCACGATCCTATTTTGACGTGAAAAATTGAGTTTCCATCATTACCCACTTTCATCAGTGCATGATTTGTATTTTCCTGACGTGGGATGATCATATCATCATTTTCCTTTAGACGTGGATATCACGCACGTGATTCCCGCTTTCTTTAGCCAACGACCCGTGGAAAACGCCCCTGTTAGCTGTTGAAAGTCTTCATTTTCCTCAGCGTGTGACCTTTTAAGAACTGCTCCTTAGCTACAGAAAGTTTTCACTTTCACCAGTGCACAACCTTGTAAAAACCGCTCCATAGCTGCGAAAAGTCTTCACTTTCAACAACGCACGACCCGCGACCATGCTTCTTTGGATACTTTGGAGTTCGACACTTTCACCAGCGCATGGACCTATGAAAACTGCTCCTTAGCTGCTGAAAGTTGCCACTTTCCACATCTACCACTCATATTTTGGACATACGTTAGATGTTGAAAGTGAATTATGAAATTTTTGAAAAGAAGACCTTTATGGGTCATATTATTTTCTAATACAAAAATTAGAACCTAAGTTTTGCAGCTATAAAAACTCTAAAATGAAACGAGGAAACTACCGATAGCCATGTTATCCACCACAAAACTCGACCAAAAGGATGGTTTCATTTTGGGAGCTAACATTTGGCTCCAACTGGGATGGTCATCTCCCTGTGAGGTGACCAAGAACCTAACTAGATTCAGTAGCCTTATTACAACTTGAAACAGAAAACTTGAAAAATAGTTGCTAGTACCATTGGGCATGGAGTTATTTGAATGACAGAAATAAAGAAAACAGAACTGAAAAAGAAAATATGTACAAGAAGAACCTGGCTTCAAAGAAAGCCTTATGAGAAATAGATCTTCAGGAAGCGCCCGTTGAAAGGGCCACCTGATACTGGCTCGCCTGAAAGAGTTTGGAGAACAAAGGTATTGTTCTACTGCACCGCTGTTATGACAAAAGGACTTGTCCAGAGAGCTTCAAATTTTCCATGTTTCCCCTTCTCATGTCTTGTTGCATCCCACTTTAAGACCAAATCCCCTGTTTTGAAGACACCTGATTTGACTTTCTTGTCGAAATTTTTCTTGATTCTTTCTTGATGCAATTCTGTTTTTTCCAAGAGCTGCTCTCTATCTTGCTGCAGTTCTACCAAATTGTGAATTCTCCTAGTCAAATCACTTGGTTCAAAATCAGTTTCTTGTAAGAATTTTGCAACCAGTAATGCAAGTTGAATAGGAAATATGGCCTCAGTACCATATACCAACTTGAAAGGAGATGTACCAATTGATTTCTTACATGTTACCCTGTCAGCCCACAAGAAAAACTTCAGTTTGGAATCCCAACCTCTGGCATTTTGTTCAAGTAGCTTCTTTATGATTCTGACTAAACTCTTGTTGGATGACTCAGCTAGACCATTCCCTTGCGGATAGTATGCTGTGGAATGTACTAACTGAATTCCCAGCTCTTCACACAATTTCACCAAGTGTTTATCTTTAAATGCAACAACATTATCAGTGACCAATCTCTTGGGACAGCCAAATCTGGCAAATATGTTCTCCTGCAGAAAGTTTACGATGACAGTATGATTGGCATTCTGGGTGGTAATAGCCTCAATTCACTTTTTAAAGTAATCGGTGGCAACCGGGATCCACTGATGCTGACCACTAGAAAGCGGATGAATTTCACCTATGAAGTCTAGGCCCCACTGCTGGAAAGGCCCTGTGACCACTATAGGTTTGAGAGGAAGGGACTTCAGTTGTTGTTTACCTTCAAATCTCTGACATTTGTCACAGGTTTTCACAAACTCATATACATCTGAAAATAAGGATGGCCAGTAATAACCAGATCTTATAATTTTGTGTGTTGTGGTTTTCCCATAGTGATGTCCTCTGCATTCACTATTATGAAGTTCACACTTGACTTTAGCTGCCTCCTCTTGGTTTACACACCTCAACAATAAACCAATGGGATTCTTCGAGAACAACAAGTTATCATTGATGCCGAAATTTATAGCTTTGAGCTTCAAATCCCTTCTTTGAGTCTTTGTCAAATCTGATGGGACTGATAAAGTTTGCAGAAAATGAACAATATGATTGTACCATTTTCAATCAGCTAAATGAGTTGAAACCTTCATTCCCTCACCTTCGTTGTTCTTTGAAGACGGAACATTTTCTACATCAATACTCATCAGATTTATGTCAAGCAGCCTGCAATTTTCCTCTGCCGGGAGTTTGGAAAGGCCCCGGCCTTTCAATAATTTTGCTGGTTTGATTTCAACATTGAATTCAATCAATGTTTCTATCCACTTACTCCTTTTTCCATCAATGTCAGGTTGGACAAGAACATCTTTAACTAAACTGGAGGGAACAAAAGATATTACCTTTGCCTGAAGAATGTAGACCTTGAAAGCTTTGAGTGACTTGACAAGTGCAAATGCTTATTTTTCCAACAACTCATACTTTACCTCTGCATCTCTCAAGACTTTACTAAAGAAGGCAACTGGATTCTCTTGATCATCAACATTCTTCTACAAGAGTGCTACTGTGATTGTATCACTAGAAGCAAATGAAAAAATGTAAAATACCTTGGAGAAATCGGGGCTGATCAAAACAGGGGTTGTTGTGATAGCTTCCTTGATGGAATTGAATGAATGTCTGGCTGCTTCATTCCACTTTACCTCGGAGTCTTTCCTCAACATAGCAGTGATATGCTTTGTGAGTTCAGCAAAATTCACTATAAACCTTCTGACAAAATTAATAGTCCCAAGGAAAGACTGAATGTATTTCTTTGATCTAGGAAGGGACAAACTTTTAATTGCTTCTACCCTCTTTGGGTCAATCCTAACCCCATCAGCTGAAACAATATGCCCAAGTAATTTCCCCTCCTCAAGTGAAAATTTTGATTTTTTTTTATTAAGAGATATGCCATACCTTTGACATTTCATAAATGTCTTTCTTAAATGTTGCAGATGGAGTTCGTGGCTACTTGAGAAAATAGTGATATCATCAAGATAAATTAGGACAAATTTATCTTTCTCCCCAACAAAAGCAATGTCCATTTCCCTTTGGAATGTCACTCCTGCATTCATCAGTCCAAAGGGCATCTTCTCGTACATAAACGTACCCCATGGAGTGGTAAAAGCAATCTTTTCTTTGTCTTCCAGATGGAAAACAATCTGGTTGTATCCAGAAAACCCATCAATGAAAGACATCACCTTCGATCCTGACACCTTCTGCAGAATATGCTCCATTTTAGGTAGAGGGTAGTTGTCCTTCCTAGAACACTTGTTAAAATTTCTGAAGTCTACATAGAGTCTGATCTCCCCATTCTTCTTCCTAACCGGTACAAGATTTGCAGTCCATTCTGAATACCTGAGAGGAATGATAATGCGGGCATCCGGTAGTTTCTTAATTTCCCTTTCCATGGTAGGTAGCAACAAAGGATTAAAGGATCTAAGATTCTTCCTGAATGGTTTGGTGTCTTTATTGAAGGGAATCTTATGCTGAATCACTTCTATATCATAAGTCTTCAAATCATCATACTGCCAAGCAAATATGTTTGCAAATTCCTTTAGCAATTCTCCATAATCAGCCCTTTGTTTTTCAGTCAAATGTGATGCCGAGATGACATGTTTAGGATCTTTCTCACTGGCCACATTATACTAAAAAACATTTGACTCTTTTTTCCCACTTTGCAATTTGACAGCCACATCGTTGTTATCAAACAACCTTTCCAACGGGACCAAACCTTTAGGAATTTTGTTGGTGGACAATTGAACTATTTCATGTGCTGCGATTTTACTTTTGAACTTTGGCTCATCAACTTCATGGTCATGTTCATTCTCCTGATGAATCTGCAGATCTGCAAACTCATCTATCACTGCAAGGAATCTAGTGAGTTCAACATCGTCTTCGAAAACCTTCCAAAATTTTACATTATCAGGGAGAGAGGCCCTATATTTAACTTGAATTTCGTAAGATAATTTATAAGGCAGAGGGGGTATGAATGCGCAAGTGGACACAGCCAATGAATCATCCAATTCATTCATGGCTCTAGGTACAAATGAAATCTTAAAATCTGCAAAATCACGAATTTCCTTCAACACTTCATCTTTGTATGCCTTCATCCTGACATGCTTCACTTGAAAGGACTTATTCACCTGTTGGATAATCAAATATACATCTCCAAACACTTGCAATTTTTTAATTCCCTTCTCCTTGGCTGCACTTATCCCCAAAAGTAGTGCTTCATACTCAGCAATGTTATTAGTCACTTTAAAATCAAGTTTAAAGGACAAATGAGAAGTTTTATTAGAGGGAGAAATGAATACCACTCTTGCTCCAGCTGACTCCCTAGTGCAAGCACCGTCAAAGAACATGGTCCAGAGATCATCTTCTGTTGTTTCTGTGGGCTGAACTGTGATCTGATCTATGGGTTTTCTGAGCAGCAATGTATCAGGTAGTGAATCATCAATTTGCAAGATACAAGATCCCATATATGTATCAACTGAATAGATAGGATGATTGGATGGATTTTTCTCATCACTGATAACATATGCCAACTGAGATTCCCTGTAAATACTTATGTTCACTCCTCTGAAAATAGGGATAGTAGCATAAGAGAGATCCATTTGAAGAGTACCACCTAGTCTCTTCATCCATGATGTTGATAGAAGACACCCAAATTTTGGAGGTATGTCGGCCACCACTATATCCATCACTATTGTCTTCATTGATGCTTGGGTCAAGGTCACAGCCAAATCCTTAATCATCCCAAGGCATTTGAATTTTCGAGAATCAAAGGAGAAAAGGTCATGATAAGACTTGGTGATCTCCAACCCAAGCTCATCCATGACAGCCTTGGGCATTAGATTGTGCGAAGCACCAGAGTCCAACAAACAATTGTGCAATGTTTTTTCATGAATGGTTAAATAGATGTAGAAGGGAGGAAAATTTTCATCTTTGTCTTCTACCATTTGGCCCAGAGTAATGGTAGGTTTATCATCATATATATTGAGGATATCAGTAAAAAGGGAGACAGATTGGGGATCTAGAGTTTATAGAATATCCCTTTTAAACATCTCATTTTTCATCAGCTCAACAAGAGGAATAGGAATCTTAATCTTTTGTATTTCAGCCTCAAAATTAAAAGAATATGGAACCTTATCAACAACTTTATGAGAAACCTTTACCTGATTTGAAGGGGCTTCTTCAATTTTTTGTTGTTTGACAAGAGGTTGACCTTCTGGAGTTTGATGGTTGACAGGGGCAGCAGTCTTCTTGCGAGGAGCTGATGCTTTTGCCTTTGAAGACTTTGCTGGATGATCTTCTGATGTATGGTATTTTTGCTTAACATGGGCAACAGTCTTTTCAGGAGAGGTTGATGCATCTGGTTGAGCAACATTAGATTTAGATCAGAGGTTATATCTGTTCTTATCTTCTGCTGTGAAAATTCCATCACCAAGGAGATCATCTTCTGTCTGTTCAGTCATTAATGATTCCTCATAATATTGTTGTGTTGGATAAGACTTCCCTGTCTCCCCTCCAACACAATGAATGTCACCTTCTCCATCTTCTTGATCTTCACCATTGTCATTGTCCATCACAAAATTCTAAAGAGGGACCTTTATCCTCTGATCTTCATTAGAATTCTTTTCTCTCTACAAGATCTGATTTGGCTGATTATTCCTTCTGAAGATGTTGGGATTTAGATTAGGATTTCTACCTGTAGAGTCATAAGTGATTCTACTTTTTACAGGTTGTTTATTTTCGATCTTTATCTTAGATATATCAAAGGTTAGAGACTCTAGCATCTTGGCCATTTTATCGAGTTTTGGATCAACATGTGATGAATATGAGGCTTCATTCTTTGATCTTCTCCTATCAGATTCTCCTTTTCTCTTCTGGGAGGCCAGAATGTTTGATTCCACCTCAAGGGAAACATATTGCATGAGGGATAATGTTGGTGACCTCCTTTCTCTCAATAGCAAACAGAAATCCGAATCAAAAGCATCATAATAGGTGATCTTGGTAGAAGCATCTGATGGTTTTATCTCAGCTGGAATTTTTCCATACATCCGGTTAAACCTCTTGGTGAAATCAGAGACTGATTCATTACTTTGTTTCCTCAAGTTGCCAAATTCTATGATGTAGTAGACAAAATCTCTTCTGTCACCCCAATGTTTCAGGAATATCTCATCCAATCTCGATTCTGGCAATGGAACCAGCAGGAAGTTCTTTAAACCATTTCCTAGCATGGCCATCTACGCTTTGGACAAAGACTTGTGTCCAAACATCTTCTTGTTCAATATTAAGGTTCTCTGCATAACTGTAAAAGGCCTCAATATGTTCTTCAGTGGACACATCGCCTTCGCCTGTGAATTTAGGCATATATTTCTGGTAGTCTCCTGTTGGCATGGCTGCTACTGGATTCAGCAATATGAGTGGTGTATACCTAGCAGCTAGGATTTGTTGCATCTTAGTCATAGGAGGAGGTGGTGCAGCCATGACTGTCAGAGGTGTGGAAAATGATAGTTTATTCTTTAAGTCTTCAACACTAGAGGAATGTGAAAGAGCTGAATCTTCCAATGGGAAAGAGGTCTGATAAGAGGCTCTGTAAAAATTTGCAAGCTGGCTAGCTAAATTTTCCTCACCCTTAGCAGATAGCTCTTGGAGGAGATGTTCAACAACAAGGAGGCTAATATAGATGTTCAAGTGGTCTTCTTGTTGCCGAGAATGGAAATATTCAAGGGAAGAAGAACTGTGGCTTCTTTCTAAAGTTTTTTCAATCAAATTATAGTCTATCAATTTTTTATCACTAGGATTTTCCTGTTGATTAAAAAGAGTTTGTCCTTCTACATTATCTACAGTTGTTTTATCATCAGTGTTTTCTGAAAAGAACTCAACTTTTTCTGCATTAGATTTTTCAGAACTGAAAAGAGGATTACCTTTTGGATCTTCTCTTGAAGTTTGACCTTGAATCGTCTTTCCTTTTCTGAGAATTGATTCTCGATTGGACACTGGTGTGATCAGTGATTCCTGAGGATTCTCCCTAGTACCGATCCTCGTAGGAGCCAGGATGAACTTGTGGAGTTGTCAGATAGATGATTACAACCAAATGAAAAGTGTCTAATCTTTGTCTATCATCAAAGATTAGCTCTGTGTCGTATCCCAAGAAAGCAGAGCTTGAATTCCGTCTCCCCGACAAGAACGCCAATTTGTTATCACTCCAAGAAACTCCTTAGGGTTTTAGGCTAAGGATGCTTGGTAACTAAAGAATAATGGTTTTTATGTATTTGGGACAATGGGGTCTTCAATGATTTGTATAAGAAACAACTCATCACACATATAAAGATATAGTGCTTTCAGTAAACAATAACCAGATCAAATAATTGAAAGAGAGGATGGAGAATACTAGTCTTGATTTGCCTATACAAGTGAAATTAGGGCCTAATACAAGAAAGCAAGGAATCTTTTAATTTCAATCCTATGAGTTCAACAAAGAGGTAACAATCTTTATGAACTAAAATAAACTGAAATTAAAATATAGAGAATGAAAAAGATGAACAATTTTGGTATTGAAAATGAAAGGAAACTCCACTTTATTTCAACAAAAAGAGTCTATACAATAGCATGAAAATGTCTCCTAGTTTGAACCCCTATTTCTTATCAAAAATAGGCATTTATAGCCTCTTACAAACAGTTTTACAGATCCTAAAAACATGGATCTGTATTTAATAAAAACAATTCAATTCTATCTAAAGAAATTTGAAAATAAAGTCGTTAACAACTAAACTTAAACTCGAACAGTCTTCAATCTTCCAAAATTTGCCATCTCCATCCTTCAGCTCCTGGTATCTGCAATGTGGTGAAGAATATCAGGACACTTGTCTTGACAGTTGGATCTCCCAACATTCATGGTCGATTTTTGAGGAAATGGTTTTGCACGTGTTACCAAAATTCTCTCGAACCTATGATGCTGAACCCTTTGCATGCGATCTGATAGCCCATTGATACACTGGAGCTCCTTCAAAACCTGTTTGGAATGAACTGTCCTTTCCTTGTCTTCAAAAATTACTTTTCCATCTTTCAACGGCTAACTCGTTTAATTTTTCGTGGGTTAGCTGTTGAAAGTCGTCACTTTCCACAGCTAACGGGTCATAAAATATATCTTTGCGCTGGTGAAAGCCCTGATTGCACTCAAAATGAGTTTTCACCTCCAAAATTTCGATTTCATCAAAATTTAGGGTGTTTCCAATTTCTCACCTTGCATATTAACGACGACTTGAGAGAGAACCTTCAGATCTGGATGAGATTTTTCCTCTGTTTTTGTTTTAACCTTATTGTCTACCTTTTAAGGCATTTGGAAAGCCACCACAGGCTATTGTAATCTTTGGTGAGTTTTTTCTTTCTTTTCTTCTCTTTAACACTTTCCCTAGCCAATCTCTCAAATGCAGTATTGGTTTTTTCAAAGTTCTCAGACAACTTCTTATACCTTTCCTTAATTACCCTTTCCAAAACCTCTTGCTGGGCAATTACCTCCTTGAGATGCTTGATCTTCTCAGACTTCTTTGATTTGGAGATTTTTTATGTTTCTCCCTCTTCTTTATGAATGAAGGTCTCATAGTTTTGTGGACACTTAGTTGTCTGCTCAGGATTATCAGTGACAGGGTATTTATCTTGCTGCTCTGATTTTGAATCTGAATAGGGAAAGTTTAATATATTCTTCCATGTACTCTGCTCTGTAGGACGCTCTGTGATTTGCTCTGTGGTCTTCTCTGTGGTCTTCTCAAAGTTTAACCTTTTCTTCGACCTGCGGGGCTTCACTCTAGAAATTCTGTCTTCTGGAGGTCCTGGCAGGGTCCTTCTTTTTCTTGAACTACTTTGAGGAGAAGATTGTTCCTTTGAAGCTTTCCCTGGTTCATTTGCCAGATGGGTCTGTGTTTCAAAACCTTCCCAGAATAAAAAATGATCCTAGCTCCTTCCCTGTTGTTTCAATTCCTCCAGGATGATTAATTTTATGAGGCTGAAATGGCATAGAGTACTTTTTATGCTCAAGGGTTGAGCCCTAATCTTCTTGCAAACCTTAGTTAAAATTTTATGTAGGAAAAAAGGTAAATTAATGGGAGTCTTTCCTATGAAATGGTCCAGGAGTTTGATTTGATACATCATAACTTTATCATCCCTACCCTCTGAAGTAATGTACAATTAAATTCCTTTGAACAACTCCTGCCATTCTTCTTCTAGATAGGAAACCAACATACCTTTCTTCCATGCCTTGTGCTTGTATCCCTCTTTCAAATAAGCTCTGAAATCCAAATTTTTGGGAGCAGTGGTTTTAAATCATCTCTAACCAGTTCTTGGTAGGCTTGTTGCTGCAGCAATAACAACTTCATCCACTCTAATTTCCATGGACCCAGCATGAGCTTTGTTCCCATCGAAATTCTTGGAAAAATCTTCTGTTGTAGACTGGTGGCAACCAATTTTCAATCTTTCAACGAATTCAATACACCCTGCGTTTGAAAAATGTCTCTGGACTTCGGGGTGTGTCTGTAAAAACAACAGGTTATCCAGCTCTCTCTTGAGTAGAGCACCGCTGCGCTTCCTCACCATTCTATAACTTGAAGATCCCAACAATTTGTAATCCCTATAACTGTTGGTCGAGCCGAGGTTCTGCACTGTTGAAAGTACTTCGGAAGTCGGCTCTGTTTTAAAACATTTGAAATTTTGACATACCACCGCGAACAGGGTGTGATATGGAAACCATGATTTGATTTGATGTTATCAGACCGGCATTACATCCTCTATACCTGCACCACTGAATTCGAACTGGCCATCCCTGATGCCATGATTGTGGAGCATGAGTTTTTGAGCCGGAAGCGCACCGTGATCCTATTTTGACGTGCATAATTGAGTTTCCATCATTACCCACTTTCATCAGTGCATGATTTGGATTTTCCTGACGTGGGATGATCATATCATCATTTGCCTTTAGACATGGATATCACGCACATGATTCCCTCTTTCTTCAGCCAATGGCCCATGGAAAACACCCCTGTTAGATGTTGAAAGTCTTCACTTTCCTCAGCGCGTGACCTTTTAAGAACTGCTCCTTAGCTGTAGAAAGTTTTCACTTTCACCAGCGCACAACCTTGTAAAAACTGCTCCATAGCTGCGGAAAGTCTTCACTTTCAACAGCGCACGACCCGCGACCCTGCTTCTTTGGATACTTTGGAGTTCGACACTTTCACCAGCGCACGGACCTATGAAAACCTCTCCTTAGTTTCTGAAAGTTGCCACTTTCCACAGCTAACACTCATCTTTTGGACATACGTTAGCTGTTGAAAGTGAATTATGAAAATTTTGAAAAGAAGACCTTTATGGGTCATATTATTTTCTAACACAAAAATTAGAACCTAAGTTTTGCAGCTATAAAAACTCTAAAATGAAATGAGGAAACTACCGATAGCCATGCTATCCACCATAAAACTCGACCAAAAGGATGGTTTCATTTTGGGAGCTAACATGGTGCGTATGAATGCATTTCCTACCTGAAGGTCTTACTCTTGGTCGCATATGATCCCCTTGCAACATCCATACCTTAACTGAATGTGCATCCTCCCATCATAGTTGGCGGGTCTTGAGACACACCCCTGATCAACGACGGGGTCACTCGAGTCCATATTCCAACACAAGGATTTGAAGCCCACCGTGTGTGACATGTCACCGCCCTAAAACTTACGGTCTGTCATGGAAGCCACACGGTGTCATGATAGGTATTCACACTAACAAGGTTAGTGGCTCGATTCAATGCATAGTTATCACTTGTCCGTAAAAGTTATTAACTTCTTTGGTAGAGAGTTATGAGGTTCTTCCTACACTGTATAGTTCTAGGCTATCATTTCCAATAAGGACATGCCATGCACACATGTACACATGGCCTGATTTCTATAGGCCTTCATCACCATTACTCTTGCAATACATGATACACTTAGGTAACTAAAGCTTCATTTCTTCTATGTGCATTTCCAAAAAAATGGCTTTGTGTTAGCTTTTGCAACCCTACTCTGTGTGTAACCACCGACGAAGAGGGGGTTCTTTCCTCTGCGTAGGCGAGAAGATGTTACATGTCCGACTGGTTCACTTCTTTACCATGTATGTTTACAAAAACTCCATTGCTCGAGTAAACTATAGGATGTAAGGAATGGCTTTTCGTATTTTGAGCTTGTCTATGTAACTATTTCTTTAATATTGCTGGTTGGGCCTTCATTCTCGCTACTCCTACTTTATAGAATAATACTATCCATGCTCTGTATAATAACCATATTTTTTGACTCAGGGTGACTGATGGTTTGTCTCTTCCATGAGGATAATCTTTCATTGTTTAAGGTTTTTCATTTATTTGTAAGACATTTCACACATGCGATTTTCTTTTTTAGTTTTCTTGACTCAGGGAAATATCGAAATGCTATTAGGTTTTGTCCTCAATTGTTTCTTTAATAAATTAGACTGGTATTTTATTGATAATACACAGGGTGCACCTATCGTCGAGATCTTCCATGATTAAAGGAAAAACTGTTATGGTGATCCAAAAATCCCACTATAAGCGTTGTGTGTGAGTAACTGAGCACTAGAGCTCTCTTGTGGATTATGCTACGTATCTTTGCATTCGCAAGGAATAAGAAGAGGCATGAATGCCTGAACCCTCGGTACTTAAGGTCGAGAAGGTATCTCCCTAGACTGACTAGCTTTTATATCGTTGAGCCACATCTCAAGATTATAAGGAGAATACTTGTTTTTGAAACGAGACTATTCTTTCCCCTCCTTATCATATGTAGAGATCTGTGGTTAAGATAGGGTTAAAGGAAATATTTCATATTTCCTTTTAAAACATCAGTTCTTGTCTATGTGTTGTTGTCATCAAAACATAATTTTGGGTGTTATGACACTAGTATCTCATAACCCTATTTGTACACTTTGATTTGGAAAATTATGTGGTTAATCAATCGAATATCACTTTATTAGCGTAAAAGAGATTTTAGTGACCATAATATCGTTTCCCTGTATGTATTATTCTTTATTATAAAACTGTAGTATTAAGAGGATATTATCTCTCAACCTCTGTGGAACAAATGTTATACCGTGTGACCTTTATAATTTCGATTATGCAATACATATATGAATGTTCTGTCTACTAGTGCGTTCTGCATAAATATTTTAAGTTCGTTCGGTTGCAAGACTAATTATGGGACCCCTCTTTCTAATGCGAGGGTACCCATCAGACAATTCAAATCCCACTCCTCCCCTTCAGGATATGAACCACTCGCTCAACGTTGTTGAAGGAGAAAGAACACCCTACACCAACTCAAGCTAAGTGTTGACCTAGTGTTGTTTTCCTTAATAATACATTTCACTACTTCTTTTTGCATTTTCTTGCCCTTACAAATCAAATTTTCATTTTTAATTATATTCTCGAAAATTAATTTTGTATCTATTAATTCTTTGATTATTCACAACCCTATTTACTAATTCCCTTTATTCATTTCAGGTCTTGGATATTTTCGTGTTCAAAATATCCGGCTACCACCAGTCTCAAAAAAGGTATTCGAGTTTCATTTTCTAGAATCTTAATCTAAGTTTCTAGGTTCCACTCGCTATGGTACAGAGTTCTAGAGTAGGGTTATGTTATTGTAATAAATTTTATACCATGCTTCCAAGGTTATCTGGTTTGCTCGTAAATTCCATTATGAACAGAGAATACAGAGGGGAAACCCTGGATTGAAAAATGAACTCACTAATTAAAGGTTATGACCGCATATATTGTATAGAGTTCAAAGACTCGTTTAAGTATTGTACCGACTCTGTAATAGGTAGCATGTATTATGTATTTATGTCACTGGACATTTAATTCTGATATTATAAAAATGGAAAGTACTGTAACCTTTTGCTACACTTAATACAATCGGATTTGATGAAAAATACTTGTAATAGTCAATAGATATTTTTCTGTGTATTAGGTATTCTTATAGCATGGAAATACGTATGGTATAACCATATATACACATTTCAATTCTGATATTCACTCAAGGTTTCATTGGTGAGTACAATTTAAATATTCTTCAAGTGAATATCTATACATACAGATACAAACTACACATATAGTATATGTTATATTTATCACGGTAATACTTTTATTCAGGCTATATTTATTGAAATCTATAAACACATACATTGGTATTTCCTGTAGATCTATACTTAAGGATGGTCATCCTGTAGCCATCTGAAATAATTTTAAGCGTTTTTATACTTAAATCTATATACATACTTATGCAAAATCTCCCTAGTATCAACAACAAGATTGAACTAATATCACATTAACCAACAACTATCAAACAAAATATATTCTTAGTTCTACTCACTGATAAATTCAAATTGTAAAAGAAATCTTATTCTATAATTCGTTTCATTCTTCCAGTCATTATCTAGTAAAACAATTCAATGAAACAATAAGTAGAGGTACATATCTGAACAAAGTGTTGGGACAAAAAATGGAACAACCAAGTTCCACCCTACCATAGAACAAAACAACCAATCTACTTGCTCCATTCACCCCCTAGCCTCACCATGAATCCATGAGAGAGAACTCCAAAACTCCTCCTTAGCTATCGTCCTCTTTCAGAATCAGAAAAATTCTCCTTACCTCACACTCAAAAACCAATGCTCATAACAACAATTGATATTCCTCTCCTTATCATACTAGGCAGCATCCTGCCTCCTCCCATATCCTATATATGAAAAAGAATCTTGTGCCTAGGTCTTTTCCCCCTTTGAATTTTCGTAGCTTTATAAATCCCTGATTTTCAGGGGCCATTAATGGCCAAATTCCTGATTTGCCACTTGTAAAATTCAGCCTTGAGGTATTTCAAACATGTTCCCCACTCATGGATTCATGGTCAGCTGATGTCAAACTAGCTGTTCCATTTGTCTCTCAGCAATAAATATAAAAAATATTTTTTTCTTACAAGTGTCACAGTCAAAGGGTTGGTTGAGAAAATCAATTCTTTTCCCAACAGTCACAATTAGTAAATTACATTTAATTAAATTCCAAATTCAGAATTTCCATAAATGGCAATAATTTTTCAAATTCATACTTGCCAAAAACAAAAATAAATTCCTAAGTGTATTGAGACTTTAATAATATTTTATTTTTTGGGATATTACACAACCGTAGAATAGAATAGCCAAACTACTTGCTCCGTTCACCCCCTAGCTTGACCATGAGTCCATAAGCACGAATTCCAATGATCCTCTCTCGCTACAGTCCTCCTTTCAGCTCACACTCAGAATAGTGTTCATAACAAGAAGTGATATCCTTTCTCCAACATACTAAGAAATGTCCTGCCTCCTTCCATATGTTGTATATCCTGAGCATCTTGTGCCTAGGTCTTTTTCTCTCCTTGGGAAATTTTCACAGATTTAAAAATCCCTGATTTTCAGGGGATGCTAGTGGTCAAATTTCTCATTTTCCACTTGTAAAATTCATCCCTGAGGTAACTTCAGTCTGTTCCCCACTCATGGAATCATGGTCAGCTGTTTTCAACCTGGTTGTTCCATTTGTCCTTCAACAATTAATATATAAAAATATTTGTCTTTTACATGTGTCATGGTCAAAGAGTTGGTTGGGAAAATCAAATCTTTGCCCAACAATTATAATAATTAATTCCAAATAATTAAATTCCAAATAATCAAATTCCAAATTCTGATTTTCCATAAATGGAAATAATTTTCAAAATACGAATTTGCCAAAAACACAAATTTATTCCTAAGTGCATACAAAATTTAATAATTAATTATTTTTGGGGATAGTACATGTCCAATTCTTTCAAAATTGTCTACATATGTTATAACAAATGAGAGATTACAAAAATCTAGTTGTTCTAGTAAACACAAAGAGCATAACTTTTTTTTGTTGCTAATTTAGGAAATCAAAAAGAAATAGTTATTATCTTATGATGTTAAAAATCATTGCTATGAGAGATCCCTAGCTATATTGGATGTGTATTTGCTACAAAAATGGATAGTTTTAGAGGTAAAAGTGGATTTGGGTATTAGATATGATCGTATGATGGAAACACCTTTGACAAAATTGTTGGTTTCTTGACTTGAATTCAATCCTTTGGTCTACTGTTGGACCTCATTTTCCTGATTTTTCTTCTTTGTTTGCACATGAGGAATTTAACCTGTAGGATTTGGTTTTGCAATCTGATTTTATTCTTTTGTTTGAACCACTTATAATGTTGTTTTGTGAAAAAGACATTATCCTTGTTTAGTTGCTCATTTTCACCTTCTAAGTTGTCGTCCCCATCCATCATTCTTAGATTGTGTTCTCTTAGAGAGGTTTTCTTAGTTTTAATCAACCTTTCAAGGACTTGCAATTCCTAAACATATCTTTTTAACTTCATAACATGTTCCTTCATTTTCTTTAACTGAGAGGTTACAATGAAGTTTGAGAGAGTGATTGTCTTCGTTTGGTATTGAAGGTTCGCCTCTTTCATTGCTAGTGTTTGTAGGTATACCTTCTTTCTCACAATCCATAGCTACAGAAAAATCCTTCTTGTTAATCTTGTTAGTTGGAGAAGCTCCATTATTGTTGATAAAAGAAGGACCTCCTACGATTTTTTCAATGCTTTCTAAAAAGTCATAGAAAACCTGGTGAGACTGGTCTAATTGAAGGGTTGATCTAGAATTTAGTTCTAAGACTAGACCTTTACATATTTTTGTATTTTTTTCCATAATAGGACTCATTTATTCATTTATCCTTAGATCCTCCTGAATTATTTTACACATCTCTAGTTGTTCTAGGGTGAGGTATTATATTTCCAGTTGCATTTCCTTTGACACTAATTTTTCCTCGTATATATTTTTTAAATGATGAGATCCCAATGATTTATAGGACCTCTTATATGTCCTCAAATGAATGATCTTTTGTATTCTCAAGTGCAGTATCTATCCTTACTTTTTGAAATAAACTTTATGTAACAACCCCTGTAGTGTTTTTATCTTCAAAACCTTTATCCAACAAGAATTTATCCCATTTGATTCGTTGTTTTTGGAGCTCATATTTAACAATAATTTTAACAAGGCCATTAGGATAAAGAGACATTTTAATATTCTTATTATGATTTTGGATACCCTTTGATATCTTATTTAGATATCTTAGCAAGAAGTAAGAAATATTTAGATCCTTTTCTCCTTTAAGATGCAATAAAATTATGATATCATAAAGGGAAATCAAGCTAAATCATCCCTTAGATATTATATATTTATGTTAGAAAAACTAGGTCTTTCCATGGATCCTTCAACCAAACCATAGGTACCCATACAAGCTAGTTAGGTTTTTGTCTATGTTTTAAGAGGAATGGAATTCAGGCTCTCAAGTCAATGGATTTGTTCTTAAGCCACTTCTCACTAGTTTGAGAATGTAATATACCAGATATAAAATGTATGCAGATAGAAATAAAATGATATAAATGGAAGAATAACATCAGTATAACCAGAACATTCACCACAATAACACTGAAATGATATCCGAATAATAGCATAAATAACACTTTGAATCTGAAAGAAATGTTCCCGGGCCTTTTGGAGGGGGAAACCTCCAGTTGAGTAGAGCTCTATTACAATAATATCCAAGTTAGGGTTCTCATACCCTCGACTCCTATTTATACTAAAAAGAAGCATCTAGAGGAAGATCCTTCTA
>JZKD02S1593685.1:1045695-1091207 GCA_000966675.3 Picea glauca
AAAGAAGCATCTAGAGGAAGATCCTTCTAGAAGCAGAAGCTTCTATTAGGTCTTCTTACATCCGCCTTATTCTATTTTATTGAAAGGCCTTATTAATATTGACCTTTTTTACATCCGAATATATTGTTCTACCTATGTGCAGGTTAGGACCCTAACAAAGAAAGTCTTAGAATTTGTGATAAAGAGTTTTCAACGAGGTGGATGGTCAATTTTCCTACATGTCCACATTCGCCATTGAAGGTCTGAGAAAAATATTTGGTCATGTCCTCTATGTGCCGATTGAAATTCTTAAAATATTTCCTCTATCCTCTCTTCTCCAAGATTATAATACTGCCATGAGAAATATCGAGTAATTCTTCTCTAAAAGGTTCAAACCAGACTTCCATCCTCCACTATGACCCTTTCTAGTGCTTAACTAAATATTCTATTTTCTCTGACCAAGAATTTCCTTTCCTCTGTCTCACAACTTTTGTTCTTTTGTTTCACATAGACTTGTTCAACTCGAAAGTGTCAACATTTGATCATGATCACTGATTCTATGGTGTGAATCAACGGGGTGGAAGGATATGAGCTCTAGTTTATCCAAATGTACTCAACAATTTATTGGAAGTTAATGAATCATTTCTAAGTAGAGGCCATGGCATGAGTTATGAGTGTAGGTGAAGGGTATTAAGTGTTTGTAATGGAAAAGGTAATCATATTGAACATAGGTATAGTTATGATAGGGAAATAAATCATAGCAATCGTATAAATCATAAGAAATAACTACCTAACTCTTTGATTTGTCTTTTTACAAAAAAAATACTAGCTCTACATCAAATGTTAACTTTTGTACATGTAAACATCCATTTTCAATTGGTCCTTGAGCTTCATATAATTTTGATGTGTCTAAACTTTGCATAAAATTTGAATAGCTCCCTAAAAACCCTATCATAAAAAAAAAGACTTTGTAAGGTAAGGAAAAAAATCATGGATAATTAACTTTCAAGATCAAACTATGATTTTATCAACAATTACAAAATTCCATCGAATCTTGTAATTACTAATTTCAACAGCCTTTTGTTAAACTAACATCTATTAGCTTTATTTTGAGGTAACTTAAAAGAGTAAGACCAATACAAAGATGCACTAATTTACTTTATTGTGATACTCAATAACTTATTATTTATTTATATCTATTTAGGTTTTCAAAAGATAATAGAGAAATTTTGAATTTCAAGGGACCATCTTATGATAATGTCAACATTTCGAAAGACTCCATTATTTTAATTAAGAAAATTGAATAATGGAGGGAGGTTGTTGTAATAGTCACAACATTAGTGTCCAATTTAATACCTTCACGAGATCAAATATGGCCCAAAGATTCCACTTTTTGAACCCTACAGGCACACTTGGATTTCTTTTCATATAGTTGTTGCTCCAACGATATTTTTAAGAACCTGTCAACATGTTGTACATGCTCTTCCAAAGATTTGTTGCAGATTAGTATATCATAAAAAAAAAATAATTTTTTTTTTATGAGGAAGGGTTTGAAAATAGATATCGAGCTTTGAAATGTGGAAGGTGCATTAGTAAGGCTAAAAAACATCACCAATAACTAATAATGAACTTCATGTGTTCTACAAGTTTTTTGGGGATGTATTCTTGCCTCGTTCTGAATTGATGATATCCAAAATGGAGATACAACTTGGTAAAGAAAATTTATCCCTACAATTCATCTAATAATCCATCAATGAGATGAATAGGAAACTTATATTTGATGGTCATCTTGATGATCTCTCTATAATCTAGACACATATTCCATGAACCTTTCTTTCAGTAAACCATCACCATTGGTGAGGATAAATCACTTTCTCTAGATTTAATGATGCCATCCTATAACATTTCTTGAAACATACACTCAATATCATTATTTTAATCATATGGGTAACTGTAATGTAACATCCAATTCCACTGATCACTTTTTCACTGATTTATTATTTGAGGACACTTACAAGAAAGTGATCTGGTTATGGTACATTATGGTTTATGATTGATATTGCAATATATTACGATGTCACTGTGATTATATATATATATATATATATTGACAGGTATTATTGATGAGTTCTCTTGAGTGTGTAGGATACATGATAGGTTGACGTTGTTGATGGCATCAACGAACTTCCTTGGACTCTAGATTGAGTCAAGGAGTGGATTGTATTTGGTTTGAGTATTTGTATTACACATATGTGATTAATATGATAGTTTATTATGGATATTATGCATATGGATTTTTGACATTTCCCTTGTCAGTGGATGTAGGTGTGGTGGCGCTTCCTAATCTGACTCACTGATGGAGTAAAAGGGTCATACACATAAACCATATAGATGAGGGAGATATGTGGTAGCATCCACGTGAAAACCAACTAGCACTTCCACCATGACCTGAATGCATGGTTAACAATTACCTCGTTCTTAGAGGTCCACGATGTCATGAGGGCAGACTGAGATAGTTGCTCACGAAGAATTCTAAGGGGCACACAATAAGGCACAATCCTTTTTCCTTAGACAAACCTTAGTCTCTCACAAGGTTGATCGAGTGGATTATTGACTCCATGAGTTGGAAAAAATTCCAAACTAGTCAAAGGCAAGTGACACCCTTGGATCACAGAGGTGCGCCTTGAAGGGCATGTTGCGTAATTAAATTATGAGTCAATAAAATCCTAGATGCCCTAGAAAATTAATAAAAATTGTTTAGACTTGTTAGAAAAGAGCATGTAAATGATTATTAAATTATAAACAAGGAAGCTAACAAGAGTCTAAGTCTAGGAAGTTTGACTAAATAAAATATTAATAAGTTAAGGGATTTGAGATTTAATAAATTCTAGTCAAAGAAGAAATAAGAAGTAAAGGTTGGGTAGATGCACATGTGTTCATGAAAATAATAAAAGGGATTTTTAAACAAAAATATAATACAACATGAGAGAATAGGTGGTCCACATAGAGTAACATCTTGAATCAATCTACCACTAATCCTAACTAAAAGAAGATTCTTAATCCAACTAAAACTAAAATCTAGCTAGGGGACACAAAATAAATGAGGGATTGGGGAACTAAGAGACAAATAAGAGGAAAAATAGGAACACATTGGGGATTTTGAGGGAAATTGTTTAATTAATTAAAATAAAAAGGGGAATTACTTGTGCAACTTGGGGAGAGTGTGACAAGTGTAGTTGGTGAATAATCATTAATTAAATTATTAAAAAAAAATTATTCAGCATGAGAAGACATGTGCCACTGATAATTTCTCTATAAAAGAAATGAAGAGGAGTCACAAATTGATGAGGGATGTGTATCTAGGAATCCAGTGGAGATCTCTCTCAGCCGTTAGATCAAACTTAGGAAGGGTAGCGTTAAGTACTTCAACAAAGTTCCACTTCGGGATAATAAGAGTCGTCTAGTGTTGAAACTCCTGAATGTCGGAGTCGCTAAGTTAATATGGACCATTGAGAATAGAGGGATGCATGTCCACAGATCAATGACTATACAAAGTTTTATCTATTGGGCGGTATCACTATGAAGACATAGGGATGTGCGAGTTTCCTTGGAGCTCTATAGGTTAGAGTAAATCCTGACCATGAATGTTAGTTACACGTGGCAATAGATCGGGTGTGGTTCAGAGATTCAGATCTCTAGAGAGGAATCTGGAAGACTTCCGAAGTCATGAACGAAGAAGTGAATCTCAACCGTTGACAGGATGAGTACACGTGGTGCTAGATTAGAGAGTCCGAAGACTTGGCTCTCGGGGGGATTCACAATGTGAGGAGTTGGTAAGCTCTGAATACCATAGTTGTGAAGTAATGGGATTCATAGATATATGGATCTAAGTGGAAATATCTCAAATTTGAGATTTGGAACAAGTTAGAAGGACCTATGTCTAGGGATGATGTAGCTCACTTACACCATTGAGGGTGACATGGAACTATAACTAAGGTGCCACATGTCATCGAGATATAGACGATTAAAAGAACCATTATGCCTATTAGAGCATGCCATGTGTCACCCCCTAATGAGGACATGTGTCACCCCTAGCCCTCTCCCCGTGTTAGCCTTTGGTTCATTCCTGCCTGGTCAACATGGTTGGTGATGTGATCGAGAGTCTGAAATTTTGTGAGTTCAGAATATTTGGGGCTTAGTATAGTAGAAGGACAATCAACATTGATTGTCGATTGTCGAACACCAAAATGTTCAACGTCGATCATCGATTGTTGAACGCTGAAACATTCAAAGTCAATCACTGATCCTTGATTGCCAAACATCGAAAACGTAGAATGTTGATCACCAATTATTGAATGTCGAACATCGAAAAAGGGGCATTCAACGTAAAATGTTGAACATTGATCACCAAATGGAGAAGGCCACACGGAGATATTTTGGGACATAGGGGAGTATGCATGCAGTAAGAAAAGGGTCATTCAACAACAAACACTGAACACCCCAACTAATAACGTCGGGATAACTTCGGGAGGCCGTATCTTGCAAACCAGGGATCGGATCTGAGCCGAGAACAATCGTTAGAAATATACAGACGAGTAGAAGAGGATGAAGACCTCAAAGAGATTATTTGAGATCATTTGAACGAGAAAAAAATTGATTCCCCATCCCTAGAAAGGGTATTTAGGGGCCAAGTGTGTTACAAATTGGTATCATAGCATGGAAATAACACTTGGCCTTCTTGGGCTAATTCATGAGTCACATAAAAATATTATTAGAGAACCTTATGGGGTAACACCCTACCTTACCCCCCTTATATAAGAAACTTGTCTAAACCTTTATTGAAGAGAGGAACAAAACCTTCTACTATTGATAGATTCTTTGGAAATCTTCATTGTATATTGATAATGTTTCCAAATAAAGAAGCTAACTTCACTTTGCAATAATATGTGTCGTTCCTGAATTAGTAGATTAGTAACTAAAATAAAATGTTTTTTCAGCACTCAAGCAATCAATGAACAACAGGAAAACTACAACTAAACGGATGGTGACACACCATTAGTTGGGGGAGAGCTCCCACAATAGAGAGGAATAATTTGATGAAAGGAGGGTAGTGGAAACCCCTCCAGATTTGGTTGAAATTGTAACAAGCTTCATGGCATAATTACATAGTAAGAAAAACAGACTGAAATTAATGCATTCATATTGCAAAGTCTATGATATATACAAAGGAAACTACAACATGGTCCAGCTACAAGTCATGTGGATAGGCATCATACTAAGAAAACTCCAAGTCCAACTTAGATACAAAATCATGGTCGAGAAAGTGGCCACACTAGGAGGAGCACCTTAAGGAAGGCCCAACATGGAGCTGAGATACACTCACCAGAATGTCTCTCTGAGGACAATGACAACTACAAGGAATATTCTAGTGGAAAAAATAGTTCCCATTCTCAGATGAGAGGAAAGAAGAGGAAACATTTCAAGATTGACGAACCTTAAGATTTTAAGAAAGAAAAACATCCCACCTTCGATGGAGATATTAAGAAGGGGGAAGAAGGACAAGTTTGGCTACTCGTCTTGAAGAAGTAATTCAGAGTCCATGACTACTCTAAAAACGTAAACGCTCAGATAGCCATTTTCAACCTGAATGGAAAATATTCTATTTAGTGGGAGGACCTTAGTAATGTGAAAGGGATCCATGAGAAGGAATTCTCATGGAAACAATTTGACAAATACTTCAAGAATACGTATCTATCAGAAAATTACTTTGATGGGAATATTGAGGAATTATATGAACTCAAGCTAGGACAACTCACCATAGATGAGTATATCAAAAAATTTCTTGAGATGATGAGGTATTATCCCTACATAAAGGATGAAAAAGTAAAGATGAAATGACTTATTAGGCGATTAGCTCAGTCCTACTGGGACATAATTGAGTTCAATGAGACAAAGACCTTAGAAGATACTATTCGAAAATAAAGGTATTTCTATGAGGAATTCATGAATAAGACAAAACCCCATGAAGACTGGACGAAGAAAAATAATTTGGGATTTGAGAAGAAGGGGTTTAAATCCTCGAGATTTAAGAACCATGGGAAGAGATCTAGGATGAGCCTTCCTACCATAAGCATGTATCGAAAAAAAATTCAATTCTAGAGTGGAAATAAACCATTCAAAGAAGTTCCAAGTAAGACTGATAAGACAAAGATAGAAGCCTTGAAATGTTGGGGTTGTGGAGAGGAACATCTACTGAGGGACTATCTGTATAGGAAAAAAAGAAATAAGAGGGTCTACAACATCGAAGAGGCTACCATAGTCAATGATGTGGCTAGGAACATGCCACAAATTTATGTAGCCTTGGATAATAGAGAAATTGACCACCAAGCTTCAATGGTGGAGTTGGAAGGTATGATTGCAACCATCTTGTTTCCATTTTAGTTGACCCTAGTTCTAATTTAAGTTATGCTCCCCTTGAAATTGTTGAGAAATGTAAATTGCAACAAGTTAAACATGTTAAATCATCACTGGTACAACTAGCCATTAGAACCAAAAGAAAAGTAACATAGGTCATACCAGCATGCCAATTCGTTATAAGTGGGTGGCCCACCCAAGTGAACCTAAACATACTTCGTTTAGGATCTTATCATCTGTTGATTAACATGGACTGGTTGGATTCCCACAAAACCAAGTTGGATTTTTATAGTAAAACTTTGGACTGTGAAAATGAAGAAGGAAGAAGGATAACCCTACAAGGGATTCAAAATATTGTCTCAGTGTGTGTCAATGAGACAAATATCAACCCTACAAGTGAAGAAGTATTGTAGAAAGAGATGTCCCTTATATGTAATGCAAGTGGTGAAATTTGTTGAGAACAACAAACCCAAAATAGAGGACCATTCCATATTAATAGAATATAAATATGGATTCCCAGAAGAGGTGCTAGGTCTACCTCCAAGAAGGGATATTGACTTTTCAATAGAACTTGTACTGGTGCCAATGTCTAGAACACCCTATAGAATGAGTACCCCAGAGCTAGTTAAGATCAAACAATAGTTGAAGGAGATATGGGACAAAGGATACATTTGACCTAGTGTGTCTTCATGGGGAATGCCAACCTTGTTTGAGAAAAAGAAAGATGGCACACTGAGATTGTTCATAGATTATAGACAACTCAATAATATGACCATTAAGAATAAGTATCCCTTGCCAAGGATTGATGAAATGTTTGACCAATTAAGGGGTGATACAATCTTCTCCAAGGTTGACTTGAGGTCCAGATACCATTAGGTCTAAATTAAAGATGAAAACATCCACAAGACAACCTTTAGGACAAGATATGGTCACTATGAATTCTTGGTGGTGTCCTTTGGGCTTACCAATGCACCAGCCACTCTTATGTGCTTAGTGAATAACATATTTAGAAATTTCTTGGATAGGTTTTTGTTGGTTTTCATTGATTATATCCTAATATATTCCAAGAATAGGGAAGAACATGAAGAACATCTCAAGCTAGTACTCCTAGTACTAAGAGAACATCAACTCTATGCTAAGCTTAGTAAGTGTGACTTTTTCCAGAAACAATTCCATTACTTGGGCCATGGTATTTCTGAGGAGAGAGTGGCAGATGATCCTGACAAGATTAAATCCATCATGGATTGGCCTACACCAAAGGATGTATTTTATATTAGATCCTTTATGGGCCTAGAATAATACTATAGGAGGTTCATAAAGGGATTCTCCAAGATTGGTTTCCCAATCACCTCCCTTCAAAAAAAGGGGTTAAATTCGTTTGGACATTAAAATATGAAGAAATATTTCAAGAGCTTAAATACCTTCTAACCAATGTTCCTATACTAAAGATTGCAGACCCAAATAAGGACTTCCTTGTGTGTATAGATGCATGCAAGGAAGGGCTTAGAGGAGTCCCTATGCAAGAAGGACATGTCATTTTCTATGAATACAAAAAATTGAATGAGAATGAAGTCAATTATGTGACCCATGATATGGAATTCGTTGTCATAATGCATTCTTTAAAAATGTGGAGGCATTACCTCTTTGGTAGAATATTTTTACTTATGACAAACCATAGTGGGTTGAGTTATTTGTTTTACCAACCAAAACTCAATGTGAGACAAGCTAGGTGGATGGCTCTCCTTAGTGAGTTTGATTTTGAAATCAAACATATGAAAGGAAAGGAGAATAGGGTGGTTGATGCCCCTAGTAGAAGTATAAAATTGGTTAACTTGGCAGTTGTAAGAGACAATCAATCAGACATCAAAGAGAGAGTCAAAAGTACATAAGAAACAAATGCATTTTTCAAGACCGTGACATCATACCTAAAGAAATATCCCACTGGGATGAAGTGTGAAGGTTATTAGATGCTTAATGATGGCATGCTGACTTACAAGGGAAGATTGTATGTTCTAAATTTTGACGAATTGAAGAGGGTCATAATGGATGAACTACACAAAAGACCATATACTAGTCATCATGGTTATCAAAAAATGATCACGATCACTAGGAAAATATTTTATTGGCTCAGACTGGAAAAGGATATAGCTGATTAGTTAGCTAAGTTTCTAGAATGTCAGAAAGTTAAGACAGAGAACCAGCACCCAGCAGGGTTGCTCCAACCCCTACCAATTCCCGAATGGAAATGGGAAACCATCTCAATGGATTTCATCACAGGATTATCAAGATCAACCAAATAGAATGATGCCATCATGGTAGTTTTGGAAAAATTGATCAAGGATGTTGACTTCATACTCGTCAAGTCAACTTGCAAGGAAATAAATATTGCCAACATTTTCATGAAAGAGATATTTAGACTGCATGGCATGCCTAAGGAAATTATATCTGACAGAGATACAAAATTTACTTAAAACTTTTGTAAATATTTATTTGTTGGTTTTGAAACAAAATTTCTCTTTAGTACAAGCTATCACGCTCAAACTAATGGGCAGATAGAGAGAGTAAACCAAGTATTAGAAAACATGCTTAGGATGCATTTAATGCATACGCCCAAGAAGTGGGAGGACTACCTATCGTTGGTAGAATTTTCCTACAACAATGACTATCAAGAGTCATTAAAAATGAGCCATTTTGAAGCGCTCTATGGAAGACATTGAAACATTCCAATTAGCTCGAAAAAACCAATATAGAGAGTTACAAGCAGGCTAGATATGCTAAAGGAAATGGAACAACAAGTAATTCAGAATATACAAAATATAAAGATAGCCTAGGATAGACAAAAGAGCTATGCACACATGAAAAGGACTCCTAGAGATTTCAAAGGAGGGTATCATGTCTATCTCCGAGTTAGACCCATGAAAATATCTTTGAGGATGGGAGATTGTGCCAAGATGGAACCTCGATATTGTGGACTCTTTGAAGATTTGGATAGAGTGGGACTAGTAGCCTATCGACTATCGCTTTCTCCCATAGTGAAGGCACATATTGTTTTCCATGTGTCTTTATTAAATAAGTATGTACATGATTCTAATAATATTATTCATTGGCCTATGATTTAGGTGGAGCCCGAGGGAAAGTCCTGCCATAAAATCAATGCATAATAGACAGGAAGGAAACACCACTCATGAACAAAACCATTTCACAGTTCAAGGTGCAGTGGAAACACTTTGGCCCAAACGAGGCTACATGGGAAATGGAGGTTGCCATGAAAAATGCATATCCATTTTTGTTTACTTTTGCACATATAGAGAACATCGACAGATAGAACATCGAGGATGATGTTCTTTTAAGAGAGAGGGGATTGTAATACCCCTATTTTCCCTAGTTTGTAATTATAACTATAACTGGCCAAGAGACTATGGTAGACTAAATATGTGTGAATGTTTGATTTGTTGAACCTTTGTATAAAAGGGTCAATGTATGATTTTTTTGTTATTAATAGAAGTTAGATATGTATTGCACAACTTCTGAAAGGGGGGACTTTGCCAAGATATACCATGGATGCTATGAGATATATGGTCAAGGAAACCAAAAATGGTTCAGATGACCCTCACCAAACCAGTACGTACTGGGTGTAATTGCTCAATAGTCCTTTGACCTAGAAATGAATTAACATTTAGGATGGTATTTGGAAATCCCTCCTCAAGATTTAATGAGGAGATGGGGTAGGGTACCCATCTGTAAGGATTTGAGGCCTGACCATGAGTTGGGGATTTAGACCCACACAATATTGGTAAGGAAGGAAAGAAAGGAAGTAATTTATGGGACATAGGCATATCTACAAGGAAGCAGAGTAGAGAAAACAATCTCCAGAAGAGAAGAGAGCATGTTTCGAATATGGAGTTGAGAGAAAATATGAGAAACAAGCTCATTTTGGCTACAAGAATCCATGGGAAGGGTATCGCTACAAGATGATAAACGAGGTTGATGAGTGACTAAGGAAGTTCTCACGCAAAATTCCTTGCTTGGTGTAGAGGAATCCATTTTCCAAGATCTTATGGGAGGAGGAGAGTAACCTCCATCTCTGACTGTTGTGGAGCAAGGAGAAAGAATATCTCTCAAAGAATCATGGTCTAGCTCGAGGGTGGACAACGGTAAATCCGTCAGAAGTGGTTGTGCTTATGGTTGGGTGGAAACGGGCACCCCTTTCAGCAATCGATTCACATTTTCCAGTTATGATAGGTATTTTCATACTCTGTGTAATACATTGGATGTGATGATTGAATGTATGTGTTTATGGTTAATTCTTGCAATGTTTGAACGACTATTATAAATTCTCATTTTCTTTTGTAAACTGCTATATTTACATGGTCTTCGATTTACATCAATTTAGCCACTAGAGAGTTATGCGATGTGAATCTGTGGGAGTGTCAGGGTAGGATTAACTCAAACATCTAAGTCCTCCCGACCTTTTTAGTTTACCTTAGCGAGAAAGTTAAGTTCAACTCTGTGGGAGGAGGGCATTCCCTTCAGACCTTCCACCCATGTGATCAATGGCTCATACCCATGGCCTTAATCAAGTCTCGACTAAGAGATGAGTGTATCCTAGAACCTCAATATGATCCCAGATGATCTAGCGCTAGAAACCCCTTGCTAAGCCCAAAAGGAGTGAAGATACTTTGGCTTCGGGACTTTGGGACTTATGACTACACAACCCTGGAAAACAACCAAATCCCGGAGTCGCAAATTGATGAGGTTCGTGGATCTGGGAATCCAGTGGAGATATCTCTCAACCGTTAGATCAAACTTAGGAAGGTTAGTGTTAAGTACTTCGACGAAGTTCCACTTTAGGATAATAAGAGTGGTCTAGCACTGAAACTACCGAATGCTAGAGTCACGAAGTTAATCTGGACCATTGAGAATACAGGGATTCCTGTCCACAAATCAACGAATATATGGAAGTTCAGGTATTCATCGATATCAATGTGAATATATAGGGACGCATGATTTTCCCTAGAGCTCTACAATTTGGAGTAAATCCTTGTCGTGAATACTAGGTACACGTGGCAATAGATTGGGCATGGTTTGGAGATTCAGAGATCCGAAGAGGAAGATGGAAGACTCCCGAAGTCACAAGCGACGAAGTAAATCTCAACTGTTGACAGGATGATGACACGTGGCGCTACATTAGGGATTCCAGAGACTTGGATTTTCGAGGGATTCATGAGAGTTGGTAATCTCTTAAGCCCTGAGTTGCGAAGTAATGGGGATTCATTAGAGATTCCAGTGAGTTGTTAAGCTCTTAAGCCCTGAGTTGTGAAGTAATAGGAGTCGTGGATCTATGGATTTACGTGGACATATCTTAGCCGTGAGATTTGAAAGAAGTTAGAAGGATGCATATGTGTGGATAACGTTTCTCACTGACATCATCCAAGGTGATGTGCACCTGTAAATAAGGTGCCACATGTCACCGGGATATGGACGATTCATAGATCCCTTATGTTTATTAGAGCATCACAAGTTCCACCCCTTAATGAGGACACGTCTCACCTCTAGCCCTCATCGCGTGTTAGGCTCTGATTTGTGCATGCCTCGCCAACGTGGTTGGTGATGCGACTGGGACTCCGTGACTTCAGGACTTCAGAATATTTCAAGCGTAGTATAGTAGAGGGATGATCAATCTCGATCGCCGATTGTCAAACGTCGAAATGTTCAACGTCGATCATCGAATGTCGAATGATGAAACGTTCAATGTCCATCACCAATTGCCAAAACCCGAAAATGTAGAATGCTAATCGCCTATTGTTGAACATCGAACGTTAAAAAAGGGACGTTCAACATAAAATGTCGAATGTTGATCGTTGATCGACAAATGGACAAGGCCATGTGGAGATATTTCCACACTTTGGAGAGTATGCATGCAGTAAGAAAAGGGGCATTCAACATGAAATGCTGAAGACCCCAACTAATAATGCCCTGATAACTTCAAGAGGTCATATCTTGCAAACTACGGATCGAATTTGAGCTGGTAACATTCGTTAGAAAGTTACAGTTGCATAGAAGAGGATGAATACCTTGGAAAGATTATTTGAGATGATTTGAATGAGCAAACATTTGATACCCCATCCCTAGAAAGGGTATTTAGGGGTTGGGTGTGTTACATGGAAGATCTTCCTTGCGAGGGTACGTTTTGGTGTTATTGATTTCTACTTTAGTGTGTGACCCCTATGCAGCTCGGGTAGGTAAGGGGTAAGAATGGTACCCCTAGTATTTCCTGGTAGGTACAGGTGAATTCACTTGATTAGCAAGCGAAAGAGAGGGACAAGTTCAGATTTGAAGATCAGATTTACTTAACATCATTCCTCTTGTTATGGTACTTTATGTTTAGTTACTTATTGATAGAAGAAATTCATTGTAAAATTTCCATTTTCGAATTTGATCATAATGAATCTGCTTATCGAATGTGCATGGGACTAACCCGTTCTTGGTGATATAATAAATTAGGTACTTGTGAGCTTTTATCAGTTACAAATTTTATGAATTAGCTGGAAATCGAAAGCTTATTATTCTTTTGACTCTTCATTTAATTTTGTTAATAGTTGATCTATTTTAATTTATACAAAAATCTAAACCACGTTCATTTATCCCAAGCGTATTTGCAATTATGTTTCATGGTGAATGTTATGGAGTTTTTAAAATTTTTAGCAGCCTAAAATAGAGACATTTTGAATTGCAAAACTTGGTAGTATATTGTTTAATCTTGGCCTAAGAGGGGAAGTTTAACGAGTAATGGTAAAATATCAAGGATTGTAGTCGCGGATCGATATACGACTGATTGGTTGGAAAAGATAGTTTGATTTAAACCTAGGCAAGATTTGACAAGAATTGCAAATAACATGCACATTAAAACTATATTTTATTAAGTATAATCACAATATAAATACAACTACAAATAATTTAAGATAGATAGCTATCTTAAATACACAATTTAGATAGTTGAGATAATATCTCAACTTTCAGTAACAAACTCAAACAAAATATTAATAATAGCATTTAGCCATTATTCTCCAACACTCCCCTTAATGGAAAAATGCGTTTTTTTGTTGTTTTGTTTTTACAATATAGAAACAATAGCAATCAATCCTCTCATGGGTGGCAGCGCAGAAACAATAGCAGTCAGTCCTCTCATCGGTGGCAGCGCAGGTGATGGCGTCTCCTCCATAGTCAATGATCAATTTCAACACTATTTATGTCAGCAGGTCCTCCTTTGATGCACCCAGTCCAACCCACGATATCTTCCACTTGATAGCCGACGCACGCAGCTCCAGGAAAAAAATAGTTATCTATAGTAATAAAATGAATTCCGTGAGGGAGTTACTCAAAGTACTCGACTATGATATCAAATTGAAAATAAGATGCAAATCAAAATTATATTTCATTTCATTACCTATAATAGAAATATAAATACAACTACAAATAACTTAAGATAGATTGCTATCTTAAGTACACAATCTATATACTTAAGATAATATCTTAATTCTCTCTAACAAACTCAAACCAAATACTAATCATGACATTTAACCATTATCAAAAAGTTCCTTAGCCATATTCCTGCTTCTAGTTAAAAGAAACAGATTTAAGTGATCTTGTTGAATATTTGTATTTTATAAATCCATTTGATAGTTAGATACCATACCTAAAACTATAACCAATAAGCGCTCACGTGCTGTAGAATTTGGGAAGTTTACGGTGGATAGTGAAGGGAGAATTCTTTTATTTACAACCTGCAATTTTTCTTTTCAATGGAGTTTTGTAGAAGATTGAAGCGCGAGAACTTTTAGTTTTCTTGTTCTATTAAAAAAAAATATACGATTGCATCGAATTAATATTTGGTAATAGAAGTTTTGCAGTCTAGTAGAGAGTTGAAGACAGGATGGAATTTATTTTCCTCTCCTTTTTCCATTTGTCAGTGGCTTATCCCAGTTTAAAATTCTTCTACAGTGATCTTGTCGTACTCGTGGACCGGGGTCCCATACACCGTTAACACCTTTGTGAATGAAAGGATGGTGCCTTACCCTTCCTATTCAGTGCTTTCCTCTCCAACCATGCGTACCTTGCATCTTGATTCTTTGGAGTGTGTCAATTGATTGACATTTTGCAAAATGTTTTTTTTTGTTTTTGTTTTTGTTTATTTTTTTATTTATTTATTATTATTATTATTATATTATTATAAAGTAAAAATAAATCTTATTATATTAAAGCTTCAAAATTATACCATGACATGGAGGTGCCAGCTGTCCTGCTTGTGAAGGAAACCAAGACAACTGACTTGTCCAAAATAGCATGCAAGTTCAAAACCTCGTATTGCCACCTTGTCTGAAGGAAACCAAGGTGCATGACCAGTTTAAGCAGCAGTTTGATAATGCCTATGCTAACGCTAACATGGCTATGAAATAGAAGAGCTACAACTCTGATAAGCATCAAAAAGAGAGAGAGTTTGAAACAACATTGAACAGGAAAACCTATTAACTGGTGTCCTCACGGTTGTCCGTCTCCTTGCCGCTTCTGACAGGAATGGCATAGAGCTGAGCGCAGGTGGGGCATTGTCGCCGTGGGGTGGCACTGGAGTAAGCTGCGTACAACATATCTAGGCATTGGCTAACACAGACAGCCCTGAAGATTTGGTCATCCACCATGTTGCAGACCTCGAATATCAAGTTCAGGTGCTCCGGGTGAAGAAGTGGTGGCGGGGGTGGCAACTTTTGTTCAACGTCCTTCTCCGGGTGTGCGTGTTGCATTCCCTACAACTGCAATTCCTTGTTGCCTTCTGGCAACTCTTCCTCTACCAGGTAGGTGGCGAATTCCTCAGTGGAAGCGTCGCTGGGACCATGTGCTTCTCGTGGGTGGGGAGGTGGTGCTTCTACTCCAATGCACACAGGGGGGTTCCAATCGTTCGGAACCATAAACATGAAACTTTCAGAGAAGTCGTGGGGGAGTTCCATCGAAGGAATTTCCCCAACATATGTTCTGGGGGGCGAGTTTGCTGTTGTGGCCTCCCTGGTTTTCTTTTTCTTGGCAAGAACCAGAGCTCACTTGAACCGTTTATGTCTTTTCCGCCGGAAGTCAGTCGTGTACCACCCTGCTCCTCTGTGGGGTCTTCCTCTAGCTCGTGGCATGATGAGAATGAGGACGAAAGCCAAAACTTCTCCTGCACATCTATTCTTTCTCGGTTCTGTGAGCTGCGAATGCATTCTAAGGCTGCCGAGAAGGTTGATAAGGGTGAAAATGGTGGTTGTAGCCATTAAGGCTGAGGGCTTAATGCTATGGTTGGTCGGCCTGTTTGCGCGAGTGAGAGGCCCTGTCAAAAGGTGGCGACTGATTGAAGTGATGCCCCTCATAACTAGTGGGGATATGAGGGTGTTTGGCCACCATTAATGGCCCCTCCTTTCACTTCTCCACGTGCCCACCTGCTCCGCATGGCACCCCATCCGGGGGTTGGAAATCCTTGCTGGCGAGAGCTTGACATTGCTTGGATATGTCTAAGGTTTCAGAGCTGCTTGCTTCCCAAAATATCTATTCGAGTTCCCTAGAAACTTCTTCATTTTCCAGGCAATCAGCCACTCTGTTTGCCCCTCTCTTTACATGAGAAGGGATGATACTGAGGTTGTCCCTAAGATATGCCAGCTGGGAGAGATTTTCTGAGGGATTTCCCCATGGAGGATTTTAGTGATTAGATGGATAATGATTTGTGAGTCACCCTCCAAGATGATTCTATGACTGTGCAGGGCGACTGCAATTCAAAGACCCTACAATAGGCCGATTAGCTCTGCTACATTGTTTGTGGTCTCCCCCAGATACCCTACTGTCAGGATTAAAATTTCCCCTTTGGGGTTCCTGATTACAGCTCCATAGCTAGCGGGTCCTGGATTTCCTTTTGAAGCTCCATCAAAGTTAATCTTTATGAATCCTGTTGGAGGAGGGGTCTAGGTGGTTGGACTGATGTTTTCATTCGTGGGTGCTCTGATTGCCAATGAGTCGTTTAATCTGAGCTGCCACCTTTGTAGAGTACATACTTCCTCCTAGTTGCATTTGTTGTCCCTTGGTTGCCAGTTCTTACTTCTGATTGTTTCTTTGATGAGCATGACAATTTTGTCCTAGGCTAAATCTGGAGTAGATTATGTGGAGTGGAAGATGTGTTTGTTTCACTCCTTCCATATTTTCCAAAGCATAAACCCTGGGAGGAGTTTCCAGTTGTGGTTCAGTATGGGGTTGTTGTAATTGATTGAGTCCCAATTTTCAATAGTATTTTTGATGTTGCCTCTGTTTTGGTTTGATCTGCACATTATGTGAGCTCCCTGGTCCCAGATAGATTGACTGTAATGACAACCATTGAAAAGATGCTCCTTGGTCTCCTCTTGACATTGACATAAGACAAAAATTGAGGGCCCAATGAAACCCCTTCTCTTGAGATTGTCCCAAGTTAGAATTCTGTTATGGATGATTAACCAGAGGAAAGTGGAAACCTTTGGCCAAAGTGCCTTGTTCCAGATTTTGTTTCAAATATTGTCCGTTTTCTGATTGTGGTAATTGCCTTGTAAGTAATAGGCTTCTTTTATCGAGAAATTTCCAATTGTGGAGTATCCCCATCTGGGGATGTCTGGACCTTCTCTAATGGAGATTTTCCTATGTCTAGAATGGTAGTGCCAGGATGACAGATTTAAGTCATATGGGACTCTTAAGTCCTGGCTGGAGGTCTTCCACTGACACCACGACTGTCTTGTTGCAAGGGGTTTCCATAGATCTTTTACCTTGGGTGGAGGATCTTGATTAAGAGCTCGTTGGAGGGGTGTTAGCTCTGCTAGTTCCTTTAGAGGTTTAAGTTGTTGCCATGAGTATTTCCAAAACATTGCACTATCTCCATTGCAGATCTCCCAAAAGGCATGTTTCTGTATTAGGTCTTTGTTTTGCCAGGATGTCTTCCAAATGTTTGAACCCCTGTATTCAGACATTGTGTCTGATTAGTTGATCAGTCTGCATGGAGGGAGCATATTTTTTCTTCCAAATTTGCGCCCATAGGGCCTCTGGTGTTTTCATCCATCTCCACCATATCTTGGCCCCCATTATCTAGTTGATATTTTCGGGGTCTTGGAGCCCAAGGCCACCCATATTTTTGGTGTGCATACTTTATCCTAGCCTACCAGAGCCCATTTCTTGTTGGGTTGCAGTCCTTGCCAAAGAAAATTTCTCTAGAGATTTCTTACAGCTCTGATGTTTTGTTTGGGAGATGCTAAGGTGGTGAAGATATAGGTGGGTAGGGTCTGTAGGACCAATTTTAGTAGGACCAGTCTAGCTGTGACATTTAACAGTCTGAAAGTCCTGTTAGCCAGTCTATTTGATATAGAGAGGAGGAGGTTGTCCCAGGAGATGGATTTAGCTGGTGATCCTATGAGAGGAATGCCTAGGTAGTTGGATGAAAGGGAGCTCTTAGGAATGCCCATGAGTTTGGAGATATTTGACTGAACAACAACTGGAGTGTTGAAAAAGAAGAGCTTGGATTTGTCTGGGTTCAACGTCATGCTAGAGGCTTCAGTGAAGTCGGAGAAGATGGAGTTGAGCTTGTTGGCTTCACGAACAGTGGGGAAATTAATGAGAAGGGTATCATCAACAAATTGGCTGTGTGAGGGGGCTCGCTGAATGTTGTGCAAGGGTAATACTTTGAGGGTGCCCTCTAGAACCGTTGATTTGATGTAGCGGCCCAAGCCTTCTTCCATGAGTACAAAAAGGAAGGGTGATAATGGATCCCCTTGCCGAATACCTCTCGAGGGAGAAAAAGGATGGGAAGGGAATCCATTGACTAGGATTGAGAAAAATGTCGAAGAGGTGAGGTTCAAAATCCAATTTACCCAATTTTGGTCAAAACCAAAGGAATTTAAGATGGCTCTAAGTTATTGCCAGTTGGCTTTATCAAAAGCTTTTGAGAGATCAAGTTTGATTAACATACCTGGAGTTTTTATTGATTTGAGAGAGTCGATGGCCTCATGTGCTAATATGACACTATCCATAATCTATCTTCCTTCGACGTAGCCATCTTGTTCCTTGTAAATGACATAGGGCAATATTGGCTTGAGGCGATTTGCAATCACCTTGGTAATGATCTTGTAGATTACATTACATAGGGCTATGGGTTTGAATTGTTTGGGATTTGTGACTCTTTCCTCCTTTGGAATGAGAGTGAGGAAGGCTGCATTGAGATCCTGGAGAGCTTGACCCGACGTTCGTGATTCCTCTACGACCTCCCATATATCCTTCCTTACTATTTTCCAGCAGTGATGGAGTAAGTCAGTAGTGAAGCCATCTGGGCCTGGAGATTTTCCTGGGGGCATAGCTTTTGTTGCTTGGTCCACTTCCTCCTGAGTGATTTTCCTCATGAGAGTTGTGTTCTGTTTAGGGGTTACGAGTGAGGGCATGTGGCTGGTGACTCGAGTGATGGCTTCATATCTATTCACCTTGGTTTCCGTAAGGAGGTTCTGGTAGTATTTGTTGAGCTCCTCTTCAATTTGGGTGTGCTCTCTGACGGGTTGCCCTATTCATTTTCCAGATGGGTTATTCTGTTGATGTGTCTTTGGTGTACCGTGGTTCTGTGGAAGAATTTTGTATTCTTTTCCCCCTCTTTAAGCCATTGCACCCTATATTTATACCTCCATAGTATCTATCCTTGTTTTCTTCTTTTCTCCAATTTCACTTGTAGTTCCTCCTCTTCCTTCATGAAATCAACAGTTCGAGTCCCTAAGATAAATGTTCTTTGTATCTTAGCTAGTTTATTCTCTATGTCCTTAATGCTTTGGAATATATTGCCAAAAGTGTTTCTGTTCCAGTATTTGAGAAGTTGCTTTAAATTTTTGAGCGTTTGTTGAAATCTGTACATTTTGGTGCCATGGTCTACTTCAGCTTGAGCCCACCAAGTTTTTTCCAGTTGTTGAAAATCTGGGTGTGTGAGCCAAAATTTCTCAAATCGGAATGGTTTAAATTTATATGTTGCCTCTATTGCCAGCTAAAGGGTGATTGGCTAGTCGTCAGAGCCTGCTTTGGGGATCATTAGGCTTTCCATGCAGAGGTCTCTTTTAATCAATTCCTCCATCACGAGAAAGTGATCTAGTCGGCAGGCTACATGTTGGTTTCCTGACCTACGATTGGACCATGTGAAGGTGCCATTATTGTTCTCTATGTCTACTAACTTTAGCTACTCAGGAAGAGTTTTGAACTTACGACTATCTTGTTCAAGTCTCTTTCTCCCTCTTGTTTTCTCCTCCAGTGACATGATCATGTTGAAGTCACCTCCTAAGATCCAGTTGGGTGTGGTTGCCAGTGATTTTACTCGGGCCAACCTTTCCATGAATTTGATTTTTTCCTGTTTTCCTTGGGGTCCATAGACATTGGTGATGGTTCCCTCCTGATTCGAGCCTATTATTTCAAAGTGAGTTGACAAGGTGCCTATAGTAGAAAAGGGTCCACTAAGAGTAGTGTGGCTTGGGTTCCACAGTATGGCTAAACCCTCCGAGGCTCCCGAGGAGTTTGTTTGGATGTAGTTTCAACCTTTCCATATACGTTGAAAGATGGTTTTGTCTTCCATTCCTACACATTTTGTTTCTTGTAACATTAGAATATCTAGGCTTTCAGCTTTGATGTAGTCCGTGAGAATCCTTTTCCTGGATCTTTCATTGAGTCCTCTAATGTTCCATGTGATAATATTCATCATTATGAGGATGGGTATGGGTGGAGGTATCCCTCCGAGAGCTTATGTATCTGACCTGAGTTGATCATGAGATTTCCAACTTCTTTGATTAGTTGATGTACTGGTTTTTGTCCCCTCCTTTTGTTCTTGCATGGTATATTTTTTTAGCCTGAGCTTGATTCAGTGGCTATGCCTAAGCGGACTATGGAAGTGGTTGTTGAATCAAGAAAGACCTTGTGTACCTTTCTGATTTGCTCTTCAGGAAGGGCTTGCAGATCCTTCTGATTGAGAGCTTCCTCCAGTTTCTCCAAGTCAATACCTGCTAGGTCTTGTGCGTCCACTTGCATTAGAGTATCTCCATATCCACCCCCTTTTTCGTATGCATGGATCTCTTTAATTGGACCGGAAGAGGAGGGTATAGGGTTCTAGTAATTGTCCTTCTGTAATCCTTCATGTGGATCCTGAATTTCCTCATCTTCTGGTAGCTGGCTCAGTATATTGTAGGCATTCTTGGTCGAGATATTAGGTTTGGGGTCAGTTATTTGACTTCAGGGGGGATTTTTTTTCCTTGTATAGACCATGGTGAAGCCATCTTTCTGCAGGTTTTGACTAGCTTTGGAAGCTTGTTGATTGAGTGGGTAGTCCCAAAACAGGTGGCAATGTTCATGGCATTTTCTTCATCTGAAAGGGATGTGCTCGTAGTCAAGGCTTTGTGACCAGTCTTCATACTAATACTCCAGCATGAATGCTCTTGGTAAAGCCTTAGCTATGTTCATGTAAACACATATTCGTGCGTATGAGGTGTATTTTCGTTGCCTTGTGGCTTCTGAGGCTTTGACATATTGGCCAATTGTGTTTCCTATTCCCATGAGAATCTCCTCCAACCAGAAATCCTGCGGAAGGGAGTAGAGACAGATCCAGACAGGTGCCATTGTGAAGTCCTCCTTGTCCAGGCTGAAGCTCTTTGTCCATAATCTTAGGAATAGCCCTGCCGAGTTGTAGAAGTATGGGTTGTTCTCAAAGATGTGATCTCTGTCTTCTAGGTTATATAATATGATAGTGAAGAAGCCTTTGGAGCTGAGCTGGACTTCATAGTCACCTTTAGGGTTCCACCAGTGTTTGATCCATTTGTTCAAATCCCTTTCAGATGGCCAGAGTCCCATAAATTTTTTGATGAGGGCATGTTCTTGAATAAACTGGGTATGTTCCCCTACCCTTGTTGAGCTTATAATGTATCTTGGGGACTTTTCCATTTGCGGGATGCATTTTCCAGGTTCCCATCCGCAAGGTGCTTTTGGATGGGATGTGCTGGCTTCCATCTCCATTTCCTTGTTGAATCCCTACTTTCGGGCGAGGAGTTATTCTTGGATTTGTTGTGGTAGCACAAACGCGGGTCGTTTTTCCCTCGTTCCTGATCTATCATTGGCTGTGATGTTGTTGTACAAGGGGGGTTGCCCCCCCTCTTCGATGCTCATAGTTGGGGGTCAGAGATGGTGTCAACCCGCGCTGGATCTGTGCTAGTGTGTTGCTGCGACGGATCCTGAATCGATCATGCAGTGGCTCGCATGGGCGTAAAGTTAGGGTTCGATCCTCATTTAAATCAACAATCTACTTTATATGTATGTGACCTTTTGCAAAATGTTACATTACTTTGTTATGAAAATAATTATTACTTGGTGGATATGATTTTGGTACATTATAAATCATTAGATAGAAATTTGTATAATATAAACTTTCTTATTGGCTTGTAATTTTGTACAAATCGAAGTAAATTTTACTATGTATAAATTAAATGCATAAACTTTATAGTGGAAGATAATCTTAGGTGCGACTTAATTACTGATTGCATGAATTTCTTAACTAAAAACAACTGGATCCAAATAATGGTGTATTATTGATGATGATATCGTTTACTTAAGGATTAAGTCTGATGGTTATTGATTATTGCATTGTTGTTCTAATTAATCATTCTGGGAAATTTATAATGCATCTAGAATCAAGTAAAATTCATGATTATCACAGGTGGTGTATCATAAGGTAGAATTATTATATATTGCGTATTGGGAATTTTCTAAAATTATCTTATTTACCTTAGTATATAGTTTTCTGGATTTTCTGCGAGACATTTAAGGTCCTTGTCAATAATATTAATCTGTGTAATATTTGAATAAGTGTGCCTTCAATATAAGGTGGATAGTAAATTTTAGGAGCTTTAGACATTTTAAATAGAGGCATAAATTTATGAGCAACCAAGGAAACAAGAAGTTGCACTCCAAATAGTTGAGATGGACAAACAAGCAAGTGCAATAGAATACCTCTTCGATAGATTCATGTAGCTCTCGATAGAATTGGAATAAGACGAGTAGGTCCAACTGTGGGACCAGGAAGAGGAAAGAGTCAATGAAGCCATACACGAACTCAAACAAAGGGAAAAAAAAATGAGAATCACACAACGCCTAAATGGTACTCAAGACATGAATAAGCTATAGACAGAATTGAAACAAGCATAAATTCATAAGAAGGAAAGACAAGCGGAAGTGGAACCCCTCCAAGAGAAAGAAACACAGGTTGCAACACAGGTTATTGCACAATTGGAGGAGGAAAACAAAAGTATATTTAAACAAAAGTATTGTTTAATTAATGATTAATTCTAATGGTTATTTATTATTATATTGTTGTTCTAATTAATCATTCTGGGAAATTTATAATGCATCTAGCATCAAGTAAAATTCATGATTATCACAAGTGGTGTATCATAAGGTAGAATTATTAGATATTACGTATCCTGAACTTGCTAAAATTATCTCATTTACCTTAGTATATAGTTTCTTGGATTTTGTGTGAGACATTTAAGGTCCTTGTCAAAAATTTTAATATGTGCAATATTTGCGTAAGTGTGCATTAAATGTAAGGTAGATAGTGAATTTTATGAGTAACCAAGGAAACAAGAAGTTGCACTCCAAATAGTTGAGATGGAGAAACAAGCAAGTGCAACAAATGAACTATTCGACCGAGCCGCATACCTCTCGATAACATTGGAAGAAGACAAGCAGGTCCAACAGTGTTACCAGGAAGAGGAAATATTCAACGAAGCCATACAAGAGCTCAAACAAAGGCAAAAAAAAATCAGCATCTCAAAGTGCTTAAAGGGTACTCAAGACATGAAGAAGCTACAGACAGACTTGAAAGAAGCATAAATGCATAAGAGGGAAAGACAAGCAGAAGTTGAACCCCTCCAAGAGAAATGAATACATGTTATTGCGCAGTTGGAGGAGGAAAAGAAAAGTATGGCACATGCACAGACAAAGAGGGAAAAACTAAAGAAGGAGGAAATAACAACATAGATAGTAGAGGCACTGAAAAATGAAGTCGTGCATATGAGACAGAAAGGAAAGGAACTATTAGAAAAGTTATTTATCTTGGACAAGGTATTGTAGGTAGTGCAAACTACCTAGGTGGCTTGGGATGAGTCACATGTTAGTGTTGGGGACCTGTTGGGTGCAGGCCTATTTTGAGGAAAGGTCTATTTTTGGAAGGTAAAGCCTAATTTTGGAGAAGAACAACTGGCAGGAAAAGAAACACATGTGAGGAAAAACCACATGCAAAGGAAGAAAGCATGCAAGGCACGAAAGTAGGAAAACTTAACCATGTTAAGGTTAGGGCTTTGGTAAAGGATTGTAATAGCTAATGAGCTTGTAAAATAGTATAAATAAGAACCTAGGAGGTCTAGGTTGGGGTTCTGTTCTGATTGACTTGAATACTGATTTAGTTCGACTATTGTAGTTATGATACTTTTTTAAGATGTTGATTTGTAGGAGAACCAAGCAAGATATATTTTGAGGGTCAGATCACAATTTGAGGATCCTGGTGTGGTTTAGTCCACCTCACTGAAGTATTGGACCTTCTTATGATTATATGATGGGGGATGAAGTGTGTGCAATGCAATATTTTGCAAAAATATAAATAAAAGAGCATGGATGACAGATCTTTGAGGACGTAGCCTAGGAGGGGGTGAACCATGGTAAAACATGTGTTATCTGTAATGTTTATTGCATTCTTACTTATGTTAGTAATTATTTTATGAATTAATGAATGAATGGTTAAGATAAACATGTTAGAATGCATGCATGGCTTAAAAGATGAATGAATCTTCAGAATAATAGAAGGAATAATTAGATTAAGGCCTAAAGAAGATAAAATACAATCCCATATCCCCACTCATTCCTATAATGATAGAACTTGAGATTTGCAGTCACCCATAGAACTATCACGGGTGAGATTGTGCAGTGCAGTCTATGCGATGTGTTTCCTTCTAATTTACCAGGAGGGTCGGTAGTTTTAGAGGGTTTTGTTGGAAACTTATTCAGATCTGAACCTGGGTCAACCCAAGAAGTAGAAGTGAGAGAAGTAACAACCAACAAAGGTTTTCCCCCAACTAATGACATTGATAGAAGTAGGTTTGCATTGGGTAGGTGAAGAAGGTTCTACAACTTAGGGAGTGTAAAAGTGTGGAAGTTATAAACAATTGTGAGAATAACAAAAAAATGTATTACATGAGAAGAAGGGTGGTTAGTGAATAATTTTGGATTGCACATCTATATAGGTTGATCTTTGGGTTAGGAAGGGTTTCCCCAAACCAATGGAATTGATAGAAGTATATTTGCATTGGGTAGGTGAAGAAGGTTCTACAACTTAGGAAATGTAGGAAAATGGGGAGTAGCATGAACATTAATGTCACAAATGGCACAAGGAGGTACAATATAGGTGAAATATATGGTTGGGGTAGTTGGTTTGGAAAAGGTGGGTGTGGGGGTAGTTGTGGAAACTTCTTTCCTATGATTACCCCGAGTTGTATATGGGATTTTGGCTGAGTTAGTGTGATAGGCTCCAGTGGTGGCATTAGTATCACAAGTGAGAAGAAACTTAAATGTAGTATGGGAGTTAAGACTAAGTGTAATGGTAATGTCATGGAATGGTTATGTTAAGGGGAGAAATGATACAAAATAGTTAAACCAAGAGTAATCACAAGAAAGAACAAGATGGACATCATAGAGTCTAAACTATGACAGATGGTGAAAAGAGAAAGGGAATGTGAGTAATGCTAGTCCTTGGATATATGATAATTGAAAGTAGAGGCCCACAATGGGATTTATTTTCCTCACTTGATGATGGCTCATGAGGAGAGAGTGTTATGGGATCTTGAGGTAACTAGATCAGAGCATCAATGTTGGATGGAACACTTGCTCCAACTAATGATGTGGAATTTAGCTTGTTATATGGTGTAATGGTACACTTGGGAGGCACATGGTGTGTTGCACCTCGATATTCCCCAAGTAATGAGGAGCCTTTGAATATGCCAAGGCCCATGTCTATGTAATATGGGAGGTGTTGGTTATCCCCAATGGTGGGAATTAAGACATTTTTCAAAACAAAAGGTGCCCTAGATTCATAATATGTAAGTTGATCCAAATAAATGATCTTTCCATCATGGGAAACCATTATAATGAGAACAATCTAGGATATGATCAACTTCATGGATTTCATATAACTATTTCCCAAGAAGAATGATATAGTTAGGCAAAGTGTCTATAACTTTTATATCAATTAGAATTCTCTTCCCCCCAGTTGAATGGAGAAATTTTGAAATATCCCTTTAATCTCAAAAGATTGGTCATCATAGGAACAAAGGGTGATGGTATATGGGATTATCTCTAGGGATATTAACTTCCACTATACCATTGTGGAAATGACACAGGTAGAAATACCTTTGTCCATAATGCAATTATTTATGATGAAAATTTTAATCCTGAATGATATTTGAGATGCAGTTGATGGTGGGAGCCCTAGCTTAGAATTGTATAAGTCAAATATATCAAACATGAATTGATTAAGGACTTATTATTAGAAGGAAATTTTAAAGAACCTAGAATGTTGACATGATGGTGGGTGATTGGGACAAGTCATCAGTGATACCATAGTAATGCATGGCCTTCAAATGTGGGTTATGTGTGATATGATGTAAATGTGCATTTTGGTAGATGGGGTGTAGGGTCAACATTAGGTTGATGGATTTGCAAGGAAACAATGGTTCAAGGTTGGGCATCATCATGTTTAGATAGAGTAGACTTGGATATTCCATATGCCTACTTTTGAGTCTAAAGGTTAACGTCTAATGATTTCATGTAGATGTTTTCAAATGATTGATCTCTTAGTTGCGAAGAACTAGAGGGGTGGGAGGAGGAGTATTCTTCATGTTGGCAAGTGACAAATCATTTCAAAGGGAAGGGGTTTCATATCATGGTCGATTGTGAAGGATTAATGTGTCCCTATTTGGTGATACTATTCATTGTGTGGGATTAGTACCTAAAATACCTATTAACATCTTAATTTTGTGAAAATTGGTTATTTTAGGGGAATGGTACGTGTAATGGCCACATACACTACAAAATGTATACGTAAATTTTTTCCCGAGATGGGTTTTCTTTCCTTTTTTTAGTGGATTCTTGGGGTTATCATTTTTTTTTTTGGTTTGAAACATAAGGATTTCTCCGATTCTAGTGGTTTGATTGGGTGGTCAGTAATATTTTTTTTCTCCATGTTACCTTTCTTATTCTTCCCCTTGTTGTGTGAATTTGGGGGATTGGCCATATTGTTTTGGGAAAAACAATTTCCTATGGGGAGGAAGAAGTTGAAACAATGTTCATGTTAGATAGATGTAATGGAGGTTATGGTGCCAAGGGCCATAACAGTGGACCATGAAAAGGGTAATATGGACTCCAAAGTTAGGGGCCACCAAAATGATAGGACTATATGATAAGGGTGCACCACTACTAGAGGGTTTATCAATACACTACATTGCATGCACATACTGGGAGGCATGAGTCCCTAAGTGGGATATACTAACATTTATATGGGAGGGATATTACCTATCATAAATAACATTGGGGTTGGCATAAGAAATATTGCACTGACTATATAAGGGTTATTCATATGAGGTGCTAGCTCCACCATACAATGGTCTAACTCCACCATATTGGTTACCATCTTTTCTAGTACTAGGAGATAATTTTATCTAACCAAACTAGTTGGTGGGGTGTGCAAGGGACCCAATATCATTATTAGCAGCATGGCATGCACTTGGTGCAGGTTTTTAAATAGGATGATGTCGAGGTGTATCGGGAATGAATAAGTATAAATAACCAAAATAGGAATAAATTAAGTCTATGCATAAATTAGGTAAAATGATACATCTCAAGGATGGCCTCAACTTCTAACGAAGGCACAGTGATGGAAACATCTTTAGTGATAATGGAGAGGAGATACTTAATAAAAAATCAAAGAGGAGGGAATGTTAAATATTGATCTTACACAAACTACTTTGTCTATTCCACTCATTAATGTGATACATAATATGTGTGGAATTTTGTTTAAAATATTAGGTTAAAATTTCAACTCCAGTATCATGACAAACCAATAAGTGAAAGAATGTCAAGAAATCCTTGGCTATTGACTCAAAGGTTGTGTGAGTACAAACTGTCTCATCAATGTGCCACTCATCAAAGACCTTATAAGTGAGGGTGTGCTAAAACAATGTAAGCTATATATAACTATCCAGGATGTTGTTTGGATGAGCACCCTGGGTGAAAGGTCATAATATGTTTTAATAGTTCCACTCTAGGCCAACTCTTGAATATATGAATGTTAGATCGTAAGTTGGTAAACATGTGTGGCCAGGTGAGCTCATGCTAAATAGGATGATTAATGAGATTCATCAAATTTTGAAGATTCATGCCATCCATGTATGGTAGGTTAGGTTCATCCATCATGGATTGATTGGTGTTTGACCAACTAGATCATAGATGGAGTATAGGTTGATGTAGACAAGATAGCAAAGGACAATCTTGAAAAAGATGAGCCCAATATGAATGAAATCAAAATAGGGTTTGAAAGAGATCCAACATGCCTTGTTGGAGATATGGAGAGATAAAAAACCTCACCTACCAAAGGTGGGAGGAAACCAAGCCTAAGGGAATTCTTAGGTGACTAAGGGATTTCTATAGTTCCAAGTTTTTTGAATTTTTTTGAGGTACAAGGTGATAGGTTGAGGGAATGGTGTTATAGGAAAATTAACATACTCAAATAAAAATGTGCCTAAATTGAGATCTATGTAGCTTAATTCATGCAACAACTATTTGGTAAGTGTGTTTCAATAAGTCACAATGTAAACATTTAATTTAAAATTCCAATGTGATGATTTTACAATGTGAAAACACATTAACTAAGACTCTAATGATATTCTCTCAATTGAAAAATGATGTCTGGACCTTCCAATTGCTCTCAACTAATGGTGATGAAATCCATAGGACATGACAATTGAATGCGTGATGAAGATAGTTACACTGAAGTTCCCTTCAAGAATTTCCAAGATAACAACAACTATTAGTGTGAAGTTCTTCACAAATCCCACCAAAGCCACGTAGTGATAAACCTATATTTGACAACTAAGCTACCTCCTCACAGAGTGTGGACAAGGGATTATTAGCTTTTAATGGTCAAGAGTCGATATGTAGCTTAAAATCCTATCACCTTCATGCTAATTGTTAAGGAAAAAACACTGGAAATATTGAGTCTATGGACAATAAGAGGTCAAAAACTAAGCATATAAACAATCATTAGTGAGATAAATAAACCTAATTCTTAGTGTAGTCATCAATCTATAGTTTGGGTTTTGGTGTAGTGGTGTGCAAAAGGTCCCTTTTAGCCAATTTTAAAGATAAGAATAGGTAAATAAAGGAAATGGGACAAATGCACAAGAATACCTGAATCTCCAAACATATACAAAAGCATAAAACCATAGATTCTATAAGCATATAAGATTCAAATAGATTTTTTTTGGGGGGAAAGAAGATATCCGTATTTTTATTCCAATGGAAGGAAATATAAACTATGTAATCTACAACTTGAGGATAAAACAAAATACAATGTTGGCTCCCAATTTCTCTCTCTAGGAGGGTCGTCTAAGCTCCATGAGTGTTCAATCTCCATCTTCATATACTTGTGCAACTAGTCCCCTTGTGCATAGCCACTTTGAAGGGAAAGAAAGAAAAAGGGTAAGTGCCCTAGAAATTAAAGGATAGGGATGATGGTTTCCTAATTCTCCAATATCATTCCCCCAACAAAATTCTATGAATTCCTTTCCTTAATGCTTCCCATGGCTCATTTTCATTGGCAGAAGTAAATCTCAATGATTTCCTACCTTCCACACGAATGCTCCAAGTGGGATTCCATGTTCTTATGAGAATTTTAAGAAGGCCAAAGGATTAAGAATTCATGAAATGGGATGAGCTATAAAAAAGATGGATTTCTAGATTTACAAGGATCACGTCATTGTGGAAATTGACTCATGGAAACAACTGATGTTGGTAATAAATGATAAGCCCCGTAATCTTATAAATGGTCAAGTGAAAGTTTGACCTTTCTTAAAGGAGTGTAAATAGCCATAATGGGGTGTAAATGGCCCTGGAATAATATAATGGGGAACATTATGTGAACTGTACATATATTGGTAATGTTTTTAGATATAATCACTCAAATGTTGCATGCGAAGTGAAATTCCTTTCATATCACTTAAAGCATCCAATGGAATGTCACAAAAATTTCCTCCATTGTGAGAGGAATATGTACTCTTTCTGAATAATTGAAATTTGAAGGGAAAAAAACATAAAAATGCTTTACGGAAATCGACCAAGTACGATGCAATTACATTCCTGTATAATTCTGTAGATAGTGTCAAAAAGTCTCATATAAAATATATGACAAAATTGAAAATATGGATACCATTGAAATGTTTGAATTTCAGGACTCGACTCTTAAACTGCGTTATTGGATGACTTGTAATTATTAGTAGTTTTGGCTCTGGATTGTTCCTAAAACAGGTGACTTTCTTTACTGACACGCATTCCTCAAAATCAATTGCTGCAGTATGAGAATATCTGAATATAATGGAGAATTGCTTGCATCTTTTTACTTTGAAATGAGTGGGTGAAACTTAGGGTTCATGCATACACCTTGTTCTTATTCAATGCCCATATTCAAGTGTGTCTTGAAGGGTGTGTACTGGTCACTTCTCTGACTTCTATATATAGTCCTACGGGTTTCAATAACTGTGTGAATTCCTAATCATTTCTCTCCGATCATAAACATCGACATGTGCCCATTGCAGAAAATCGTAGAACTAAAAGTTATTAAGGTGGAAAAAATCTAGTAGATGATGGTTGGTATATATGGTATAAAGAGTAGGAGGGGTACAAGATCATTCGGGCCAAGCTTGACAAATCTTATGGAAACATACCTTGATCCACCTACACTACCAAGTCCTCTCTTTCGTTCAAAGTGGAATCCTTTGTGACAAGATCTGATCCCTTTCCTGTTACCACATGCATGGTGATAGCCAGCAAGGTATGAAAATAAACTCACTAACTATCTTGACATGTCACTTTTGTATAACGAGTAATGGGACTGAACAATGAAACAAGGAGTATCAAAACAAATTCCTTACAAGATTAACATGTTACTCTTGGAGTGTGTCAGAGCAATCACAGAAGTTTAGAACTTTGTGCCAAAGCCTAACATGCAATGCATGTTATGTCATTTGGTGTGAATAAGCAATATACAAAGCTTTTGAGTGATAGGTACATCTCATCGATGAGGAGAGTATTACCCTCTAAAGAAATTTAATGTAGCCAAAATTGAGTTAAAGGACTCGTTGAACTCAGGCATCAAACAAAGAGTGGGAGATTTGGATCAACAGATAAAGTTTTTATAAGAACATTTAGTTAAAGGAGAAAATATTTGAGCCAAGATGAACTGGGCCAAAGATGTTGAGGATGTTTTCAAATTCTATTTCAAGTACTTAAAAGGAAAGATTTACTTGAAAAAATTATTGGGTTAAAAAATCATCCATGGGATTTGAAAGATGATGAAATGAAATGCCCAAAAGCTTCTATTACCCGTTCGAAATCATTTTTAGCGTTCTACGTTGTTAGGATAGTAGAATTCAGGTCGAGGAGGCCAGTGATTTCCTGTACTGTTTCTAAATTTACATGTAGTTTCCTCTTTAACCCTTAGAGAGAAAATAGCTTTTCAGAACTGTCGAGAACATCACTGAAGAAACAGAAAATTTAAATTGAAATTTATGTTAAACTCCACGTAAGACTATATGTCATAATAGCCATCGATGTTAATTTTCAACAAAAGCATAGAGATTAAAATAGACGCCATTAACAGAAATAACTCGAGCATCTCAGACTGATTAATTGAAAAATATCTCACGGATGAGGATTTACAATTTATTTTGCTTGATCACGAACATAAACGGTGCAGAGACCGAGCTTGGCTCTTCTCGCTTACCGAAGAAGTGCTCGAGTCTTCCCATGAGAGTCGGTTAGACGAGCGAGAGTGGAAATGAACTGGAAATTGAACCGGGGCATCGAGAGAGTAGTCTAAAGGGGCGCCGTCCAGACATGGACGCTGCTTTCACATGGCGCCGTCATTGCATTGACAGGTTGGTGGGGAGTTGGACGATGAAACAGAGTTTTTTTTCACTCGAAAAAAACAGTTTCACTGTTATTAAAACAGTTTCACTGTTATTCTTATTATATTAGAATCAAATGAAACTCTCAGTTTACAAAAAAATGTATCTTCTATGAAGTGGGAATGTTCTTTCTTCTTCTACAGATTTTACATGTGGATTCCTAAGGTCACTTAAAGTGACTTATACATAGTTTAACCTTATAGCTGTTTCTAGTTAGAAACCACCTTATAAGATGTGTAATTTCCCAGATCTAACAATAGATCCATTGTCTAGTTCTTCAAAAAATAACCATCCTAAAGTGTCATCGAGAGCCTTTTTAGACAAGCTACTTTATTGAACTGTCTATGGATGTGCATAAAATTTATGGTCTCAAAACCTTTCTTTAATGATTTGATCTTCTCCTTCCAGTGAAAGTTGGATTTGTCATTTATCCAATCAATGGTAACCTTGGAATCCCCTGCCACCATTAGTTTTTTAATAGAGTGAAGTGTGGCAAGTAAAAGGATTACCCACAGTCCTATCATCTCAGTTTTCATATTATTTCTTGTACCTCCAACAAAATGTTCTTTGATAATGATCCATCAAAGAAGCCTATTGGATTGTCATTGAAGTAGATTGGGTTCAGTAAAACCTCCAATTTGTCTTTTTCCTCCTTGTATGGATGTTCTTTAATGGATAAAAGAATTTTTTTATGTATCCAAGGATCATTTCTGTTCCAGTTATCAAACAAAATTTTGTTATGAATTTCCAAATGTCACACATAATTAGAAATGGAATGTGTCTTAAATTTGGGAGTTTGAAGAACCAGAGCTTCAAGTTTTCTTCAATGGTAGAGCTCTTCCATTCACTATCGATCCTCAATGCTGTGAGATCTGACATTCTAGAAAAAGATGTGTGACAGATTCTTCATCTTTTAGGCACAGGGCGCAGACTAAAGAGCCAATGCCTCCTCTTTTCTAGTAGTTATTACCTGTGAGGATGCAGTCCTCTATGCATAGCCACATGAAGAAAGTTAATATGACTGTGATCTTTACTGACCAGATTTCTTTATGCCACCACTTCTCAATAGCCAGATTATTTGTATAAATAATGGATTGATAAGCTAATCTGGTAGTGACCTTACCTGTCGCACGGTTCTAAGACCAAATGATCTTGTCGTTTTCAGTGTTATGTTGGATGCCGCTGCATCTCATATTTTTAACAAACCTATCCCAATCTTCTCCGAGTGTATCATTTAAGCCCAGCTAACGGGAATCCATTCACTGTTGACACGCTCCAGTTGAGTTGACTGTTGTAGCTTGTGCTAACATGAATATGTGTTTGTTGTTTAATGACTACATGAGTGGTTTAGAAAACTGAAAGAAATCAATGCATCCGATGAAGGGGTCATGTCCAAGGACAATGTGTTGACTTGTCCCTATCTCCCATGCGAACCACCATTTGATGATCAGTAGTGAATGCATCATATTTTGCCAGATAATGGAAGAGTTCTGGGTGGTGTGAGCATCCATACACAACCAAGAGATAATATCTATTCCTTTTATATATTTCTTTCTAAGTATTGTGTTCCAAAGTTTTGTTTTAAAAAGACCTCTCCAACAGGATTTGGTGGCAAGAGATTGAGTGAACCATGATAGGTGTTTAATGCCCCAGCCTCCAAACTATTTTGGCTTTGCTAGATTTTTCCATTTAGTAAGGTGGAATCTAGTGCCTTTCTTTCCTCCTTTCCAAATGAATCTACTAATCATAAGCTAGATGCGATGGAGCACAGAAGTCAGAGTTTCTCCAAGCTGAGCCAATAAACTGGTATGGTTCGTAAAACTGAACTTGCCAAGGTAAGTATACCTCCCAAGGAGAGCCAGTGATAGGTCCAATTCCCAAACCTCTTATCAATCTTCTTGATTAACCGCATCCAATCGCTAACTTTGTAATTGTTAGGTTTGAGAGACAGCCCGAGGTACTTCATCCCTTGATCAAGGGTTTCAATTTTAATATTGAAGTCTGATAGAAGGAAGCGCCTTAGAATTGGATTGATATTTTGTGCAATGAAAACACATCTGTAGCAGTTAATGGTCATCCCTGTTGCAGCACAAAAGTTGGATAGGATTGTTTTAAAAGTCTACAAGTAATCAAGTTTCCCGGAGTCCAAGATGAGGATGTCATCAACGAACAAAAGGTGAGAGCTAAAATTTCTTGCAGTGACTTTAAGTCCTTGAAAAGATCCTGTCTCCACTACTTGTGTCATCATTATGCTGAAGGTTTATATAACAAGCAGGAAAATCAAGGGTGACAATGGGAATCCTTGACGAAGACGTCGATAGCATTTAAATAAATTTGTAGGGATTCCATTCACAAGTACAGTCGTGTTGAACGAGGTAATGCAACCCATGATCCATTTAGTGACATTCTAATCAAGTCAAATATGGTCAAGTAGTAAGTGGAGGAATTGCGAGATGATGATGAAACGAAGTTAACAAAGTGGATGGGGTGAGGCTACACCAAGGGTATGAGAGGGAGTCAACATAGGGGGTCGCCATAAAGACGGTTGACCAAGTGAAGGCTAGCATGACTTAGTGTGAACGTTATACGTTTTCATTTTTATATTTTTTCTGATAGGTTTTGTACATTCAAAAGTAAATAAAATTTAAAAAATTTTAAATTGTGCTTTTCTTAATAATTGATTTGCGAAATTCCTATAATATTGACAAACAAAAATAAAAAAATTGAACTTTTAAACTACATAAACACAAAAACAAGGAAACCATTGGAAGTGTAGATTAGTAGATTTAAATTCTGAAGAAAATCATAATTAGAGTGCATTTAATAGTTTTCCCATTAAATATATATATATATTAATTTCCTTACACGGGGAGTGTGTCGGCGTTTTATTTTATCTATTAGTTGGATTGTTTAACATTTTCGATTACTTAGTTCAAGCAAGATAATTTCTTTTGCTCAAGAAGGTGCTCCTTTCCTTCCTAATAGCTTTCAAAAGTTTAGTATTTTGATCAATTTGGTAGAATATATTGATTTTTTTTCAAGGTGCTCCATTCTTTTTTAATAGCTTTCAAAAGATTACTATTTTGATTAATTTGGTTGAATATATTAATTTTCTTTTCTTTGAAGGTCATAGGTTCAAATTTAAAGGGGGCTAGGGTACATGTCCACCATCTTTTAGTATAAAAGACAACTCTCTTTCAAATATACTTAAGCAAGTTGAAAACAAGATAATTGTCCTTCAAAATTGCCTTAAAAACAAGTTCAAAACCTGTGTTTTCTTAACATCTTAAATATGTTGCCATATTCTCGTCATCCTGACCAAATGAATGAATGGAATTTCTCTCCCTTGTAATTATTATTTTTCTTGCTTATCATTACTTAGATTGTTTACTATTTCACTTTTACTCTTATTAGTAAACTATTTTTTGTTTATGCATTAGTTCTAGTCCAAGACACTTTTTAGCTTACTATTCTAAGTTATGGACTTGAAACACTTTACATCTTCCAATTAAAACCTTGGATACTTTATATCCTCCAATACAAAACATTTACATCTTATTTGGCCTCATACAGAAACTAGGAGCAATTTTGATGAAATTTTTGGTTCCAAGAGTTAGGGAAACGAGAGAGATATTCATATTACACCACTTGAGGTGGATTAATGCTATCTATGATGCTAGAATTAGTTCATAAAATTTAATGCTTATATCCTATGGTAAGTTTCATTATGTTTGTTGTTGTGGTGTCCATTTATTGTAGCTACGCTGTCCAGATGTAAATTGCATGTAGGGTCTCTCAGGATATTAAAATATGAGGGGGAACAATGGAGCAATGCAATCCTTATACATGCCATTTTCGTGTCCCAAGGATTCAATTTTCTTGTCCCAGGGCTTCAATTTGCCTACAAATACATCCATGTCTATTCTCGTATAGTCCTTAACTCTAAGAATGCTTAGGGCTTCTCCTATTTGTGCCCATTTGCACCCACTGTGAATCCATAATCCTTCTATATGCGCTTTGTTGTTCTAGGGATTCAATATCCAAAATCCTTCTAAATGCCCTTTCATGTCTCAAAGCTTCCATCTACCTGCAAAGACATCCATGTCTATTGTCTTACAATCCTTAACTCCAAGCATGTTGAGGGAAAGATATAGAGAAAGAAATAAGATGCTACATATATATGAGATCAATTCCCTAACAATTAACTTATTTTTTTTATGGTTATACAAATTATTCAAACATACATGTTTTCAAAATAGAATGGAAGAATATTATGTAAATGTACTTAGCTCATTTATTTGCTTGTACTTATAAAATGTATACATATCATGTCAACCAAATAGTCATTGAATGCATTTTGGTCTGGGATATTGGAGGGTCAAGAGCTTCATTTGTTGAACACCATGACAAATGCATTACAATGAAAAGAATAGCAATTAACCATTTTACATAGTATGTCAACCAAATAACCATTGAATATGTTTTGGTCTTGGCTATTGCAGGGTCGAGAGCTTCATTGAACACAAAGAAAAATGTATTACAACAAAAAAAACAATAGTCGGGATTTCATAATAGTCCTAAAGAATGAAATAACATTTCAATAAATAGAAATCATATCACTGGTTATTATTTTAATGTTATTTAAGTCTTATGTTTTTTCCATTTTAATAAAATTATTTTGGTAGTTCAAATTAATGATACATGATTATGGAGACACTGAACATACACAAAAAGAATTACTAAGAAGAGAGACACAACTTCTGAATCTGCACTTACCTACTTCCACTCCCTCTTTCTCTGCCTTTGCTTTAAACTTTGTGCTCATGTCCCTCTATTGGTGTTTTTAGCCCCATTGGTTTGATTAGTGAAGGGTGGTTTTGGTTTCATCGTTTCAGCTCCTTGTTGGTGTTTTCAAAGAAAACCAATCATCAAAAACCCAAGTGCTCGACCTTGAGGAATACCTTTTCCTTTTGGTTGGAATTATCCAGAAGATGGTAACCCCATTCTTGATGACACCCAAAACCCTAATGACCAAACCACACACGTGAAAATGAAGAAATGAAGAAAAACTAGAAGATCTAGAGTAGTCCTCGAGGTGTATCTCTTCTGTCTTTCCACCAAGCTAGAGTTATACCATATCTAAGAGTTGGTATTTTCTGGAGAAATTATTTCCTTCAGTCCACTGGAAGATCAAAAGGAAAAGAAAAATGTCCCCTATTTCAACCAATTCTTCTCGACCGGAGAAAAAAAACCTTAAAATAAGGCAAGGGTTCTCTGCATCCAAATATTTTAACTAATGCATTTAGACATTTTAACTAAACTTTTCTTATGAGTGTAGTTTTCAGGTTTCATTACCACAGGTGAAACCTTGGAGAGTGAGTGCATCAAGTGCATCAACCCTATATCCCTCTCCACAACAGCTATGCAAGGGTAGTGAAGTTACAAGGCTTTGTATACTTTTTGGTTACAATAAACATTATAAAATCACATAGATAAGATCCAAGCCCTGAATGAGAAGAGACTTACAAAATCACTTATTCCATCATGAGACTCGTTGGTAGATGGACAACACATGGTCTATCCATGCTTCCTCTGGTTGTATTTAATATGAAACCCCACAAAAATTTCGCCAATTTCTGCACAAAAATAGAATCCCCATCCACAAATGCACACAAGATTGTTTCCACATATTTCTTTATCAACAAATTCCATTTGCAACCTGAATAAACTGAAAAAATGTTTAGTCATTGCAATGAATTGCTTCGTGCAAAATCGAGTCAGAATAAGGAACAAATTTTGAAGTTGCTAATTGGATGTTGTTTGACCATTCCTGCTCAGATTTGAAGTGTGGTCATTCCAAGCCTGGATTGTTGTTTCTGATAAATTGTGAAGAAAGAAATGTAGAGAGAAAGAATAGAACATAAATAGTATTTAGTATATTGAGAATGTAAGGAGAAAGTACAATGAGAAGATTTAATGAAGAAGTAATGTGCAAAAGGAAAATAGTTGAGCTAAATAGGCTCAAGCAAATCAAGAAAATAAAGTACAGTTGGCCAATACAATTGGTAGTGTACAATCAGACTGTTGAGGTTACATTATGTTTAACACTCCCTCTTAAACTCAACAGTTACAAACATCAGCACTGATTATGCCCAAGTGTTGCCTTTGAAAATCAAAAACAAATTTTCCCAGTGGCTTTGTGAAGATATCTGCGAGCTGATCTCGAGAACCACAGAATTGAAGTGAAATATTACCATTATTGACTAGCTCACAGATGAAGTTAAAGCGAGTGTCAATGTCTTTGCTTTTCTTGTGAAACACATGATTTTTGGATAGAGCAATTGCTGAAGTATTGTCATAGAAAATAGGAGTTGGATCCTTTTTTGTATGTGACATATCTTTGAATATTCTTCTCATCCAGACAACTTGACAAGAAGTTGAGGTAGTAGTGACATACTCTACCACTGCATAAGATATTGATACAATTGGTTGTTTCTTTGATGCCCATGAGATCGGGTTCATGCCTAGGTGAAAAAATGTCCTAAGGTGCTTTTCCTGTCATCTAGGCTACCTGCAAAATCACTGTCTGTGTAACCACAAATTTGATTACTATCAGATTTAGTGTACCATAAGCCAAAATTGAGAGTTCCTGCAATATATCTCAGAATCCGTTATGCCATTTTCCAGTGAGAATCTTTGGGGGATTCCATGAATCTGGAAATAAGGCTGGCTACATACATAATATCAGGCCTAGTTGCTGTAAGATACAACAAACTGCCTACTAAACTTTTGTACAGGGTAGGTTCCACTGTAGGGCCTTCATCTTTCTTGCTCAATTTTCTCCCCAGAGGTATAGGGGCTTCTCCTGGATTACATTCTTCCATGCAAAATCTTTTGATGATGTCTGTTGCATACTTTTTCTCACAGACAAAAATGCCTTTGGTTGATTGATCAACCTCAATCCGCAAAAAATATTTCATGATGCCAAGATCTGTCATCTCAAACTTAGATTGCATGGCATGTTTAAAATTGGTTAATTCAAGATTTCCAGTATATATCATGTCATCAACATATAAACATACAATCAAAATTTTACCGTGCTGATCAGTTTTGGTGTAGAGAGTTGGCTCATTTTGACTTCTGATGAAACCAATTTTGATCAGATAAGTGTCAATTCTATTGTACCAAGCTCTTGGAGCTTGCTTTAAGCCATACAAGGATTTCTTCAACTGATATACTTTGGCTGGCTGCTCTTGGACTTCAAATCTAGGTGGTTGATCGACATAAACTTCTTCTTCTAAGAAACCACTTAGGAAAGCTGACTTGACATCCATCTAGTATACTTTCCATTTATGTTGGGCTCCTACGGCCAATAGAGTTATGACAGTGTCTAACCCTGCTACTGGAGAAAAAGTTTCAGCATAGTCAGTACCAGGTTGTTGTGAGAATCCTTTGGCAACAAGTCTTGCCTTGTGCTTTTCAATCTTCCCTTTTTTATTGAGTTTAGTTTTGTAAACCCACTTGGCACCAATACTTTTCTTGTGACTTGGAAAATCAACAAGATCCCATGTCTTGTTCTTCTCAATGGAGTCAATTTCTTGGTTCATGGCTTGAACCCATTGTGGCTCCTTAGCTACTTCTTTAAAAGAAGTAGGTTGACATGACACTAATGCAAAAAGATTGTGTTGTTCAAAATCATCCAACTGCTGATGGATTTCTCTCAAACTTCGAGTTCTCTGATTTTGAATTTCATAGGATGAGTCTCTACTTGAAGTTGAGTTATCCTGAGAATTTTCAGATAGTCCTTGTACCTGCAATCTTGGAAGAACAGGTATAGGTATTTGCTGTCCTGAATTTTCTGTGTTTTCAGAACTTGGCAGCAATGGATTTTGAATGTCCAGTTGTTGATTTTCTGATTCATTCTAGAATTGATTTTCTAGAAATTTTACATCTCTGCTGACAATTAGTTTCTCGGAGATTGGATTGTAAAGCCTGTAGGCTTTAGATGTTTCACTATATCCAGTAAAGATATATTTCTCACTTCTATCATCCAGTTTCTTCCTTAATTCAGAAGGTATGTGAGCGTATGCTATGCATCTAAATGTCCTTAGATGTGCAACATTTAGCTTTGTCCCACTCCATACTTCTTGAGGGACTTTAATCTTTAGACTTGTGGTTGGAGATCTATTCAAGATATAAAATGAGCATGCTGCTGCTTCAGCCCAAAAAATATTTGACAAACTTTTCTCTTTGAGAAGTCTTCTTGCCATATTCATTATTGTCTGATTTTTCCTTTCATCCACTCCATTCTGTTGTGGAGTATACCTGGTTGTTGTTTGCATAATAATGCCTTGGGATTTGTAGAAATTTGCAAATTCATTGGGGTTGTATTATCCTCCTCCATTGGACTTGAGAACTTTTATATATTTGCCACTCTGTTTTTCAGCTTCTGCTTTGAATTCCTTGAATGTTGCAAAAGTTTCAGACTTGTGTCTGAGAAAATAGATCCATATTTTCCTGCTAAAATCATCAATAAACGTTAGAAAGTAAAATCTACCACCTATTGACTATGTTTGCATTGGTCCACATAGGTCAGTGTGAACTAGTTCGAGATGTTGTTTGGCTTGATTGGATGACTATGGAAAACTAGTTCTCTTATGTTTTCCAAGTATGCAAGACTCACATGGGGAATTTTGTTCTTTGAATATGGGAAGACCTTTGACCATGGAGTGCTTCTGAATAAGACTGAGAATCTTAAAGGGTAGATGTCCAAATCTTGTATGCCAAACCATTGTTTCATTCAGGGTGGATGCACTTTGTGCATATGGTTGAATCAGATTTGTGGTTCAGAGTGTAAGGGAAAACATCCTATTTTAAGTCATGTGGATTGTAGAAATCAATTTTCTGCTGGGGGTTTTGTCATATATCTTGCAAGATGCTCCCTCAAAGAGTACCTTATAGCCATGTTCAATGAGTTCTCCTACACTTAGCAGATAATGTTTCATATCTAGAACATGATAGACATTGTTTATGTCTTTCTTTTCATTTTGTTTAGTAAGAATAGGTACAGTTCCTTTGCCTTGAATTTTGACTAAGGAATCATTTCCAAGTGTAATATCAGATGAGATTGAAGAATCAATGCATGAAAGTAAATCTTTGTTACCTGTCATGTGATTGTTGCCTCCACTGTCCAGCAACCAGAGATCTTTAGATTGTTCTTCAGTCTTGTGGCATGAGAGAAACATACCTTTTGAGGTTTCTCTCATATGATTTGACACATGTGCTCTGCCTAAGAGATGATATGCCTACTTTTTTCGGCATTCATATTCATAGTGCCCATATTTTTTGCAGTAATAGCATTGTATGCTTGATTTTTCATTTGATATTCTCCCTCTGCCTCTTTGAGGCTGGAAATTCTGATTCTGGTGTTGTTGTTTGTGACCTTGGAAATTTTGATGCTGGCTCTATTATCCGTTACGTCCATTCAAGTGTTGGTCACTTGTAGTACTCCCTCATCCTTGGTGACCTCTTCCTCTTCCTCTACCTCTCCCTCTGCTGAAGGAGAATTGAGTTTTGAAGGCATTGGAGATTGACTCATCTGTGAGATGTAGTCTGTTCTCATGTATCACTAGAGAACCAGTCAATTCATCTGTTGAAAAACATGACGGATCCTTGGATTCAAGGATTGCTGTAAAAACCATTTCGAATTTCTTTGGTAAACTTCTAAGGACTTTCTCAACTATGCATTGATCAATGATGGCTTCAACAGTCAATCTAATATGGTTCACGATTCCCATGACTTTGGTCGTGAACTGATCCACATTTTCAGACTCTGTCATTCTTAAAGTCTCGAATGGTGTCCTCAAGGTCTGCAGTTTGACTTTTTTGACCCTGTCGATGCCTTAGTAGGATGATTTAAGGATGTCCCAGGCCTATTTTGAAGTACCAGGTCCTGTGATTTTTGAGAAAATCGAGTCATCCACTGAATTTTGAATCCATAATTTATCTTTATTTTCTTTGTTCCTCTGAGTTTCCTGAGTAGTTCTCTGTTGGCTTGTCATGGCGGAAAGGTCTGCTGGATCTAGTTCCACATATCCAAGATCCACTGGATCCCAACACCCTTGTACTTGGAAGAACGATCTCATTCGAAGAGACCATAACTCATAGTTATTTCCAAGAAGAATCAAACCCTAAGTTTGTCCTAAATTGCTAGACGTCGCCATATTTAAAGAATTTGATAAAATAGAAAAAAGAAATTGGAAAAATTTTGTGTCTTCGAAACGCCGAAGAGAGTTTAACGGCCTTGGATTGGCCCTTAGTCTCCGTTCAATGTGACCACGCGCCTAAATGTTAAAGCGCTACCGAATTTTCACGATTCTGAGAATAGCGATGCCTTCATCGGTTCTCTGTCCCTCAATTTGCCGAAATCCGAAATATACCGACGCTTATTCAAATGCCTTTTCAATATTTCACGTTTCGAGACTTCTTGTTTCCCGATGTCAAGAGTCCTTGACCCTTCATCCTTTCGATCTCTGAAATGATGATTTGTTGAAATGGATTTAACAACAATTAGCCCCAAAGTTATACCTTCAGTCCATGTGACCGCTTCCCATATGACCGTAGTCCTATTTTGGAGTTTTATGATGCAAAGTGCCCGACCTCCTGTCCTCTGGACTCCCGAAATACCGATACGCACAATGCCGAAATGACAAAGTGTCATCCTTTCGAAAAATCTCCCAAAATCCTGGATTGTTGTCACGCGTCTCCTCAAGATGGACGGTCCTCCTGCGTTTCGTGATTTCACGACTTGTGACCCCGGTGACACAAATCCTCTGTCAACTTGAAACCTCGGTAGCCGAAATACCGAGGTTTTCCTCGATCTCCGCCACATGTCCCAAGGAATGGACGGTTGTGATCTTTTTGGGATTTTGGGACTTTCACCATGGAGTTTCCTGACCTTCGTCAACAAGACCTCTAATATCCCGAACTCCAAAATGCCAAAATTTTGATGGAACTTGAATCTACTGCCACGTGTCCTTTTTGATGGACGGTCTAGATGATTTTTGGATTTCACATATCGGGGTTTGGAGTGCAGTCTACTTTGCTCATCCAACTCCCGATTCTGGATTTTTCGATAGTGTTAGATCGACGGCTCATGATCTTTCTCGATCCAACGGTCTAGAATGAATCAGGATTTCGCAATTCACAAATTCACACGATAGTCTTCTGACCTTTACACCCTGTGAGTAAGCGAAATGCCAAGATCTCGCTGCGTGTCCCTTTATGGACGGTCCTAACGACTTCGTGACTTCGCAAGTCAAAAATTTATCCTATGCGCTCTAGAGGACTAAGCCTCATGCACTTTCTCATGGATCCGATGGCTATCGGTCCTCTGCGCAAAATCCAACGGCTATAATTCTTTTGCCTTTTCTACGCTCTCCTCATCCCTTCTAAACTGAATTTTTGCCTCAAATCTGATCGCAGGATGGATCTTATGGTTGCGATTTCTTGTTCTTGGCTTCTTTCATGAGTTCTTTGCTATTCTTGCAAAGATTCTCTCCTACGGAAGAAAATTCGTGAATCTTTCATAGATTTGAAAGAATTACATGAATTCTTTGAAGCATTTTGTTCTCTGCAACAATCTTTGACGAAATTGAGAGAATTCCTGAAATTATTTAAATGATTATGCCTTATTCAACAATCTTTCACTAATTTGAACGAATTTCTTTGAATTCTTCAAATTTTCCTACCTCTTGCAGCTCTTCTTCGTGAATCTTTGACGAATTTGAAATTGTTCACAAATATTTAAACTTTCTCCTTCTACAGTCTTTGCTTTCTTGATCTTTCGAGTGTAGAGCACTCTGCTTCCTCGTGGGAGTTTTCTGCGACGATATTTTGAGTGGATGGAGGACAAATCTCCAAGCCTTGTGAAAAAGATGTGTCTTGTGCTCTGGATGTTGATTTAAGCTATGCGATGTGAGAATCGTGTTGCTCTCCAGTCTATGTGAAGAGGCTTACTGCTAAATCTCTGATACCATGATAAATTGTGAAGCAAGAAATGTAGAGAGAAAGAATAGAACATAAATAGTATTCAGTATATTGAGAATGTAAGGAGAAAGTACAATAAGAAGAGTTAATGAAGAAGTATTGTGCAAAAGGAAAATAGATGAGCTAAATAGGCTCAAGCAAATCAAGAAAAGAAAGTATAGCTGGCCAAGACAGCTGGTAGTGTAGAGTCAGACTGTTGAGATTACATTATATTTAACAGCTTCAACACATAGAAAGAAAAACACAATCTATGCTCAGCTTCTTAAGGACTTTCATGAAGGAAAATGATATCGCCAGACTAGTTCATACCGGTGCAAGGAACTTTAACAGCAATGAGCGGAAGTTTGAATCAAGAGTTTCACTTTTGCAAAAATTGGGCATTGAGGGAGAACCATTGTCAAAATTGCTAGTAAGAAAGCCTCACTTTCTCACGGATCCAAAGGAAAAGGTTACTGATTCATTTAGCGTCAATGGCCACATCGATCTATGTACAATCAGTTGCTTGGAATCCACTTGTGGAATGGAGATACTGCATATATCTATGCGTTGAATGGAATCCACATGCACATAGTTCTATATATTATATTTTTTACATGAGTTTTGGAGTGGCATTTAGCATTTAATAATTCTACTTATGAAAATGATAGAAAAGTCTTGGTGAGAAAACAACTCTACCTTGTGAAGCCAAGGCTTTTGAAGGTTGTAGTTGTTATTGAAATGGAAGGGTCAAATGATAGAAGACTGAAAATCGTCTACATAATTGTAAACATTGGGATGCAGACATGAATTCCATATGGCCTATGTAAATAATGTTTGAATACATGTGATCTCGAACAAATTGAGTTCCCTTTCTACTATGATGTCATGGCCACAACGCATCATTCTAATTGAAGGATGATAACAAGTGTTGTTCCTTCTAAGAAGGTAGTGTGGATGTATACTATCCTACCATGGTATAAGCTTTATTTATAAACTTCCACCTATTTTATCATCATTCCTGATGTTAAAAATGTTGTAACTGTTGCATGCATTGAGACCATAGAAACAACTCTAGATAAATCTCTATGGAAAGCATATAAGAACTCATTATAAAAAAGAGCATGTTAGAAATCAACAACTTTATTTATCAATAAAAGTAAGGTTTTAAAAGAACTCATTATCAAATATTTCATGTTAGCAGTCAATAACAAAGAACTTTTTTATATTCTTGTTGCTTCTACCACTCTTTTTCAATAACAATTTAGCAAAAAAAACTTGTATTATAACTATATGTGATTATAAAATAAATCACATATCATAATTTTCTCAATCTTTTTCCTAGTATTTTGGAATTTATAGTACTCCAACTCACATGAATAAATAGTACTCGATTCCCATTAATATAATAAAACATGCAATGTCAATCACTCCAATAAATAGTAGCTCCAATTTTTGAATGTATGATAGAGTACTCTAGAGACATACAAACCACACAGTGGACACTCAATCTGGAGAAAAGGATTTTGTTGTCTATTGAACATAATCCACCAACAGGCTTCATTGTTCTTATGCACAAATTAAAAATGATCAATACACACAAATTTGGTTGCATGACAAGATGGATTGAGATAATAATTCATGGGGTATCCATCCACAATGGAGATAAATATATTTAGGGAGAGAGCGGGGAGAGAGTGGCTGAGGGAGGAGAGAGAGGGACAGGGAGAGAAGGGGAGAGAATGCGTGAGAGAGAGAGAGAGAGAGAGA
>JZKD02S1593685.1:1093104-1103811 GCA_000966675.3 Picea glauca
ATTGAGTTCCCTACAATTATATAATTTTTTTGAAGCTTGAGACATATACCTCATGTTTTGCTAGAAAAATAACAAACCATTGTTAGAAGAACTCAAATTTCAATAGTTATTCACAATTTCTATAAATAAAAAATAAATTTCCAATTTTTCATCTTTTTACACCATATTCAAATTCATTGAAAAAGTACCTTGAATAATCCCTCTAATTTAACAAATTGATGTTTTTCCATGTTTCACTAATACATCATGAGATATTATCATTAACTTCCACTCACCCTATTAATTCTATTGATATTTTAATTCACAAATATTCCCTCAATGTATCTGACCTTTGTTTATTTATAGCAAACACTTTAATAATATCATTGTAATAGGGTATAATTGTAACAATAATAAACATTTGATATCTTAGTATTTCCAATAAAATTGGTAAACGTTTTATAGTTTTTTCACAACCTTAAATAAAATATCATTATAATTTATAAATATAATTAATTATCAAATTTATTAAATGATTCTAATAATTTTAATGATTCTTTTATTAATTGTTTTTCTCATATATTTTTATAAATTTTCTTAAATAATTTTATGATTACTTATAATACAAATAAATTTTAATACAAAATAATAATAAGGTATTGAAATTATCTATTTTTTTTGGTTTAAGAATACGTTTTTTCTGATTGCTTATAATAATACTTTTTTTTCCACGGAAAAAAAAACGTAATTCTATTCATCCCAGAAAATCAAATTACATTTTGTAGGTGAATATAGCACAACCCAAACTTGGGTGACAAGATTTGAAATAAAACCCTGTAAAGGCCCAAAAGAATTTAGATAAAAGGACATAAAGAGAAAAACATTAAAAGAAGCTATCAAAAACAAAAATGCATCAGATAGAACCGAGGAAGGATGAACTCCTGCCACGAAGAAAAATAAACCAAGAGAGAGATCCCAAAGAAAACCTGGTCCTTGGATATATCAGATCAAAGTGATAAGAGCTCCCACATCAAAATAACTAGATAACAAGCATACTAAAGAAAACACAACTGACAAAAAATAATGAGATGGACCAAAAAATGCATGCCCAAACAAAGGACCTCAAAGTGTTTCTCCTCCCACAACACCTGACGCCGTTAGGAAAGGACCTCAAATAACATGCCACCACCAAGCAAAGAAAATAATGGGTGAGACACCAACACCCAACACAAAAGAACCCTGATATGGCATACATAAAACTCCAATCTATCCAACAACAACCAGAGAAAGGGACTACAGACTGAAGTGGAACCCCCAAAACCCTACCAAGAGCGTACCAAAAAGTACTCCTCCAGCCAACATCCATAAGCGAGTTGGACGAAGTTAGAGCAATGTACATCCTCTAAAAGGAAAATGAGGATCCAAACCATGATCGTCAAATTCATGAACTTGGCACCAAAATTATTGAATCCAGAGCTAAAAATAAAAGGGTATCCATCAAACCATGAATGATCTTGAATATTGAGAGGGCGAACAAAAGATAAATACGAAAAATCCCACAAAGAGAGGGATGCCACCACAAAGAAATCAACGGTGAAATGAGGTCATGAAGACCCAAAAACATGAAGGCAAAGAATCTAAACATCGAAGAACATAACCGAGTAGCCCCGGAAAATGGTGGTGCGCACAATAACCCCCCCAACTCACTCAATCTACTACAAGAAAAATAGAGAACCCAAAGAAGGAAAAATACTACGGCTCCAACATACCAATATGAGCACATTAGGGAATTAGAGCCAAGGACTTCAAAAATTCTTTTCATTAGAAATGAAGAAATGAACGAAAGATGAAGGAAAGGAAAAAATGAAGAGAAGAGGGGTATGTGGTTGAAGAAACGATGTAGACCCCAACCTTCCCAAATTCAACAAAAATTTTTACTATCCACAAATATTGATGAAATTCTTATGTTCCAGTGTTCCTAGTGTTAGCCTATGGCTTACCTTAACCAATCACTAAGTCTAAATTGTCACCTATATTTGTTTTATTCATTTAGGATATTAGTAATATATCCTCAAGTGATGACTAATGATTTAGTTAATATTTCATAGCCTAGTCATCATGCATGATTTTAGGATCTAGAGCAAATCTCTCTAGGAGGTGGCATCACCCATTGTACTATAAATATGTACGATTGGTTTGAATACAAAATAGAGTTGGATAATATGCATTTTCCATCATCTTCTTGTTATTTTGTATATTTTATCAATTGGTAATAGAGCTTCTTTATTTTATCAATTAGTATCAAAGATTTTTTGTTTTATCAATTTTTACTAGATCTCTTATGGTGTTAAGGGCCTAACATATTCTCCATGGTGAAAATAGGATGAAAGTATCAAAGCCATGGTGAAAATTGTGAAGAAACAGTAACGATACTGAGTCTGGTTTCGTTTTAAGGACCGTATCGAGGACTGTATCATGAACCATATCATGGAATGTATTGAGGACCGTATCGAGGACCATATCAAAGACTATATCAAGGGTTGTATCATGGACTGTATTGAGGGTTGTAACGTAGAGTAGGTTGTATTAATATAGTCTGCCCAACATTGGGTTTGCAGATGAGAATAGACCCCTGATCTGGTGATCGATATGATGGATAGAGAATGAAGAAAAGATGCATCACTCAATGAGCCAATGAAGAAAGGATGAAACACTGGAATTACACACAATCCAAGGAGAAGACAATATTGAAGGTGAAATTTGTTGATTTTGGAGTCCCTGTTGGTAAAAAATAGATTTCTCTTTCAATATTTATCCATTTTTCATGATTTCAGTTGTGATGGAAACTAGATTCCAAGGCGCACCAAAGGGTATTTTTTTTTCTTCTCAAGATTCATATCTTTTTTAAAGATATTCAACCTGTAAGAAACATATTTTGTCCAATTACAGAATATGCATCCATTAAAATGAAGATTTTGGCCTCCATACAAATTCAAATTAAGCATATAACATAGCGTTGGAAAGGTATTTTATAGATCTATCAAATCCATCCAAGTATTAAATATAAAAACTTGCTGATAAAATTCACCTCAAAATGGAAAACGAACGCTGAAAATGAAAAACATTTTTTTCTCTGAAAATAAGTTTTTGTTTTCTGTGATAGAGATTACAAATGGAACGCCTAGGTTATTACTCGAATGGGTATATTCAATTTTTTCGATTGATTTTTTCTTGATGAGATTTTATCCACAAAATTTCTTAGGGTTTTCCCAAGTTCTAGCATCCAATGATTTGATATTGTATTCAAAGTTCCTATTTGTCGGGATCTAAGTCCAAGTCTCTATGTTTATTTGATGCCCCTTCGACCCTGCATTCATTTCTGTGTGAAATTGTTGATCGTCGATAGATAAATCTATGAGAGATTTGAGCCAAATTATGACAGACTTTATCAGAGTAATTCCACTGTGGTACTCAATTTTCTATTGAACTTGTGGCAATGCCACTGTCCCTGTAGATGCATATTCTACGAACATATTCTTCGTACCCTCGGAGCTCACATAGTTGACAATATGGACCTGAATTTTCCACCATTTCTTTGATTAGTTTTGCAGAATGTTAAGTCAATAAAGTGGTTAAACGTGTAGAGAAAATCAATCGATTACAAGGTGAAGAATGGCGAAATGTTTGGCAATTGGGCCCATAACCAAAACATGAATGCAGATCTAATATTTATTGTTGCTACTACATTTCCACTGCAGACGCATATCTAAGAACATCCAAGGAGAACACAGATCTGAATAAAATAATCATCTCAACAAAAACATCTTGATTATTTGGATCTCCATGCAAACTGGTGTGATTTCACCCATCAATATCTCTTCTGCGTGTCAAAATATTGTTGCGTGTCATTTTTTTCAAGCCCCTTCTGCATGATTTTTATGTATAGTTTTTCAACTGATACTAAATTATCAAAATCGTTGCAATTTTTTTTTTCATATTGAGGATCGGATTGAGGACCAGATTGAGGACTAGATGAAGAACCAGATGAAGGACTAGATGAAGGACCAGATGAAGGACAAGAAATTGTTTTAACATAAATATATGGAGGTGAGTAAATGTAAGATTTTTTGCTCATTAGTAAATGAGAGTGATCATGAGTGAGAGATGTTCATTATTTCTTTATGACTTAGGAAAAATTGTAAGTGAATGATGAACCGATGTTGTAAGAAACTCATTTTTTGAGAAGACATTTATTTTTTTCTTCAGTTTTCGAGAGCAGAAGAGAAATATTATGAATTGAAAGCCTTGTTAAAGCATGGTGAAGGATAAAGTACATTTTATCCTTCCCATTGTATGTGGTCTTGTAAGAGAGATACTTATAATAAAATTTAATTATTTTTCTTCGTATCCTAGATCCACCCAAAATTGAATAAGGGGATCGTAGGTACACCTTGCGTAGTGTGTTGTGGTGAATATTTACATGGTTGATTTATTATGTTTAATGTATATTTTTGACATAAACACATTTGTAATGTGTAACATCCCACGCTTGCATGCACTAAGAGAACTTATTCTTTGAGGACACTTGCTTGCAAGTGATCCAGATTATTATACTATTGGTTGTTTGATTATGATTACGAGGCATTTGGATATGATGATATTGTATTTTGTTGTATTGACACAGACAAGTGTTATTGAATGGGTTATCCTGAGTGTGCAGGACTTTGGACCTCGAGGATGCAAAGGCATCAATGAAACCCCTTGGACTCCAGATCGAGTTAGGGAGTGGAATGTTGGGTTGAATTTTGTTGATGTGACATATGTACAAATGATTAGATGTTGTGATGATTGATTATTATTGTTGACATGATTCGTTGATGGATGCAAGATGACGATAGCTTTTTGACCAAACTCACATGTGGAGTAGAGGAATCATGCATGAAAAATTGAGACTTTGAAGGGGAGGTGTGGGAGCAGCATTGCCACAACCTACTAGCACTCTCGTCATGGCTCAAACTATAGGTTAATTATTACCTAGTTCGAGAAGACCTACGATGAGGTGAGGTTATACTGTGACAGTCGCTCGCGATGATTCTAAGGGGGGCACAATAATGCAGGGGCCTTATTCCTTAGAGACCCTTAGTCTATCGCAAGTTCACCTGGCAGAGTATTGAATCCATGGGTTTTTTATGTATACCAAGTCAGTCAAGAGGCGAGTGACACCCTTGGAGAACGTAGTGCATCCTGAAGGGCACATCGCGCAAGGAAAATAGAAAGAGGCAAGTGGCACCCTTGGAGAACGTAATGCATCCTCAAGGGCATGTCGCAAGTTTAACAAGTAAGTGAATAAGCCTAGTCGGCCTTAAAACTAATGATGTGATAAGTTATATTTAAAAACAAGTTTTCCCAAGTAAAAATGTCGCCCAACCTAGAGAAATTAAAACCTAGGTCTAAGTAGCACATGTGGTCAAAAAAAAATTAATTAATAATAATTAAACATGTAACAAGAAGGGGGGTAAGAAATTCAAATTAAATTATTAAAATCAAATTATAATGGAGGATTAAAATTTTAAAAAGGGAATTGGTTGTTTTAAATACAATTGCTAAATTTATTTTTAGTTCAAAATGAAAGAAACTTAAAAGAAATAGGAAACTTAAGGAAAAAGGGGAAACATAAAAAAAAAGATGAATGTCTAACTTAGTAAGGAATCTTGCCTTGGGAACTTGTTATTTATGAACTCAACTAGGAATTAAGTAAGGTGTAAGTTATTTAAGATTTGTAAAGGAATATTGGGACACCAAGGAGAGTTTTTAGGAATTCTTTTAGGTGGGTGAGGGAAATAAGAATAATTAATCATTTAATAAATTTAATTTTCCAGTGCAACTAGGGGATGGGTGACATATGTACGGGGGAGGATTTTTGAATTTAATTAACTGAAAAATGAATTTAATGAGAATTTGGGAACTTAAAAAAACTCTATAAAAGGATGGACGAGGAGGAATATGGATCTCATCTTTTTGCGTAATGTTACTCTGCTGAATTTTGTCTTTACTAAACTTCTCTTGTGGGAGTTGGGATACCTAGCTCGGGTAACGAGTCGTAGATCAAACTTGCGGGGTGAGATGGGTGCTAGTGGTTCTCTGGTATTGTGTGCGTGGACCCTTTGTGTCTTAGGGGGTTCAAGGGAAGAAGAGTACCCCTACCATTGGCTGAGAGGTACCGGTGAGGTCACATCGATCGACAAGCAGGAGCTAAACAAAGCACACGTGTGATAGAAACTATAAAGAATTTTTGTTTGGATAAGGTACATCTATTTAAATTGTTACTTGCAATGAAATTTAATTTACACATGTTATTTCTTTGTTCTCAGTTGAAGATTTAATTTCCATGAGTTGTCTTGCACCTGCTTTCTTACGATATTTGTGATCCCCTTACTTGTTTTTTTTCTGAATTGATTTCCCTTGGAGAACCCAATTTCTGATTGCAATGACTTCTCTGTGTGGGTTTTATTGATTATTATGAAGAGATTGTGTTTTTATATTCCGTCCCTTATCCCTTTAGTCATCAGTTGGTGCCTGAGAAGTTGGCGAGGAGATGAATCAACGATCGTCACTTCAGTGTTTAAAGACCTATAGATTCAAATGCCCTATTTTTCTATGCATGGATGATGAGTGAAGGATAAGTTTTTCCCAGTTATCGAGCTCTTGCTTATCTTTGCATTTTTCTCTTGTGATTAATCCTTGATCCTTGCGCCTTCTTGTGAATGAGTGTCTCTGCATTTGATTGATTCATCCCTGAATGATTAACCTTTGATCTATGCATTTATTTTATGCAAATCATTGCATCCTCCCCAAAATTTTACTATGCGGTTCTTTTATAGACAACGCTCACAACACGTTTTTCTTGGAGTATTACACAACCCCTTCACCCAGTTGTTTTTTTACACAACATTTTGGTAAGGTTTTCTATGGGTTAGTAATGGATTCTAATTTTGAGTTAGTCAGGGTTTGAAAAAAATTGATTTGATTAGCTTTGGAATGGCAATTTGATTAGCTGGATTTTATTTTACTACTGTTGGATTTGATTAGTCTTGAATGACAATTTGATTACTTGTATTTTTTTATTACTACTGTTGGATTTGATTAGTTTGAATGGCGAGTTGCTTATCATTGAATGGCAATTGGATTATCTTTGATTAGCGTTTGATTGTATTGGATTGGGATAGAGAATATTTAACGTTGCGTTTATTTGGCATATATTTCACTCTCTGTTTCATTTACTACTTTGCATTTCATATATGTTTATGACTGCGTTTTAATACATTGACAATGTTTTTTTTATATGATAAAAGACAATGATAGTATACCTTGACAACGATTTTCAACTAAAAACAATATCTTTTACAAGTAAGGAGTGAATCTAATGTTGACAATGATTTTAATTGTGGAAGATTATATTGGCATTGATCAACACTTGATTGACTAGTATTGAATAGAGTTATCGTGGTTGACAACGATCTATCCCTAGTTTTATCAATAGTCTTACCATTATATTATAAATAGCCTTTAAGAGACAATGATGTTAGTATGGTGATTATTTTTACAGTGATAATTTATTATACAGTGATTATTATAGTAATAATTATTACAACAATTTGTATCGCAACAATTTTATATTTTAGGAAACCAGTGATATTTTTTATCACCATAAAAATTATACTCGAGATATGAGTTTGAAATTTAGAAAAGGATTAAAGCGATGTAAAGACATGCTCCAATTTGAATGCCTGGGACATATATGGCGGTAGGTGGATAAATATAAAATAAGCATGAAGGAAATAGTCCTACAGACCGTCGATCTTGTAGTAGCCCAGATCAATGGTTGAGGCCCATATCAGGTGGTGAACTAGAACGAAACTTAATTGTGTGAAGGTGGACTGGGGAAAACCATGATGGTTTAAGTAGTGGATGTGTGCTGCTCGTTGAAGTATATCAGGGTGAAAAGAAGTTTTCCTAAAACCATTTTCCCCACAGCCCCGATATCACGTGGTCTAATGTGTAAAATTAACCACTCGTGGAGGAGGTGATGACTAGTCAAAATCACCTTATGTCACTCATTTGGTACTTCATGACCGTATGATGTGAGGTGAATGTCGTCGGATAATGAACTCAAAATCTAATCATTTGAAATGGATTGTCCAAGCGTTGTAAACCAACGTACCTGTAAGGGATTATGTCAGTGATTCATTATTGGAACTCTATAACTACTGATTCTTAAGTATGGAGACATCATCTCATCCATAAGAGAAGTAATCTCCAATTTGATCAACTCTCTAATTTTTGAAGGAACATCTTGGTGTCCAAGGAATTGGGATACATGGAAAAAGCCAATCAAACCATATCTAGTGAAACAAGTCATTCGAGTAACATGGCAGGTTTATCTATGAGTAAGAAGGAAAGTGAAATTGCACGTATATTAGAAACTAAATTCCATATGAAACCTGCTACAGACCCAAAATTAGAAGTCAGGATAAATCCCATCACGAGGGACTTAATCATCAATAGGCGAGCTGTGAAAAAGAAATGGAGAAAATGACAGAAGATAAAAACCATAGTCGAAACAACTGAAAGTGTTGGGGAGAATCAACCAGTGTGGTTGGACACTCTAAAGGAGGAAATTGCCAAGCTGAAATGAATTTCTAGGTGGGAATAATTACATCCCAACAAATTTTGGATAGATGGCAGTCTAAGAAAAGGGGTCCAGATATGACATATATTTTCCTAACGGTCCCTTTAAAATAGGATAATGATTATTCTACATCATTTCTTTTTGTAACTTATCTCTATTTTAGAATTATGGGGAAGTCTGAAGTTTTTAATTCCACGAGAAATTCCTATATATATATTATCTCGAGGATATATAAAGGCATAGAGAAAAGATGATCCTTTCCTCTGTGCAGGAAGACTTTGTAAATTTTTGGGGCCAGAATGAATATATAAATGCAAAGGAAAATATTGGATTGTTTAGGAAAAGATTCTAATTGTTGGTGATATGAGTCTCGTGTTCTTTCATAGTGTGTCATTCATGTTATCCTATATTTTATTTTTTCTTTCATCTATCTAAATTGAATAATTATAGGCCCATAATTCATAACTTGATGCTCTCGACTTAGCATTTTAGACTATGGTTACCTCTTCTTAACCAATTCAAAATTTATTCCTATAATGCTCTGATGTAGTTATATGTTTCTTTTTATTAAGATGCCATGCTAATTTTAAGATATAAACTCAATTTGACTGCCTCATTTAGCTTGTTCCTCTTAATAGTTCTCATGGAACATAGTTACCAACTTAATGAGAACTCTAACCTCAAAACGAGAACTCTAGCCCAAAAAACCCATATTTTTTCATAAAAAGCATCAAAATCAACCGACAAATCAAAAAAGTGGTGCTACTGGTAGCACCATTTTTTTAAACAGGGTCAAAATTACAACATTTTTCAAACATTGCCTTCAAAACATAGATAGTAGGTCAGAAAAACCTTAAAATTAGCACCTAAAAACAAAAAAGATGTTTTTGCTTTTTTTTTCTTTTCAAAACGTTAAATTTTGAGATCATTTGAAATCGTATTTTTATCACTTGGTACCATTAAAACCAAAATTCTCAAAATCAACCATCAAATTGAAAAGTACTACTACTGGTAGCACCAATTCTAAAATTGGGGTATTAAAATGACACATTTTTATAATGTGGTAAAAGAACTTATCATTACTGTAAACAAAATCATAAAAAAAACCCTTAAATGCTTACTTTTTAAATGTTATCATCATGCAAAGGACAAGGTAATATATAATGCCATGAAAATATTATAATATACTTTAAATGGGACCGTGCCTTAGCCATGGGTCATGGTCGGGCAATTATCTATTGTTCTATGTTCCGCCCGGGGCTTGGCCATGGAGGCTGGCGATGCCCACCATCGCCCCAGCCCCCCCGCGGCTAAGGCATGGTCATGGGACCGTGCCTTAGCCACGAGGGGGCTGGGGCGATGTCAGGCATCGCCAGCCTCCATGGCCAAGCCTCGGGCTCTAATTTCAAAGTACAAAGATGTTTACAAAAACTCTTACTCGTGCATTACGTGTTGGAACTGTTTGGGTTAATTGATTTGACATTTTTTATGGCGGTATACCTTTCGGTGGCTATAAAATGAGTGGCACCGGAAGAGAGACAGGTATCTATAGTCTTAAAAATTACTTACAGGTTTATCTTTGATGCTATAATTGTGAGAAAATGCTTCTCGTCTTTCATCATTCTCAATTACACCAACAATTATTTTCTCCAGAAACTCGTCATAGCCTTACTTAACGGTAATGAATTCTAACACAACTCTTAAACGATGAGGAACAATAACGCCAGTTTACACGATTCTCTAAACGATGATGAACATGATCCAATTAAGAACTAATTACAGTTAACATACATACTAACACATATATCACAATGTGCATTACTCAGGCTTGAATTTGCTTTGTGTCTTTGTATGTTAAAAAACCTACAGGTTGCATAAGACTTGCCCTGTCTTTGTGTAAGAAATCTGTGAAAGGTTGAACGCCATATAAAGTTGAGGAAAATGTCATTTTAGTGGTCAAAATTTGTTGGAATCCAACCAATGCCATATACTTTTATAAATGAGAAGTTTGTAAGGTGTTTGATAAAGAGGACTTAATG
>JZKD02S1593685.1:1110788-1157461 GCA_000966675.3 Picea glauca
TATATATTGAAAATAGATGAAAAATGAGCATTTAAAAAAATAATGTGGAAACATTGGGTCTCGAAAAATTGAAAATATCAAAAATCATCTAAAAACAGAGAGGGGGTGCTACCAGTAGCACCATTTTTAAAAACAAGGTAAAAAATTGGACCCCCCAAAAAACAGGAACTCTGGAGAGTTCTCATTAAGTTGGTAACTATGTTATGTTCTAACAATGCATTGTTCATTCTAGACTCCATAGCCCAAATGACATCTTCATTTATCTGATTATTTTATTAAAAAACCCCAACACAAACCAAATCTAGCCACTGATTTCCATTGCTAAATCAAGTGACATGAGAGAATCCTCTATGAGTTGACAAGGCTAGTGCCTCAGCTCTAAAGCTGGTTGAAATAGTTACCTCTATTGTTTGTCTATTCAACTGGACAAAATTTACAGAGTGCTAACATTTTGGCACCGTTGTTGGGGACAAATTGAAAAAATTTCATGGTAAATAATGATATGGTTGAGTTTCGAGGTCTAAGAGCGGAAGACACTTAGAGATATATTGTCTGTATTCCTTTTATGGGGAATCCACATATCAAAAAATCAGTTTGAAGCTGATTCCACTGGTAGAAGAATCCAGAAATTCAAATCTTCCAAGGAGACTCCACTCTCAATGCAGAATCCATATCCCAAAATGTTATCGATGACTTCACTCAAATTTCAAATGCAGTTCAGAGACTCCACTAGAAGATGAGATGCCTTTTCATAGGTATGGAAAGGCATCATGGAAGAAAACATGTACTTAAAATGGGATCTCCTCCAAAGCATTTTACTATTTGTTATAAGTTACCTTTGTTCCTTCCTTGAATATGCCAAACAATTTTTTCTTTACCTACTACATTCCAATGATGATCATGAGAATCTTGAAATTGTATATCCTCCTCTTAAAGTTGTATATGCATATCCTCACTGTATCACTGATTTTGATAAAAAAATTCCATTTGGGCTATGTGATGACCATAACCAAATTGACGAGCCTCATGAAACCAAATCTAATATTTCACCTCTTATACTTGATCCAACATCCTCCAAGACTCAGCATAGATACAGACCCTTGAAATTACCTCAAGTCCTTCATGATTTTCCTCCCGAACACTATAAATACCTGCCTGTGTTTGATGGGGAATCTGATGTCATCTCAGCTGAAAAACACATCCAAGGGTTTGATCATTTTATAGAGTTGTCTGATATTGACCACAATGATTTTTGTATGAGGGCCTTCTCTCAATCCTTGAAAGGGGACACCAAAGAGTGGTTTAGACATTTGCAGCCATACAAAATTAGTTGATGGGAGGAAATGAAGAATGCTTTTTTTAATTTTGGGGGAAAGAAGAAATCTTTGGAGCTACAAATTAAAGAGTTCTATGCCTTGGAATGAAAGAGAAACAAAACTATATCTATATTTAGAAGAAGGTATTCCAGTATTTACTACAAATTGCTTGAAGAGATTCAACCCATTGAAGTTGTGGGCATGCTCCATTATACAACAAATCTTCATCCATATTTTTCTTTACTCCTGATGGAAAGAAGACCTAAGTCCTCATAAAAAAATATTTAATGATGCCCTGGATATCCAACACAACATCCAGGCATGTAAATAGATCCAAAAGGAGGGGTTGGATGCTCAAGAACATGAAAGTGAATATGAACAGAAAATAGTTGATTTGAATCTTGAGCATAGAATTGACAATATCATGGGTCCTCTTGAAGTTTCGGTAACATCCTGATCTGGTATGAATCCTATGATGTACAACCGATAAAAGCACCCTTAATTTTTTTTATTTTTTCCTGTGTGTGTGTAGGAAGGTAATAATGACATTATACTCAACATCACAACACGACGATGACACAATGCATGCAGCTCACGCAAGAACAACATAATGACCTAACATAAAATCACATCAAGCACCTGGAAGCAATGTATGACATTCAACCGATGAAAAATAAGAATGACTACCCGCCCGTCCTACCCTGTAATGGTTAGGACCTCCAGGACACATAAGCAATGTTGAAGCCTAGGTTCCCATTGATTTTGACCATTTAAGGTCTCAGGGCTAGCGACTGTTCTGAGGAAAAAGGAGGTGTCTACATCCTTCCTGAAACAAGCAGACCAAGCCTACTAAGCTAAGAACAATCAGCCTAACGACCCAAAATTAATTACGCAAGTAACTAGAACCCTTACAGTGAGAAAACCAAGCACTTACAGTGAGAAAACCAAGCACATTAAATGTTTACGAAACCAAGTACAAACATTAATTAAAATGAACAACAACATTAATCAAGTCTAAAAGGTCATTATCTATGACTTAAATGGGCGTTAATTACAGATCAATTAACTACTCTAAATTCCATCAATCAACGAGTTACCCACCAAACTTAACATGAATTACGACTCAAATTTAGCGAGTCTGGGTTACCAATTAGGCGATATCTATAAATCCAACTAACCATAAACTTGAATAACAACATTAACATTCTTAAAGTGGAATGCTACCTATAGAAATTATGAACAGTTAAACCTCAACATTAGTCTAGATATAATGACTGAACTAACCACACTAGTTGTTTATTATCATTGAGGAGGAAACTGCCAGCTAATAACATTGTTGTAGTAAATCAACAAGGCAATTACATATCTGTTACATAACAATTTATTACAGCAGTTAACAAGGAATTTAACATAACGATTAACATAATCAATTAATTGAGAAATAACAGGGTCGTTTGCATGACTATTTTCATAACAGGTATTATAGCACTAACAAGGCGATTATCATGTTAATGAACATAAAAATTAATATAACAGTAGCGAGGAAATTTATATGACGGTTAACATAACAATTAATCGCGCAAAAACAAGGCAATTTACATAATTGTTTAACCATTTAACTCGCTATGGCATTTAATCAATAAGTAGGAATCTGCTGACCATTCATAGTGCTATAGCAATTATTCTGGCATTTTGTAAAGAAATTAATATAGCATTTAACATTGCAATTAACAAGCCAATTAACTTAGCAATGGTTCTGGTAAATTCATGGTCATTCCAGCAAGCTCAGTCAACATTCTAAAGGCAAAAATCATGGGTAATTATAGCAAGCTCTGGCAACATTCTAAAGGAAAAATCGTGGGTAATTACGGCAAGCTCTGGAAACATTCTAGAGGAAAAATCGTGGGTATTTAAACAATAATCAAAGTCAATTTTTAAAAGAAATAATCATGGGCATTAAACAATGGTCTCAGATAGGTTTTGAATGGAAAACATGAGCATTTAAACAACGATCTCAGACATGTTTTGAATGGTAAAATTGTAATCATTAAACAACGGTCTCATACATGTTTAGAATAGTAAAATTGTGAACATTAAACAATGGTATCAGACATGTTTTTAATGGAAAAACATGAGCATTTAAACAATGATCTATGACATGTTTTGAATGGCAATTTGTGAACATTTAACCACAATCTCAGCCACGTTTTGAATGGAAAAGAAAACATGGGTAATTAATCAGCTATCACAGTCTCATTTTAAAAGGGAAAAATATGTACAGGGACACACCAGAAGGGGATTTCATTTTTCCTGTCATTAAATAACAAGAAATTTGTTGTACCATCACACCAAAAGGGGATTTTGTTCTCCTGTCATTAAATAACAAGAAATTCGTTGTGCCATCACACCGGAACAGGATTTCGTTTTTCTTTTCTGTCATTGTATAATAAACAAATCGCCGTGAAAAGACCCCATAAGAGAATTACATTTTTTCTTGTCATTAATAATATGCAATTACTGTAGTAACCAAGGGGAAAAATGCAGAAAAGAAAAACACAAAAACTTTTTTCCATTCCAGGATACAAATAAAAATTGTATACAAAGAATCAAATCGTTTTTCCATTGCCAGAATTCCCATACAACACAGACAGGAATAACAAACAAAAATAAAAACATTCCATTGCTAGAATACCAAACAACGCAGACAAGAGAAACACAAACATTTTTCTATTCCAGGATACAAATAAAAATTGCAGACAGAGAATCAAATCATTTTTCTCTTGCCAGAATAGCCATACAACGTAGACATGAATAACAAATAAAAAAAAATGTTTTTCCATTGCCATAATACCAAACAACGCAGAAAAGAAAAACACCAAAACGTTTTTCCATTCCAGGATACAAATAAAAATTGCAGACAGAGAATCAAATTGTTTTTCCATTTCCATAGCTCCAATACAACACATACAATAGTAAGAGAACACAAGGATCCAAAGGGAAAGGTCATGGAATGATTTCCTGGGTTCTATCAATCAAGGCAAAGAGAAAACATACCAGGACACCAGATAATCCACACACAGAGTTCGTTGCCAGATGGTGGAATCCACAATCACCCAGGGACAAACATCAAGGGTAGACGACTAACAGGTTCTTCCTTCACTCATCATCCTTGCACAAAAAAGTAGGGCGTTGAGATCCATAGGTCTTTTAATGCTAAGGCGACGACCGTAGATCAGGTTCCTGGCCAACTACTCAGGTGAGGACTGGTGATCTAGGGATGAAGGCTAAACAACCATGAAGGTCACAATCAACACAACAAGGTGGTCAAGACATGTGGGAAAATTAAGGCCATGGGAGTCAACAACCATCGAGCTAGGCTAAGGAAAATTTCAGTCACCAATTTAAAAAAAAATATCATTTTACTTTTCCATTAAATAAGCAAATCTAGGCATAAGTCCTAATACATTCTACCATACAAAAATGAAGAGAGCGTATCGTTGCCTGATCGCCCACTCTGAATGACGTCCTGCACACTCCATGCAACTTCTTCTCACTGATTGTTGAGACTTTACCAATACCTCCCAACCAATGCTAGGTGTAATCTTCTTCCCCCTTAGCCCCCTGAGCCGCAAAGGGGTCACACACTCACTATCCAGAGATTTCGACTAGCTCCCAGCTCGCCTCGCAAGGTCGAGCTACCACTCCTCACTAAGCTGGGTATCCCAACTCCCACAAGTTAAGTCATTCAAGTAGATATTTATGCAGCATAATGTTACACAAACAGAAGTCGCTCCAACCTCCATCACCTCCCTTCATTATATAGAGTTTAGTGGTTCCTTACTCTCCAAAAATTCTTTTTTAGTTAAGTTTTTATAATTAATTTCCTAAAAATTCCTTCCCGTACAAGTGTCACCCATTCGCTTCCTTCCTCCATAAATTAACTTCTTTAATTAATTAATTATCTTTATTTCCCTCACCCACCTAGAGTCACTCCTAGAATCACTCCTAGGTGTCGCCAAATTTTCTTATGGGTTTTAATAACTTTCCCTTTCACTAAATTTCTAGTTTAGTTTAAATTAGAAATCTCTTAAATGGTAGATGCTTTACTAAGTTTGACCTTCTACTTTTTCCCTTTTTATGTTTACCTCTTTTCCTAGTTTCCTGATTTTTTAGATTTTCCCTCTTTCCCCTTTTTAATTAGAACTCAAAAACACAAGTTTGGAAATTAACCCTTTTTCCCTTTTCTCATTTAATTAGTATTTTAAAATTATTAAAATAATAAAACCATTAATTCCCCTTTTTCTTTTAAATTTTATTCCAACAGTTTTTTTTTTTTTAATGAATAAATTAAAATTCTTATTCCCTTCGTGTTACAAGATTTAACTAAGGTCATAATTATTATTTATGTGGTTTTTATTTTTATTATTATTACTGTTTTTTTTTTTAGAGAGAGATAAAATTTTACCACTAGCATAGTTTAGACTTAAACCGTAAATTTTCGTACAGGGCAACATTTAATTAGGGAATTTGTTTTAAAAAAAAATTAACACGTTATTCATCCTAAGGACATCTAGGTTCATTCCTCTATCATCAACAACACGACATTCCCTTCAAGATGCACTAGGTGCTCCAAGGGTGCCACTCCCCTTAATCTATTTCCCTTGTGCGATGTTCCCTTCAAGACACACTACGTGCTCCAAGGGTGCCACTCGCCTCTTGACTGAATTGGTAGACATAAAAAACCCCTGGGGTCAATACTCCACCAGGTGAACTTGTGGGAGACAAAGGGCCTCTAAGGAATAAGGCCCCCGCCTTATTGCACGGCCCTTAGAATCATCGTGAGCGACTGTCGCAGTCTTCCATCCCATCATTGTGGGTCCTCTCGAACTAGGTAAATGTTAACCTACAGTTCGATCCACGGTGGGAGTGTTAGAAGGCTGTGGCAGGGCTGTTGTGCACACCTCTCCTTCAAAATCTTTGGTAGTCCTGCATGACCACTTTACTCCACATGTGAGTCTGGTCGGCAAGCTATCGTCAATCTTCTTCATCAACAAATCATGTCAGAACATATCCATATCATATCATCTAATCAGATGCACTAATATCACATTAAAACAATCAAACCCCAATGGTACACTCCTTGACTCGATCTGAAGTCCAAGGGGTTCCATCGATGCCTCTTCATCCTTGAGGTCCAAAATCCTACACACTCAGTAAACCGAGTCAATAGAACCTGTCTATGTCAATGCAGTAAAACAACACGTCATCAACCCATAATGCCTCATAATCAAAATCAAAAGTTTTAATAGCATAATAATCCATATCACTTGCGAGCAAGTGTCCTCAAAGAATAAGTTCCCTCAGTGCGCCAAAGAAGGATGTTACATACACCCCCTCTTGGTATAAACTCCATCACGAAGTTTCACAGTATAAATGCTAAAATAAAGTGTATCACAGTATCATATGTCTATCTATCAAACAAAAATGGAAATTGATGGTGCATATCATATGCGTCCTCCCAGGTCACCGAGTGTGGACTATAATTGTCCCACTGGACCTTGACCTGCTCTATCATTCGACGTTGTAGCTGTCGAACGTGATGATCAAAGATGCATATTGGCTCAGTCGTGAGTTCCCCCTTGTCTCTCACCTACAAGGAACTCATGTCAATAACATGTGTAGGATCACTAATATAATGTCTCAAAACAAATACATGAAAAACATCATGCATGCGCCTCAAAGAATCAGGCAAGGCTAGTTGGTAGGTGATGGGCCCCTTTCTCTACACAATCTCTAAAGGTCCCACGAACTGAGGAGAGACTTTATCTCCCTTTCCAAACTTGATCGAAATTTTATGCATTTTAAACTGCAAGAAGACTCGATCGCCAACCTTGTAACTACGGTCGACACAGTGTGCATCGACATAACTCTTCTATCGATCTTGCCCTTCTTTAATCCTTTGTCTTATTGTTTGCATTTTCTCTACCATTTCTTGGATCACTTATGGTCCCACCAGAAACCCATCCTCAATTCGATCCCAACTCAAAGGCGTCCGACATGGTCACCCGTAAAGAAACTTGAAAGGTGCCATCTTAATGGTGCTCTGGTAACTGTTGTTGTAAGCGAACTCCACTAGTGGAAAGAATTCTTCCCAACGCTTTTGTTAGTCCATCACATACATGCACAACATATCCTCCAAGGTTTGGTTCATTCGTTCGGTCTATCCATTAGTCTCCGGGTGATACGTAGTACTAACGTTAAGTTGGGTTCCCAAGGCCTCTTGGAAACTCATCCAAAATTGTCCAGTAAACACCAATCCTCGATCAGATATAATCCTTTTAGGAACACCATGCAGCCTCACAATCTCACTGATGAAAACTATAGCTATGTCAGGTTCCTGATACATCGTATGCACAGGAATAAAGTGATCACTCTTTGTCAGAGTGTCTACTACTACAAAAATCGAGTCATGTCTCCTTCCCGTCAGTGGCAATCCAACAATAAAATCCATCAAAATAACCTCCCATTTTGATTCCGAAATAGTGTGTGGTTGTAGTAATCCAGCTAGGTGTCTATGTTCATCCTTTACCTATTGACATTCTAGACATCTGGCCACATAGTTGACTATGTCAACCTTCATTCCCTTCCAGAAGAATAAGGGTTTAAGGTCTTCCCTCATCTTTGTGACTCTCGGGTGAGCCATGTAAATTGCTTTTTGAGCCTCGCTCAGGATCAACATCCTCAACTCGTCGTTCGACGGTACATAGATCCAATTTTTAAACCTCAATAATCCATCACTATCAAATGAAAATCCTTCAAATCGTGGTGCCATCATTGTGTTTTGTCTGATAAAACGCTCAAGCTCTTTGTACCAGTCATCATCACGCTGTAAAGTTAGAATATTTTCACGCAGATTCATCTGAAGAGGCAGCAGCGAAAAGATGCATGGTCTCTGACTCAATGCATCTGCCACTCGGTTCATTGTTCCTTTTATGTAAGTAATCTCAAATTTGTACTCGCTAAGAAATTCCAAACAACATCGCTGTCATGCGTTCAGGTCGCTTTGTGTAAATATGTGTTGTAGTCCACAATGGTCAGTCTTTAGTTGGAATTTTCGTCCAACAAGGTAGTGTCTCCAAACCTTCAAGGCATAAATGATGTCTAACAATTCCAAATTGTGCATCGCATAGTTCTCCTCATGACTTTTCAGTTTCCTCGAAATGTAAGAAACCACTCATCCGTCTTGCATCAAGACCCCACCTAAGCCTTCCTTGGATGCGTCAGTGCATACCAAGAATTCCACGTCCATGTCAGGGACCTTTAGTATCGGTGCTATTGTCAACAATTACTTGAGCCTATGAAATGCTTTCACGCATTTCTCACTCCAAAAAAACTTCTTGTTCTTCAGCTACAACTTTGTGATCAGATTTGCTATCTTCAAAAATCCCTCGACGAATCGTCGATAGTATCCTGCTAAACCCATGAAGATATGCACTTCCAAGACATTTTTTGGCGTAGGCCATTCCATAATAGCCTCGACCTTTGTTGGATCCATGACAATGCCTTCGCCAGAGATGAGATGCCCTAAGTAGTGAATCTTCAATTGATAAAAAGAGCATTTCGACAACTTCCCATATAATTTGTTCTCTCGCAGACACTGTAGTACCAAGCGCAAGTGCTTGTCATGCTCCTTCGTCATCCGAGAGTAAATTAAAATATCGTCAATCAATACTTGGACGAACTTGTCCAAGTACTCATGGAACACCCCATTCATCAAACTCATAAATACCCCTGGGGCGTTTCTCAGTCCAAATGGTAAAAAATTAAACTCGTAATGTCCAAACCTCATCTTAAAGGTGGTCTTAGGGATTTCATCTTCCTTAATCTGTAACTGGTGATACCCTGATCACAAATATATCTTTGAGAACATCGTCACACTCTTCATTGGATTGAATAGATCATCAATCCTTGTAAACGAATATTGATTCTTGATCGTGGCCTTGTTCAATTGATGGTAGTCAATGAAAATCCTCCACAACCCATCCTTCTTTCATATGAAAATAATAGGTGCACCCCACGGTGACACACTTGGTCATATCAATCCCAAGTCCAGAAATTCTTTTAGTTGCATTATTAACTCTTGTAACTCCGGGGTCGACATCCGATAAGGTGTTCTTGCGATCGGTTCAGTCCCTAGTTTTAGGTCTATGGTAAACTCCAATTCCTTGTCTGGCAGCGTCCCAAGTAACTCCTTTAGAAATACATCCACAAACTCTCTCACCACCAAAAGGTGTTCTAAACCTTTCGTTAAACCCTTATAATTTAATTCAAGGATCGCATAAAGCTCGCACCCCTTGTGCATACTCTTTCGTAGCTATAAGGAAGAGATGAACCTCAGGGAAACTCCCTGGTTTCATCCTACAATCACACATCTCTATCCCTCATCATCGACCAAGCTCAACCGTTTCATCTTACAGTTGAGTATCACCTCATGTGATTCCAACCAGTCCATACCAATTATGACATCATAAGATCCTAAGATTGTGACATACAGGTTTTCCCTTGTGACAAAATCTCATAGGTTAAGGATACAGCCTATAACCTTTCCTCCAACCTTTTGTTTGGCTCTCGAAGCTATCTCTATGAAGTTAAACTCATCCTGTTTGACTGCCTTTATCTTAATCCTTTTTAGCACTGCACTAGAAATGAAACTCTCGGTAGCAACAATATATATTAAAATACTAAGGGTCTAGTCAGTGAAGATACTTGTCGTCTCGATCACAGTCGACTGATAATCTACCTAGTGGTTATTCACCACTACATGAATCCAATGGGCCTTGCCCATCTCTCCCACGGTAGTGGGTCCAACTGATCCAAATGCTCTAGTCCTCTCCACCAGGAAGTTGCACTGGTAGTGTGGCTCCCCACACATCCAACACCCCTTCTTCGGCCCAGTAGTCCTGGTACTCGAAGTAGAAGATGACAACCCACCATCCTATAATCCTGGTTTGCACTACTGAATAGGCCTAAACTAATGTTTCTGATGCTATGGTCCTCGATAAGGTGTCTGTTGCTGAGGTGTCAGTCGTCGAGGTTTAGTGAAAGTGGATCCCCTCTGGAAGGCACGATATCCTAACGTATGTTTGGCTGGTGTCTGATTATTCTTTGCTCCAGATGACACCTACACTATTGGTCTCGCTGGAGTCCTGTTTTGAACCCCGCTGATAAGCTCCTCCTCTACTATGAGGGCCTTCTGGATGACATAATGCAAGGTTTGAGGCATCAAAATCCCAAAATTTTCATGTATGTTGTCGTTAAGGCCAAACACAAACCTGCTGACCTTAAGTTTCTCAGTCTTAAGGTACAGAGCATACTGGAGTAGCTCCATATAACGAGCCTCATACTCGGGCACCGTACGACTATTATGTCATAAGGTATTGAACTCGTTGAGTTGACGCTCAATGAATTCCTCTGAAAGGTATCTCTCTCAGAACTGTTCCTCAAACAGTTCCCATGACACGTCTTCGACGACCATGTTCAACTGCGGTAGGAGTGTCTTCCACCATAGAAGATAACTCCCCTTTAGTTGAAATACCACCATGAAAAAATTCATGTTAGAGGTATAATCGTGAAGTGAAAAGCACATCGCCATGTTCTCCAACCATGCCTCGGTGGTTGCGCCGTCCCGGGAACCAAAGAACTCAAAAAATTTTACCTTCTCGAGTTCACGGTGAATGCTATCAGTACCAACTAGAGTGCACGATGGAACCTCAATGAGTGCCGATGCCCTGGCCTCATCTCTATCAAAACAGCTCATCAGTGCCTCAGACATGTGCTGAAAATATCTCATCATTCCGACCACATCACCAACTGCTATCTACTCCTGTCCGACAACCTGGTTGTCTCCCTGGGGGTTAGATCCCTATGTCATGGGTGCTACAGGAGGCATCACGCATCCTCCCCTAGACCCCCATTGTCTGCCTCCACGGTGTCCTCTAACCATGATTACCTGCACGAATACAATTCAACTCAATTAGTAACATTATAATCAAATCATATCAATGAAATCCGTAGCAATCCCAAGTCACGGGTTGAACCCGATCTGATACCACATGTAACATCCCCATCTGGTATGACTCTTACGATGTAGAACCAGTAAAAGAACCCTTAAATCTTTTTTTTTATGTGTGTGTGTGTAGGAAGGTAGTAATGACATTATACTCAACAACACAACACGACGACGACATAATGCATGCAACTCACGCAACAAAAACATAACGACCTAACATAAAAGCATATCAAGCACCTGGAAGCAATGTACGACATTTAACCGACGAAAAATAAGAATGACTACCCACCCATCCTACCCTGCAATGGTTAGGACCTCCAGGACACATAAGCAATGCTAAAGCTCAGGTTCCCATCGATTTTGACCATTTAAAGTCTCAGGGTTGGCGACTGTTCTGAGGAACAAGGAGGTGTCTACATCCCGCCTGACATAAGTAGACCAAGCCTACTAAGCTAAGGACTATCCTCCTAATGACCCAAAATTAATTACACAAGTAGCTAGAACCCTTACAATGAGAAAACCAACCACATTAAATGTTTACGAAACCAAGTACAAACATTAATTAAAATGAACAACAACATTAATCAAGTCTAAAAGGTCGTTATCTATGACTGAAATTGGTACTAATTACAGATCAATTAACTAGTCTAAATTCCATCAGTCAACGAGTTACCCAATGAACTTAACATGAATTACGACTCAAATTTAGTGAGTCTGGGTTACCAATTAAGTGATATCTATAAATCCAACTAACCATAAACTTGAATAAAAACATTAACATTCTTAAAGTGGAATGCTACCTATAGCAACTATGAATAGTTAAACCTCAACATTAGTCTAGATATAATGACTGAACTAACCATAGTAGTTGTTTATTATCATTGAGGAGGAAACTGCCAGCTAATAACATTGTTGTAGCAAATCAACAAGGTAATTACATATCTGTTACATAACAATTTATTACAGTAGTTAACAAGGCATTTAACATAATGATTAACATAATCAATTAATTGAGCAATAACAAGGTAGATTGCATGACTATTTTCATAAAAAGTATTATAGCACTAACAAGGTGATTATCATGTTAATTAACATAACAACTAATATAACAGTAGTGAGGCAATTTATATGATGGTTAACATAACGATTAATCGCACACAAACAAGGCAATTTACATAACTATTTAACCATTTCACTCACTGCGGCATTTAATCAATAAGTAGGAATTTGCTGACCATTCACAGTGTTGTAGCAATTGTTTTGGCATTTAGTAAGGAAATTAATATATCATTTAACATTGCAATTAACAAGACCATTAACTGTAGCAATGGTTATGGTAAATTCATGGTCATTCCAGCAAGCTCAGTCAACATTCTAAAGGCAAAAATAATGGGTAATTACAGCAAGCTCTGGCAACATTCTAAAGAAAAAATCATTGGTAATTACAACAACCTCCGGCAACATTCTAAAGGAAAAATTGTGGATATTTAAATAACAATCAAAGTCAATTTTTAAAGGGAATAATCGTCGGCATTAAACAATGGTCTTAGACAGGTTTTGAATGGAAAACGTGAGCATTTAAACAACGATCTCAGACATGTTTTAAATGGTAAAATAATAAGCATTAAACAATGGTCTTAGACATGTTTAGAATGGTAAAATCATGAGCATTAAACAATGGTCTCAGAGATGTTTTGAATGGAAAAATGTGAGCATTTAAACAACGATCTCTGACATGTTTTGAATGGAAATTCGTAAGCATTTAACCACAATCTCAGCCACATTTTGAATGGAAAAAAAATGTGGGTAATTAATCAGCTATCACAGTCTCATTATAAAAGGGAAAAACATGTACAGGGACACACCAGAAGGGGATTCTATTTTTCCTATCATTAGATAACAAGTAATTTGTCGTACCATCACACCAGAAGGGGATTTCATTTTTTTTGTCATTAAATAACAAGAAATTTTTTGTGCCATCACACCAGAAGGGGATTTCATTTTTTTTTTTTGTCATTGTATAATAAAAAAATCACTGTGACAACACCCCATAAGGGAATTACGTTTTTCTTGTCATTAATAGTAAGCAATTACTGTAGTAAACAAGGGGAAAAACACAAAAATGATTTTCCATTCCAGGATACAAATAAAAATTGCAGACAGAGAATCAAATCATTTTTCCATTTCCGAAATACCCATACAATGCAAACAGGAATAAAAAATAAAAAATAAACGTTTTTCCATTGCTAGAATACCAAACAATGCAGACAAGAAAAACACAAAAACTTTTTTCCATTCCAGGATACAAATAAAAATTGCATACATAGAATCAAATCATTTTTCTCTTTCCAGAATACCCATACAACACAGAGAGGAATAACAAATAAAAAAAAAAACGTTTTTCCATTGCCAGAATACAAACAACGCAAACAAGAAAAACACAAAAATGTTTTTCCATTCCAGGATACAAATAAAAATTGCAGACAGAGAATCAAATCATTTTTCCATTTCCATAGCTCGAATATATAGCAGACAATAGTAAGAGAATGCAAGGATCCAAAGGGAAAGGTGATGGAATGATTGTCGGGGTTCTATCAGTCAAGGAAAAGAGAAAACCTACCAGGACACCAGATAATCCACACGCAGAGGTCGTTGCCAAATGGAAAAATCCACAATCAGCCAGGGACAAACATCAAGGGTAGTCGACTAATAAGTTCATCCTTTGCTCATCATCCTCGCACAAAAAAGTAGGGCATCGATATCCATAGGTATTTTAACACTAAGGAAATGACCGTAGATCAGGATCCTGGCCGACTGCTCAGGCAAGGACTGGTGAGCTAGGGATGAAGGATAAACAACCATGAAGGCCATGGGAGTCAACAACCATTGATCTAGGCTAAGGAAATTTTTTGTCACCAATTTAAAAAAAAACATCATTTTTCTTTTCCATTAAATAAGCATATCCAAGCATAAGTCCTAATACATTCTACAATACATAAATGAAGAGAGAGTATCGTTGCCTGATCACCCACTCTGAATGATGTCCCACGTGCTCCATGCAGCTCCTGCTCACCGACTGTCGAGACTTCACCGGTACCTCCCAGCCAATTCTAGGGGTACTCTTCTTCCCCCTTAGCCCCCCGAGGCGCAAAGGGGCCACACACTCACTATCCATAGATTTCGACTAGCTCCCAGCTTGCCTCGCAAGGCCAAGCTACCACTCCTCACCGAGCTGGGTATCCCAACTCCCATAAGTTAAGTCAGTCAAGTAGATATTTTTGCAACATAATGGCATGCAAACAAAATCCGCTCCAACCTCCATCACCTCCCTTCATTATATAGAGTTTTGTGGTTCCTTACTTTCCAAAAATTCTCTTTTAGTTAAGTTTTTATAATTAATTTCCTAAAAATTCCTCTCCGTACAAGTGTCACCCATCCCCTTCCTTCCTGCATAAATTAACTTCTTTAATTAATTAATTATCTTTATTTCCCTCACCCACGTAGAGTTACTCCTAGAATCACTCCTAGGTGTCCCCAAATTTTCTTACAGGTTTTAATAACTTTCCCTTTTATTAAATTGTTAGTTCAGTTTAAATTAGAAATCTCTTAAATGGTAGATGCTTTACTAAGTTTTACCTTCCGCTTTTTCCCTTAAGTTCACCTTTTCCCCTTTTTATGTTTACCTCTTTTCCTAGTTTCCTAATTTTTTTAGATTTTCCCTCTTTCCCCTTTTTAATTAGAACTCAAAAAGGCAGGTGTGGAAATTAACCATTTTTCACTTTTCTCATTTAATTAGTATTTTAAAATTATTAAAATAATAAAACGATTAATTCACCTTTTTCTTTTAAATTTTATTCCTATAGTTTTTTTTTTTAATGAATAAATTAAATTTCTTATTCCCTTCATGTTACAAGATTTAACAAAGGTCATAATTATTATTTATGTGGTTTTTATTTTTATTATTATTATTGTTATTTTTTTTTATAGAGAGATAAAATTTTACCACTAGCATAGTTTAGATTTAAACCTTAAATTTTCGTACAGGGTGACATTTAATTAGGGAATTTGTTTTAAAAATTTATTAACACGTTATTCATCCTAAGGCCATCTAGGTTCATTCCTCTATCATCAACAACGCGATGTGCCCTTCAGGACGCAGTAGGTGCTCCAAGGGTGCCACTCTCCTTAATCTATTTCCCTTGCACGATGTGCCCTTCAAGATGTACTACGTGCTCCAAGGGTGCCACTCGCCTCTTGATTGACTTGGTAGGCATCAAAAACCCCTCGAGTCAATACTCCACCAGCTAAACTTGTGGGAGACTAAGGGCCTCTAAGGAATAAGGCTCGTGCCTTATTGCATGCCCCTTAGAATCATCGTGAGGGACTGTCACAATCTTCCCTCATGGCATCATGGGTCCTCTCGAACTAGGTAAATGTTAACCTACAGTTCAAGCCACGACGAGAGTGCTAGTAGGCTGTCTCAGGGCTGCTGTCCACACCTCTCCCTCAACATCTCTGGTAATATTGCGTGACCCCTTTACTCCACATGTGAGTCTGGTCGGAAAGCTATCGTCAGCTTGCATCATCAACAAATCATGTCAGAACATATCCATATCATATCATCTAATCAGATGCACTAATATTACAGTAAAACAATCAAACCCCAATGGTACACTCCATGACTTGATCTAGAGTCCAAGGGGTTCCATCGATGCCTCTGCATCCTTGAGGTTGAAAATCCTACACACTCAGTAAACCGAGTCAATAACACATGTCTATGTCAATGAAGTAAAACAACATGTCCTCAACCCATAACGCCTCATAATCAAAATCAAAAGTTTTAATAGCATAATAATCCGCATCACTTGTGAGAAAGTGTCCTCAATGAATAAGTTCGCTCAATGCACCAGAGCGGGATGTTACAATTTCAAATGCTTATGATTGTGCTAAAAATTATATTCCACTTGTTAAAAGAAGAGGTGTTGTTTTAGCTTATAATCCATCCCATGATAAGTAGGGGGCTAATTATTTTATATATTCTTTTGTATATAGTCAAGAGGATGAGTTTGGAAACTAGTTTGTTGAAGAATAGATTAATGTTCCAAGTCTATTCTTGTTAGACGACATTTCATATTATGTTGACTTGCCTCTATATGAAAAATATGAGGATGATTGTGATGTTGAAGACTTTCTTTTTCAACAGTACAACGAGGAGCAAAATATTAAATCAACTGAAGAGAATTCTCTACCCTTGTGCTTTACTACATTCAAATTGTTGAAAGATAATTCTCAGATCATTGTTGAGGAAAACAAAATTGTGTTGATGCAAAGTCACACCAAACCAATGAAACAGATTGACAAGATATTGGAGCACTCTTCTCAGACGCTTGATGACCCTATTATTTGTTTTGAGGAAGACCTTGTAAATTTAGAAATACAATCATTGCTCGAAGACAAAAATGAAAGTGAGTATGTCTAGAAACCCAAAGACATGGAAAAATGTATTTATGATGATACTAGAAAAAATGAAGAAGGTTTCGAATCAGGTAACAAAACCTTGCCATTGTGTTTTCCCTCATTCGAACTATTAAAACAAAATGTTTGTAGCATTTCAAATCATAGAACGTCCAAACATGGCATTGAAAGTGAAGAAAGCAGTGGGCTTACAGATAAAAACTCTCTCCCCTTATGTTTTTATTCCTTTGAATGGTTAAGATAAAATCATGAAATTTTTAAAAAAAATAGGGAGTTCCGACTATATTCACAGTAGCATTGTTTTACATGAAAAGATTATCATCATTGAAGAACACCAACTAGACTCAAATGCATTGAACGGTCATTACTTGGAAGGGTATTTCAATTCAAAATTCCAATCTATGCTTAGTCACCAGATTAAAGAAGTTGATCAAGAAATTTTTATCGATGGTATTTTCCTTTATCCTAGAACTAATGCAGATGTTCAACAATATTATCATCTAGACAAGGTATTTTAAGGTTGCCTTTATTTCGCTGAAAATGACGTAGTGATCCTATTTCTGAAGACGCTAGATATGGATGAATATTTTGAAATTTCACCTATGAAATCTTCAAACAATGAGGAAACCCTCGTGGAGGAATCTTTCTCTTCTATCTTGATTTCTGAAAAGGAATCATTCTTCCATATGATTCATGATCTCGACACACATTATATGGGAAAGGTTTAAGATCAGAATCTACCAATAACAATGTATTACAACGAATCAATGTTTGTACCAGATATGAATCCTTTTACACCAGATGATATTCTCCAGCCATGGTTTCCTCATGACTCGGGAAATCCCTACTACCAGACTTCTCAACAACTCTGTCAGTTTTTTAGAAGTCAACAAGTTGAATCACCTAAAAACAAAAATGCAGTGGAAGGAGTGAAACACAATGATTTTTTTGCGCATATTTTAGAATATCCATTTGAAATCCTATTAGAGGAAATGAACAGTCCAAATGTTTTTAATTTTTTGAGAATTATGGATGAATTTTTTAATGAATTGTCAATCAGCAGGATTTGGATCAAGTTTGTGTAAAGCAAAGAGACAGTGGATAAAATGCTTGCATGGTTGCATTGGCATTTTGATTTTACTTGATTGATAGTTCAGTTTAGTAGTTAGAGTAGATAGGAGTGTGAAAATAATCTTGTTGGTCAAGAATTTTTTTTTTAGTGTGGATTCCCAGTAGTATGTACAGTTAGATTTTAGCGACACATTCAATATTTCGTATACAGTTGAGAGCTTTTTGAAAATTCTGGTTTTAATATTTGACGTTCATTCTGCAAGATGTAATAGAATACACACACATGTTTTTAAAGTGTCCCAATGAAGAAGGCACTGGGTCTACAGTTCTTTTCTACCTCACAGGGAGCATAGCATCCCCAGTTGGAGCCTATGTTATCACCATAACAATTATACTCGAGATTTGAGTTTCAAATTTAGCGAAGGATTAAAGCGATGTAGAGACATGGCACGATTTGAATGTCTGGGACATATATGGTGGTAGGTGGATAAATATAGTAGAAGCACAAAGGAAATAGTCCTATGGACCATTGATCTTATAGTAGCCCAGATCAACGGTTGAGGCCCATATCGGGTGGTAAATTAGCACAAAAATTAATTGTGCGAAGGTGGACAGGGGAAAACCATGATGGTTTAAGTAATGCACACATGGTGCTCATTGAAGTATATCGGGGTGAAAAGAGGTTTTCCTAAAACCATTTTTCGCACATCCCCGATATCACGTGGTCTAATGTGGTAAATTAACCACTCGTGGGGGAGTTGACGGCTAGTAAAAATCACCTTGCGTCACTCGTTTGGTACTTCATGACCGTATGATGTCAGGTGAACACTGCTAGATAACGAACTCAAAAGCTAATTATTCGAAATGGATTGGTTGAGCATGGTAAACCAACGTACCTGCAAGTGATTCTGTCAGTGATTCATGATTGTAACTCTATAACTAATGATTCTCAAGTATGGATGCATCATCTCATCCATAAGTGAAGTAATCTCCAATTTGATCGACTCTCTAATTTCTGAAGGAACATCTTGGTGTCCACGGAATTGGCATACATGGAAAAATCCAATCAAACCATATCCATTGAAACAGGTCATTCAAGTAACATGGCAGGTTTATCTATGAGTAGAAAGAAAAGGGAAATTCAATGTATATTAGCAAATAAATTCCATACGGAACCTGCTACAGACCCAAAATTAGAATTTAGGCTAAATCCCATCATGAGGGACCTAATCATTAATAGGCGATCTGTTAAAAAGAATCTGAGCAAATATAGAAGATAGAAAGCATACCTGAAATGGCTGAAAGCATTGGGGAGAATCAACCGGTCTGGTTGGACACTCTAAAGGAGGAAATCGCCAAGCATAAATGAATTTCTAGGTGGGAATAATTACATCCCAACAATTTTTGGACAGATGGCGGTCTAAGAAAAGGGGCCTAGATATGAGAGACCTGTTCCTAATGGTCCCTTTAAAGTAGGATAATGGTTATTCTATATCATTCCCTTTTGTAACTTATCTCTATTTTAGAATTATGGGAAAGTTTGAAAGTTTTGAATTCCACGAGAAATTCCTCTATATATATTATCTCGAGGATATAGAAAGGCATTTAGAAAAGTGGAGCCTGCCCTCTGTGTAGGAAGACTTTGTAAATTTTTGGGGCCAGAATGAATATATAAATGCAAAGGTAGATTTTGGATTGTTTACGAAAAGATTCTAACTACTGGTGATATGAGTCTTGTGTTCTTTCATAGTGTGTGATTCCTATTATCCTATATTTCATTTTCTCTTTCATCTGTCTAAATTGAACAATTAGAGGCCCAGAATTCATAACTTGATGCTTTTGGCTTAGCAATTTAGACTATGTTTACCTCTTCTTAACAAATTCAGAATCCATTCCTATAATACTCTGATGTAGTTATATTTTTCTTTTTCTTCTGATTCCATGCTAATTTTAATATATAAACTCAGATTCATTGCCTCATTTATTTTGTTCCTCTTAATAGTTCTCATGTTCTGATAATGCATTGTTCATTCCATACTGCATAGCCCAAATGTCATCTTCATTTCTTCGGTTATTTTATTAAAAACCCCCAACATAAACAAAATCTAGCCACCAATTTCCATAGCTATATCAAGTGACATGAGAGAGCCCTCTCTGAGTTGAGTAGGCTAGTGCCTCAGCTCCAAATTTGGTTCAAATAGTTACCTCTGTCGTTTGTCTATTTAGACGGAAAAAATTTACAGAGTCCTAACAGTATTAACAACAATATTCTGGACAACAATTTAATGTTGTTGATAGCAAACTATTTAGACAGTGATATTATATGTTTGTGTAGCGAATTAATGGATAGGTTTTTCATAGTGAATGATACATATTTAATGTATTTAACCGACAACTATATCATGTACTTAATAAAACAAACAACGAATTGAAACATTTAATAGAATGGGTTGATTAGCATATGATCAGAAGCATTTTGACAGGTAAGAGATAGCGTTGTAATCACCATTGTGTTTGATGACGATATGAATATCATATTTAACTTCACAACATCATGCATTTACTAGTTGATGACACCATACCCTTCGACTAGACATCAATACAATTTTTTTAGATAGACAACATGTCCTATAGTAATAGACAACCACATAAGGTACTCATGGGCAATGACTTTATGGTTTTAGATAATATGTTGGTTAAATAGAAAATTTAATAATTATTAACAATGATGTTACATAGCCCCATATGGGGTGACAGCTGGAGTACGCGTGACATCTGGCTTCAACTTGAGCTAAGGTTTAAATGAGGGAGGCCATCCATTTAACACCATCCCTACAGATGCAGGATAGCCATTATCGTTCTGCGATGGGAGGAATCCTCGAGCGAGCGAGCATTAACGAAGTCAGTGAGTGCAATGGTAAATGCGGTCATGAGGATTTGCGTTCGGATTAATGGTTTTTTAGTGTTTCGCCCATGGTTCTGCTCTGGGTTTGGAGACGCTGGTGTTGCTCAGAGCTCCTTGTGCCCTGGTACACCATTCTTCTATGGAGATTCGCCGCTGGTGCATTGGTTCTCAATTGGCTTCAGCCTGTGCGCACTTCTGGAAGAAAGTTCAGCAGCATGCCAAGGAAAAGGGGTGTGCCAAGACGGGGCTCGACTTGGTATGCCCGTAAGGAACAACGGTAGCGCAGGGAGCAACTTGAACGCGCTCTGGTCATGGCCACATCGATGCTGAGACAAAAGGCTCGAGCCGAGGAGAAGGCTCTTCTCTCTACCATCGCAGAGAAGGAAATTGGCTGCAACAATCTGGGAACCGTCAATTTGGAGGATAGTGCGGAGCAATTGTACCCGGTATGCATTGTCGAGGAGGACTTAAAGTTGGAGGACCTGTCGACCATGGAAGCGCCAAGCGACAGAGTGAAGGCCAACAGTGGGGATGGACATTACACCTTCGGGATGGATGCCGAATTGCCTGGTTGTATCGTTGAGGAAGAGGCTCCTTGGCAGAGCATGGAGACACCGTTTGATGTTGGAGATGCGCAGGGTGACGAGAAGCAAATGGAGGAAAGGAGAGGTGGGCAGGTTGACAATAAGCACAGTGCACCCATCGATGGTGGTGACATGCATGGTTTTCTATCCTACGAGGAGCACCTGTCCTTGGTCTTTGAGCTCCGAGGCCACATGGCTGACCTGGAGCACCGTGCACACATCATGGGACAATGCCTCAACGTGTTGTTCGATGCCCATTTTGGAGTTCCAACACGACGCAAGTGTCCACTCTGTGCGCAGTCTTTCACCATCCCGACTGGCTCCACGTGGAAGACCAATGAAGATGACAGGTCACCAATCAGTTAGGATTTTCATGTTTTATGGTTTTAGCTTTATGCTACTGTTTTATATTCCACTAGACTTTAGGCACCTGTCGTGGTTTCCTTCGGGCAGGACAGGTGCCAATAGATTATAGTTGTTTTTGCCATGTTTCTATGCTGGTTTCCGGTTTCCGGCAGCATTTTGGACGTTCTAGACTCTTGACCATGTACACTCTATCACAGATTTTTGATAATATATAATAGCAGGATCCTCCCCTTTTTTATTTAAAAAAAAAACAATGATGTTACATATAATGTGAGACAGGGATATATTGTAGCGATTTTAGAGAAAGCGATTTTATAGTTAATATGTGACAGAGATTCAATATATAATGTGTGAAGTAGATGTTTATAACAACAAATTTTTATATTTCCTATTTTATAATTACACCCCTACATCATATACATCTATTTATTTTAAAAGGCAATGACTTTGTGTTATGTAAAAAACAACGATTATTTATAAATCAAGATTATTTAAGGACATATTATATTGATTGATAACTCACAACATTCACCCTAAATCACAACATTTCAAAATGTATTCGACATAATTGTTATGTGAATAATTTGTTTGTTTTAGTGGCACTGAAACACTTAATTTTATGTTTACAGATTGATGTATGTTTGCATAGAATTGGTTGCGACAGGAATTTTTTATGATGTATGATTGTTATAGTAGTCAAATTTCTCTTGTGTCTTGTTGAATTGTTGACCAAGTGCTTGGGTATAGTCTTCAAGTTTGATGGTTAATTAGGTCTCCTAGCGCATTGGATTTTATTGGGTTATTGGTCTAGATAGGTTGTGTTGCTCTATGGTTACTGTTGCACCTATCACCTTGCAGTGACGTGATTCCTAATGAGGGGATCATTGTGTGCCCTGATGGAAGAATGAGAATGATAACCTGGCCGAGGTCTTATGCCTCATGATGTGGGCGTTTTTCATTGTAATTGATGTTGGCACTTGGTTTGTAATGCCTTAACACATTTTGGTTTTGTGTATCATAGAGGGTTCTAGTTACTGGTCATCAAGCAGTTGTGCTGGGTGGGTACTCATTTTTATCTATCTAATAATTATCGCATGTTTCGTTCAGTTACATAATGTGCTAATGTCTGAGTCATTGTTTATTGTTTCCTGATCTGCATGCATTGTGTTCGTTGTCAAGTTGTGTTGTGTAACTATTTTCATTATTGTCGTCCTTCTTTTAAAAATATTTTTTTTTTCTTTTGTGTTGCATCTCATGTAGTCGTAACGAAGGGGTTGTTACTTATGGTATCATAGTGGGTTCAACCCTACGAATGTGGGTCGCCATGAATTCCATTGCAGTAAATCCTTGAGTATTAACCTAGTGCTAAATAAAACTTTAACCTTCCCATGCGATAAACATGGTTATATGACACCATAGAGATTCATGACATGGTGAAAAGGGAGGATGTGCGACGCCTCTAGTAGCATGCATGCCCGAGGGGTCTAACCCCCAGGGAGACGAACAAATTGTCGGGCAGGAATAGATAGATGCAAGTGATGTTATTAGGCTGATGAGATATTTTCAGTGGATGTTTGAGGCACTGATCAACCATTTGGATAGATCTGAGTCTAGGGAATCAGCACCCCCTGAGGGTCCACCACACGCTTCGGTCAGTACTGGTAGTATTCATCGCAAATCCAAGAAGGTCAAATTTCCTGAGTTCTTTGGTGCTCTGGATGGCGCAGCTGCCGATGCATGGTTGGAGAATATGGCGATGTGCTTTGCACTTCATGACTATACCTCCAACATGAAGGTTCACATGGAGGTATTTTGACTGAAGGGGAGAACTCTTCTATAATGAAATATGTTCCTACCATAATCGAACATGGTCGTCAAAGATGAGTCATGGGAACTGTTCAAGGAACGGTTTTGAGAAAGGTATTTATCATAGGAATTCATTGAGCGTCATCTCAATGATTTCAACACCTTGCGAGAGGGTGGTTGTACAGTGCCTGAGTATGAGGCCCTTTTTATGGAGCTCCTTCAGTATGCTTTGCACCTGAATACTTGTATGTCACAACCTTAAGGTCTTATGATGTCATGATCGGCATGGACATGATGGAATCACATGAGGCGATACTCAACTGTAAGACAAAATGGTTGAGATTAGTTGATGATGAGGGACAAAAACACATGATTGTAGGTCAGAACCAAGGAGTTTCCCTGAGGTTCATCTCTTGCTTTCATCTACGAAAGAGAATGTGCAGGAGATGTAAGACTTATGCGATCCTTGCGTTAAACGAGAATGGGGTAGTGGAAGGTCTAGAACACCTTCTAGTGGTGAGAGAGTTTGCGGACGTCTCCCTTGAGAATTTACCTGGGATGTTGTGGAGAGGGATTTGGAATTTACAACAGACCTAAAAACGAGGGACTAAACTGATAACAAGAACGCCTTATCGGATGTCGACCCCGGAGTTACAGGAGTTGAAAATGCAACTAAAGGAGTTGTTGGACCTAGGACTTATACATCCAAGTGTGTCACCATGGGGTGTGCCTACTATTTTCATATGAAATAAGGATGGGTCATGGAGACTCAGCATTGACTTGATCAAGAATCAATTGAACAAGGAAACGATCAAGAATCAGTATCCGTGGCCAAGGATTGGTGATCTTCTTGATCAGATGATAGGTGCGACAGTGTTTTCAAGGATTGACTTGATATCAGGGTATCACCAGTTACGGATCAAAGAGGAAAACATACCTAATATCGCCTTTAATATGAGGTTTGGACATTAGAATTTTAATTTTTTACCGTTTCAACTGACAAACGCCCTAGGGGTATTTATGAGTTTGATGAATGGGGTGTTCTGTGACTACATGGACAAGTTCGTCCAAGTATTCATTCATGATATTTTTATTTTCTCTCAGACGATGGAGGAACATGAATAACACTTGCGCTTGGTACTACAGTGCTTGAAAGAGAACAAATTATATGGGAAATTATCTAAATGCTCATTTTATCATTCGAGGATTCACTACTTAGGGCATGTCATCTCCGACGAAGTTATCGTCATGAATCCAACAAAGGTCAAGGTTATTGTGGAATGGCCTGCATCGATGAATGTCTTGGAAGTGTGTAACTTCATGGGTTTACCAGGATACTATCGACGATTCATTGAGGGTTTCCCAAAGATAGCAAATCCGTTTACGGTATTGAAGAAGAAGCACAAAAAGTTTGTTTGGACCGAGAAATTTACATAGGAATTTTGGAGGCTCAAGGAGATGTTGACAATGAAATCGATATTGAAGGTCCCTAACATGGATGTGAACCTTTTGGTATGAACAAACGCATCCAGGGAAGGCTTAGGTAGAGTATTGATGCAAGACGATCAAGTGATCGCTTACATCTCGAGAAAGTTGAGAAGGCATGAGGAGAACTATGCAACGCATGATTTGAAGTTGTTAGCCATTGTTTATGTCTTGAGATTTTGGAGATACTACCTTATTGGATGGAAATTCGATCTAAAAATGGACCACTGTGGACTACAACACATCTTTACACAAAGCGAATTGAACGCGCGAAAACAACGTTGGTCGAAATTTCTTAGCGAGTATGGTTTCAAGATTACTGACATAAAAGGTATAGTGAACCGTGTGGCAGACGCTTTGAGTCAGAGACCCCACATATTTTTGGTGATGCCTCTTCAAATGAATCTATGTGAAAATATTCTAACTTTATAGCATGATGGTGGTTGGTACAAGGAGGTCAATGATTTTATCGAACAAAACACAATGATGGCACCAATATTTGAGGGATTTACGTTGGACAATAATGGATTATTGATATTTAAAAATTGAATTTGCATACCACCAAAAAATGAGTTGAGGAGTTTGATCCTAAATGAGGCTCATAGAGCAGTGTACATGGCTCACCTGTGAGTCACGAAGATGAGGGAAGACCTTAAACCCTTATTCTTCTGGAAAGGAATGAAGGAAGACAAAGTCAACTACGTCGCAAGATGTCCAGAATGCCAGCAAGTGAAGGCTAAACATAGGCATCCAGTAGGATTACTATAGCCAGACATTATTCCAGAATCTAAATGGAAGGCAATTTCAATGGATTTCATTGTTAGATTGCCACTGAAGGCAAGGAGACACGACTCAATTTTTTTGGTATTCGACACTCTGATGAAGAGTGATCATTTCATTCATGTGCGTACAACGTATCAGGAACTTTCCATAGCTATATTTTTCATCTGTGATATTTTGAAGCTGCATGGAGTGCCTAAGAGGATTATATCTGATCGAGGGTCGGTGTTTACTGGACAATTTTGGGCTAGTTTCCAAGAGGCATTGGGAACCCAACTTAACTTTAGTATTGCATATCACCCGGAGACAAACGGGTAGACCGAATGAATAAACCAACTCTTGGAGGATTTGTTGCACATGTGGTGGACCAACATAAGCATTGGGATAAATTCTTTCCATTGGTAGAATTTTCATATAACAAAAGTCATCAAAGAACCATTAAGATGTCGCCTTTCAAGTTTCTTTACAGGTGACCATGTCAGACGCCTTTTGAGTTGGGATTGTCTTGAGGATAGGTTCCTTGTGGGACCAGAAGTGGTCCAAGAAATGGATGACCAAATGTAAAAAATAAGACAAAGGATCAAAGAAGTGCAGGATCAGAAGAAGAGTTATGTTGATGCATGTCATGTCAGTCGTAGTTAGGAAGTTGGTGATCGAGTCTTCTTGTGGGTGAAACCGCATAATAGTTTGATCAAATTTAGAAAGGGTGCTAAGATATCTCCTAGGTTCATGGAATTATACAAGATTGTGGAAAGGATAGGGTCATGACCTATTGACTAGCCTTACCTGATCCTTGAGTCATATGCACGATGTCTTTCACATCTCTAATTGAGAAATTATGTTAGTAATCCTACACATGTTTGACTTGAGTACCTTGTAGGTATCAGATGAGGGTGCACTCATGGCTAAGCCAATCCGCACCCTGGACCATTACATTTGACAGCTACGGCGTCGAACATTATATTAAGTCAAGTTCTAGTGGGACAACTATAGTCCACAGTTGGCAACCTGGGAGGATGCATATGATATGCACCAACCGTTTCCATTTTTGTTGATAGATAGACTTATGATAGTGTGATACACCTTATTTTGACACTTACATATTGTGAAACTTTGGGACAAAGTTTAGACCAAGAGGGGGTGTATGTAACATCCCTCTCTTACGCACACTGAGCAAACTTATTCTTTGAGGACACTTGCTTGCAAGTGGTCCATATTATTATACTATTGGCCGTTCGATTATGATTATGAGGCATTTAGATATGATGATATGTTATTTTTTTGTATTTACATAGACAAGTGCTATTGAATGGGTTCTCTTGAGTGTGCAGGACTTTGGACCTCGAGGATGTGGAGGCATCGATGAAACCCCTTGGACTCTGGATCAAGTCAGGTAGTGGAATGTTTGGTTGAATTTTATTGATGTGACATATGTGCATATGATTATATGTTATGATGATTGATTATTATTGTTGACATGATTTGTTGATGGATGGAGGCTGATGATAGCTTTTCGACTAGACTCAAATGTGGAGTTGAGGGGTCATGCAAGACAACCCAATACTTTGAGGGAGAGGTGTTGGAGGATCCTTGCCACAACCTACTAGCACTCCCATTGTGGCTCGAAGTGTGGGTTAATGATTACCTAGTTTGAGAAGACCCACGATGTTGTGAGGGTAGACTGTGACAGTCACTCGCGATGATTCTAAGGGGCACTCAATAAGACAAGGATCTTATTCCTTGGAGGCCCTTAGTCTTACACAATATCACCTAACATCATGTTGAATCCAGGGGTTTTTGATGTCTACCAAGTCAGTAAAGAGGCGAGTGGCTCCCTTGGATCACGTAGTGCGTACTAAAGGGAACGTCACGCATGGAAAATAGAAAGAGGCAAGTGGCACCCTTGGAGCACGTTGTGTGTCCTGAAGGAAACGTTGTGCAAGGAAAATGGAAAGAGGCGAGTGGCACCCTTGGAGCACATAGTGCGTCCTGAAGGGCATGTCGTGAGTTTAACGGGTAAGTTAATAAACCTAGTCAGCCTTAAGACTAATGATGTTATAAGTAAGATTTAGAAACAATTTTTCCCTAATAAAAATGTCTCCCATACTAGTGAAATTAAAACCTAGGTATAAGTAGCACATGTGGTAAAAATAATAATAATAATAATAATTAAACATGTAACAAGAAGGGGGGGTAAGAAATTCAAATTAAATTATAATGGAGGATTAAAATTTTAAAAAGGGAATTGGTTGTTTTATCTACACTTGCTAAATTGATTTTTAGTTAAAAAGGAAAAAGAGGGAAACTTAAAAGAAATAGGAAACTTAAGGAAAAAGGGAAAACATAAAGAAAAAGATGAATATCTAACTTAGTAAGGAATTTTTCTTTAGGAACTTGCTATTTATGGACTGAACTAGGAATTAAGTATGGTGTAATTCATTTAATATTTGTAAGGGAATATTGGGACACCAAGGATTATTTTTAGGAATTCTTTTAGGTGGGTGAGGGAAATAGGAATAATTAATCATTTAATATAATTAATTTTCTGGTGTAACTATGGGATGTTTGACATGTGTACGCGGGAGGATTTTTAATTTAATTAACTTAAAAATGAATTTAATGAGAATTTGGGAAACTAATTACTTAAAAAAAACTCTATAAAAAGGATGGAGGAGGAGGAGTATGGATCTCATCTTTTTTCATAACCTTACACTCCTGAATTTTGTCTTGACTAAACTTCTCTTGTGGGAGTTGGGATACCCAACTCAGGTAACGAGTGGTAGCTCGACCTTCCGAGGTGAGATGAGTGCTATCCATTCTCTAGTATTGTGTGGATGTCCCCTTTGTGGATCGAGGGGTTCATTGGGAGGAAGAGTACCACTAGAATTGACTGGGAGGTACATGTGAGGTCACATCGGTCGGTAAGTGGGAGCTGGACGGAGCGCCGGTAGGACAGATACTACGAAGCATTCACGTTTGGATAACGTATGTCTGTTTAAGTTGTTACTTGCAATGAAATTTAATTTTCACATGTTATTTCTCTGTGCTCGGTTGAAGATTTCATTTCCATGAGTTGTCTTGCAGTTAGTTTCCTACATTATTTTTGATCCCTTGCTTATTGTTTTCTGAATTGATTTCCCTTGGTGAACCCAATTTCTGATTGCAATGACTTCTTTGTGTGGTTTTTACTGATTATTATGAAGAGATTGTGTTTTCATCTTCCATCCCTTATCGCTTTAGTCATCAGTCCCTGCCTGAGCACTCATCCAAGAGTCGAATTGATGGTCATCACTTTCTTATTTAAATACCTATAGATTGAAATGCCCTTCTTTTCTGTGCATGGATGATGAGAGAAGGATACATTTCACCCAATTATCGAACCCTTGCTGATATCTGTGTTTTTCTCTTCTAATTAATCCATGATCCTTGCGCCTTATTTTGAATAAGTGTCTCCACATTTGATTGATTTGTCCCTGAATGATTAACCTCTGATCTCTGCCTTTCTTTTATGCAAATCGTTGCGTCCTCCCCAAAATTTTACTCTACGATTATTTTATAGATAATGTCCATACCACGTTTTTATTGGAGTATTACACAACCCCTTCACCCAGTTGATTTTTTACATAGCATTCTAGTAAGGTTTTCTATGGGTTAGTAATGGATTCTCATTGTCAGTTAGTTAGGGTTTCAAAAACATTGATTTTGTTAGCATTGGAATCGCAATTTGATTAGCTGCATTTTATTTTACTAATGTTGGATTTTATTAGTCTTGAATGTCAATTTTATTAGCTATATTTTGTTATTACTACTGCTGGATTTGATTAGCTTTGAATGGCGAGTTGATTAACATTGAATGGTGATTGGATTATCTTTGATTATCGTTTGATTTGATTGGCTTGGGATAGAAAATATTTAACTCTGTGTTTATTTGGTATATATTTCACTCTGCATTTCATTTATTACTTTGTGTTTAATATATATTTACGATTTCATTTTAATACATTGACAGTGTTTTTTTATATGATAAAATACACCGATAGTATACCTTGGCAACAATTTTCAATTAAAAATAGTATCTTTTACTAGTCAGCAATGAATCTAATGTTTACAGTGATTCTAATTATGGAAAATTTTCTTGGCATTGATCAACACTTGATTGACTGACATTGAATAGCGATATCGTGATTGACAATGATCTGTCCATAGTTTTATCAATAGTCTTACCATTAGATTATAAATAGCCTTTAATAGAGAATGATGTTAGTATGACGATTATTATTACAGTGGAAAATTATTATAACATGATTATTATAGTGATTATCACAGTAATAATTATTACAAGGATTTGTATCACATCGATTTTATATTTTTAGGACAACAATGGTATTAACAACAATATTTTGGACAACAATTTAATGTTGTTGATAGCAACCTATTTAGACAACGATATTATATGTTTCTGTAGAGAATTGATGGATAGGTTTTGCATAACGAATCATACATATTTAATGTATTTAACCGACAACTATATCATGTATTTAATAAATGATAGCATTAATATATGTTTGATTTTATGAGATATTTTATATATCGTATATACAATCAATATCATATGTCACTAATATAATATTTAATAGGAAGCAATGATTAATCGAAGATGATTGGGTTGCTGACAACTACTATCATTAGTCACAATAATAGTTATTAAAAGACAACTAGATTGTTGTTAACCCAACGATTTCCCTTAAATCTTATTATTGACAACAAATTTTGTGAGCGAATTACCATGAGTTGTGTTGAGAGTTAATGAGCGAATTTATAAATGTTGGACAACACTATCATATTTATAGAAATCCAGATTAATTTCTACAACCATCTATTAATAATACAAAGATACTATAGTAGATTATGTTACCATCAGTAGACTTGTTATTGGGCAACATACTTGACTATGGACAACATTTATATAAGACTCTGAATTGAATTATCTAACAGACAATGAATTGAAACATTGAATAACATGGGTTGATTAACATATGAGCGAAAACATTTTTACAGGTAAGAGACAACGTTGTAATCGCTGCTATGTCTTACAGCGAGATGAATATCATATTTAACTTAACAACATCATGCATTTACTAGTCTACAACACCATACCCTTCGAATAGATAGCAATACCATTTTTTTAGATAGAAAACATGTCCTATAGTAATAGACAACCACATAAGGTACTCAAGGGAAACAACTTTTTGGGTTTAGATAGTATGTTGGTTAAATAACAAATTTAATAATTATTAATAGTGATGTTACATATAATGTGAGACAAAGATATATTGTAGCGATCTTAGCGAAAGCGATTTTATAGTTAATATGTGACATAGATTCTATATATAACGTGTGAGCTAGATGTTTATAACAATAGATTTTTATATTTCCTATTTTATAATTACACTGCTACATCATATACAATTATTTCTTTTAAAAGAAAGCGACTTTGTGTTATGTAAAAGACAACGATTATTGATAAATCAAGATTGTTTAAGGACAACTTATATTGATTGATAACTCACAACATTCACCTTAAATCACATCATTTCCAAATGTCGTCGACATAATTGTTATGTGAATAATCAATTTGTTTAAGTGGAACTGAACCAATTATATTTGAAGTATAGTTTTAGTTGAAAAAATAACGAATTCATAAGATAGCGATATAATTTCAATTTAAATAGCGATATAAGACAATGAATTAAGTTTTAAATGTCAGCGAAATAATTACTTGTCATATTTTGGGAATTGGAAAATCGTTACAATAAACTATTTGCTTGATAATAATTATTTTTATGTGTAAACATTGATGTATGTTTGCATAGAATTTGTTGTGCCAGGAATTTTTTATGATGCATGCTTGTTATAGTAGTCAGATTTACCTTGCATCTTGTTGACTTGTCGATTGGGTGCTTAGGTATAGTCTTCAGGTTTGATAGTTAATTAGGTCTCCTAATGCATTGGGTTTTCTTGGGTTATTGGTTTACATAGGTTATGTTGTGCTATGGTTATTGTCGCACCTATCGCCTTGTGGAGGCATGATTTCTGATGAGGGGATCATTGCATGCCCTAACAAAAGGATGTGAATGATAACCTCGCTAGAGTATTGTGCTTCATGTTGTGGGAGTTGTTCGTTGTAATTGAAGTTGGAACTTGGTTTGTAATGCCTTAATGTGTTTTGGTTTTGCGTGTCGTAGAGGTTTCCAGTCACTATTTGTCAAGCTGTTGTGTCGAGTGGGTAGTCATTTTTATTTGTCTGTTAATTACCCCATTTTTCATCCAGTTAACTGATGTGATAATGTATGAGTCGTTGTTTACTATTTCCTAATCTGTGTGCATTATGTTCGTTGTTAAGTTGCGTTGTTTAACTATTGTCATTATTGTCATCCTGCTTTTAAAAAGTTCTTTTTTCTTTTGTGTTGCATCAAATGTAGTCATAACGATGGGGTCGTTACTTAACACATCATACATTAAGTACAATGAAATCAAATTCTGGAACAAATATTAATGACAATAAAGAACATATGATCAAGCATATGTGAAGAACATTCTCAAGCATTCAAGTCGTCATCCACATCATTAATGGAAAAATCAAATATTTTGAACTCAACATATCATGGAGCATTTGAAGTTAAATTGTAACTTGCAAACAATGTTTGTTGTAATATTACTTGATCAAGTTGATTTGTATTGGAAATAGTGTATTTGTAAGTGTAATCAAGTTGATTTGAATTGAATTTGTCATAAGGTGCATTCTGGGTTGAACCGGACACCCACAACTTGATTGTATCATTGCATTCCCGAGTCATTGTAATTTAGACTCAAAATTATATAAGGTTGCGTAGTTTAACTCGAATCATTGTAAACGTCAAGTTTTTGGGTGCATTTTCAGTAGTATCCAACACCCTAAAATTCTTGGAAGAAAACAAGAAAATTTCAAGAAAGGGAGTACGAGTGAGTGTGAAACAAAATCAAGAGAGTGTGAAGTTTAAGAGAGTGATTCAAGTGAGCGAGTTGCATATAATCCTTCTTCTGTCGAGTCAAATTTTAATCAAGATCTACCTGCACAATGAGACCTCTTTTAGTGTTTTGAAATGGATCAGAATCTATAATTATTAGACTTACTGTACACTCTAATAAACACCATTGAAGACAACATAATGATATTGAACAAATAAACTCTTCAATCAGTGCTAACTTGCTTGCAAGTGATGCAAAATAAAGTTATGCTTGTTCAATCTCTATCCTAACTATTGAATGATGAAATCAAGGATCTTAAAAATCAACAACCAGTGAAGTGTTCTAAACTAGTTTTTGTTCACCACAACCCTCTCTATGATGATGATGATGTTTTTGATAAACAATCAGTGAAGGAGCAACTCAACAAGACAATTGCAGATGCAGACAAATATGAATCTATTCATGAACCTACATCTCAAGAGTTTTCTTTTGAGTTTAGTGAAGAAGACCTTTCAATGTTGCAACAACATGTAGTAAATCAACTTCCACAAATTTCAAAGAAATGGGTTCATAATACTCTTTCAAATCCCATTGTTAGACCTTGGGAATAAATCATATACAACAAGAATAGAACAAGACTTGGATATGCCAATGAAGTTAACTTTCATGTTCTTGATTATTCAAAACCAATCCAGTTCAACATCAGAATGTGAAATGCCAACATTGTAATCGAGTTGGTCACATGGAGAATCGACGTTTTGATCTCCATCTGTTCCAGCATTGTGGAAATCATAACCATATTTCAGACATATATTCAACACTGAAGAAACCTTCCAGATTAAAGATTCACTATGAGTGGATTGATGCTTGGCAATGGCCATCAACAATAAAGCGATTATATAAGTCTTACCAAATAATTCAATCTTGAGTAAAGACCAATCATGTAGCACATAACATTTGTGTACCTCACATAAGTGGTCCCCTTATGGCGTAGCTTTCGAGCATGGCCCTCATGGGATGAGATAACATGTGGTTTTTTCTACATGCCCACTTTGTGTTGTACTCAAATGAAACAAGTATGGTACTCTCTTGAGAATAGAAGGAGGGAGTACATTGATGAAAATCCCATGCACCTTAAGGGGGGGAGTTCAAAATTCCTGTGACGATGGTTCATGAAACCACTTGTGGTGTCTCCTTTCAAATGAGAAAGGGGGGAATTGATGATGGAATTGAACATGGTTTTCAGATAGAAATTTTCGACAACAAAAAACATGAAATTTTCCAAATGGGCAGTTGGGGTTTGTAGATGAAAGACTTTAACAAAATTATGGTTCAATAAGTTTAAGTTGAATCATACATAATTGGGATGTTGATTTTGATTTTGAGATAAATGACATGGACATTTGGTTCACATAGATGGTCATTCGACCTAACAAAGGACAAGAGGATCCTTCTACATTGCAGCTTGTCATTTGATTGCATTGTTAGGAATTTTCCGAGATGTGTCAAACTAGAAGTTGATTCAATTCTATTGGTTCTCTCTCATCGGATTGGAGTTTACATTAAGTGAAAAAAATGCATTCATCATGGCTCACATGATTACATAGTGATATTTTCCAAAGATGGCAGACTTTGGCAGGATTATGGTTCAATGACTTACAATTTAATCATACACAATATACATTGGGATGATGTTGTACACCTAAAAATGTCAAAATTAGTTAGTGGTTATCCAAAATCCATTAGATACATGGTATCAATTGGTTATTGGTCATCCCAAATCACATATTTAGAGAGAACGTTAGTGATACACTGATATTAGAGTGGTGATAGTACATGTTCACCAATTAGCATAAGACATCAGATGCTTCTAGCTCAAATACTTGGAAAAATAATCAAATTGTCAAGAAATCAGGGAATGTTAAGATATTGCAGCTATTCACTTCCATATCTCAGCTCTCTTCCAATTCATTTCATATGAACAAATTCATCCTCAATATTGGAAAAATTTCAAACAGTTCTTCATTGAGTCTTAGCATAGGAGTTTCAGTATGAAGACTTGGAATTGATACCAGTTTATGATTTATTGCTAGTATTATTGATCGGACATGTGATTGAGGGGGGGATTTTTCTCATATGGCTTACCTTAACCAATCACTAGGTCTAAATTGTCACCTATATTTGTATTATTCATTTAGGATGTTAGTAATATATCCTCATGTGCATACTAATGATTTATTTAAGATTGACTAACTTATTCATAATGCATGATTTTAGGATATAGACCAAATTTCTCTATGAGGTGGCATCACCCATTGTACTATAAATATGTACCATTGATTTGAATACAAAATAGAGTTGGCTAGTATACCGTTTTCATCATCTTGTTGTTATTATGTCTATTTTATCATTTGGTACGAGAGCTTCTTTATTTTATCGATTAGTATCAAAGCTTCTTTGTTTTATCACCATGTAATGATAGGATTTTTCTTATAATAATACTTTTACTGAAACATCACCTCAATTTTTTCTTGTTGCACTTTTACTAAGACATCATATCAGTTTTTTCTTCTTGCTTGAAATAATTCTTTCTTTTATTCAAATAGATTTTGTATGATACGTTATTCTTTTATCCAATTTTAGAAATGAGGATATTAAAAATAATGAATACTCTTTTTTTTTTAATGAGATAAATTTGTATGATATTCTCTTATTTTCCCTCTAAATTTTAATTTTAAATTGAGTATTTTAAATGAGTAATGTAACATACCCACTTAATAAAACAAAAACTAAAATTATATATATATATATATATATATATATATATATATATATATATATATATATACCATAAAATTTTAATAAAAAGATATGATACTTTACTCCTCCAACAAACATCGTAACAAAAACCATAAATGCATTGAAACTCAACAAACATAAAAATATGCAAATTAGCATTTACACAATGAAAATAAATATAATCAAAGAATAAAAAAACTTATATATGTATGAAGGACATCCCTCTATATATGAAGGATGACACTCCCATAAGATTGTTGTCCATTTTCTCTCAACAACAAGTCACCCCCGATCTGAGACTATGAGTCCCCAAGGAGATCTAGCCCTCTTGGTTGTCCAATCTCCACATTCAAGAACCAAAAACCTAAACCTAGTTCAACTCCAACAATGATTCCAAAACACCATCTATCTTTCTCAAAATGTGCACAACCCCGAGAATGTACCCCCTTCACCACTCTTAGTCCATCGAGCTATAACATTTGGTTATCAATTGATAGAGAACCGACCCCACTCCTCGGAGCACGATCGCTCTCACCAGGACCTTCTCTTCCCTCGGCCTGAAGAGCTAAATCACTATTCTATTTCCCTTTCGGGAAATCTACACCCACAGTTCACTTTGCATAATCCTCCTTTTCTGCACTCAGAGGATCGAAACTTCGCGGTTTCGCAAGTTCTCTATTGATCCCTGGGTCCTCGAATCCCTGAGACTCGAGATGTTAGTCAACGTCAATTTTATCCCGCTTCTATCGGAACCTTGGTCTTGTCGCGCCTTCACAACTCACGACACCAATCACTAGGGGTTCCAACCTTCGATACCCGATGCGCCGAAATGCTGAGACTTGCGATCTCGCTTCCTCACGACTTCGCTACCCATGCAACCAAATGGCTTCTTCCTCGACTCCCAATGTCCGAGGCGTCGAACCTACGATGGGTTATGCCACCTGTCTTTCCCTATATCCTGTGGCCCATTCAATCCCACAATATCATCGGGACTTCATGTCTCGCTATATCGCGACTTCCGCTCCGAAGAGTTAGAGTCTTACCTCATGAACTCCCGATGTGTCGATACACGAGTAGATCCAATGCTCCTTGTGATCCTGATCGACGAATCCTACTTCTCTGAACTTCGAACTTCGTCGCTTGCACTATAACCTTCCTGCAATTTCGAGAAATCCAATGATTCACCGAAACCCGCTGATTCTCCACGGAGAATATGGACCGTCCACTTCTCTCCACTACCCTTCAACAACCTTGAAGGCCTATCCCTCCTGAGCTTTGATGACTTCAATTCCCTCAGGAAGAAGTTATTTCCCACACTCCTTGGGACAACTCTTCAAACACAATTAAGTGATGAAGCTTTCGATCCTACGCACTCCTGTAGCAGAAATCCTTTAATCCCTTTGTCAGAATCACAACTCTGAGACTTCGTCTAGCCTGCGCACGCCTTGCATAGCTCTGGTGCCAAATCTTCACTTCTGAGAACTTAGAACAAAAATTATCCCAACTTGAACCCTGCAGTCATGCACTCCTTGCGGACAAATTCAACTGCACTCCTTGCAGGAATTCTCTGGTTCAAGATAGAAGAACAATTGAAACTAACTCCTCGTTCTCACAGACTTCAAATTAATCATGAAATCACATACACAACATATAAAAGCAATTGTATGACAAGAAGAAACCATTCATGAGCATAATATCAACAACACACAGAGAAGAACACAACCATGGTTTTGAATCGAAGCTTTCTTCTATTAATTCAATATCTGTACATGGAAATTCTTCATACACTTATCCGCTGCTATTTTCTTCTTCATTTTTTTCCCTAATACAATGTACAAAGGAGGGTGTCTATATCCTGTTTTCCTCTTGGATTCTAAAGCTATCAAATCTACAATCAAATTCCTATCTACCAGCATTAACTAAAATAAATGTCATCTATCTACCTAAGGACGAGAGCTTAAAGGCTCAAGGTCCATTACAATATCCAAAGTGCGCTTCATTAAATCCACACATTAATGTTTGGCGCAACCATATCAAGGTGAAATTCAAAAATAAATCCGCTGGCTTGTCTAGTTGTCCTCTGCTTTTGCGCTGGCTCGCTTGACATGGGCGATGCTCCTGCATCATATTCCCTCGCTTGAAAATTTTCATGGGCTCCTGTCCATGAGCTCCTGCACAGTCTTCCCATCCTTCTGTATCACTGCTTCGCTTTCCCAGCTGGCGTCTTCTACTGGGTGGTTCTTCCATTTGACTAGATACTCAAAATACTGCTTTCGCCTGGTCTTATTACCTACTCTCTTGTCCAGTACGCACTCCATCTGCGGCTTCTCTGCTACTGGTAATTGTTTTTCCCACTGGATCACTGGTTCCTCAGTTCCAGCCCTGTATGGGTATAAATCCAAAACATTGAATATCGGAGATATCCCGATGCCATCCGACAACTCAATCTCATATGCGATCTCCCCAAATTTCTTCAGGATTCTGCAAGGTCCGATTTTGTTCATTTTCAGCTTGTTATATGTTCCTCTTGGGAACCTTTCTTTCCTCAAATGTGCCAGAACAAGATCACCAACTTGAAACTGAAGTTGTCTCCGATGTTGATCTTCTTTGCGCTTATATTCATGATTTGAGTCTATCAGTCGCTGCCTCACCTTGCTGTGAAGTTCCTTCATTGCCTCAGGGAATTCTTCTACACTAGCGTTGCTAGTCATAGTTTGTTCTGACTCCCTGAGTTTAGAAACTCCCCTTGGTTGTGTCCCATACACAATCTGAAATGGGTTCTTCCCTATACTCTTGTTTACAGAATCATTGTAAGAAAATTTTTCCTGTGGCAATATGTTGTCCCATATGTTGTGGTGCTCTGTCACCAAGCTTCTTAATAAATCTCCCAGACTCCTATTTACCACTTCCGTCTGCCCATCTGTCTGAGGATGGTAAGATGAACTAAATGCCAAGTTAGTTCCTAGATTCTTCCATAGCGTCCTCCAAAAATACCCTATGAATTTCGTATCCCTGTCTGATACAATGCTTCTCGGCAATCCATGGAGTCGAATGACCTCCTTGAAAAACAGATTTGTGATGTGAGTCGCATCGCTAGTCTTCTAACATGGGATGAAATGTGCCATTTTTGAAAACTTGTCCACTATTACAAAGACGGAATCAACACCTCTCTGCGTCCTTGGCAAACCTAATACAAAATCCATGCTTACTGCCTCCCATGGCCTCTCTGGTATTGGAAATGGCTGATAAAAACCTGCATTCTGTTTCCTCCCCTTCGAATGCTGACAAATTCGACATCTGTCAACAAATATATTAACCTCTTCTCGCATGCCTGGCCAAAAATACGATTCGCTCAATTTTGTGAATGTTTTGTCATGGCCAAAATGACCTGCCAATCCACCACTGTGCTTTTCTTTCATCAAGTTCTCCCTCATGGAGCAATTCATAATTCACAGTTGATTGCCTCTGAACAACAACCCCTCCTAGACCATATAATCTATCCAAGGACTCTGATCTCTGAGAACTGGATTCTCAGCTGCTTCATACGCTTCTCCGAAATCTGCATCTGCTGCATACATGTTCCTGAGGTTTTCAAAACCCAATGTTTTGACTCTGAATTCCTGCAGCAACAAACATTTCCTACTCAAAGCATCAACCACTTTGTTAGAAGTCCCTGAAATATGTTTGATTACAAATGTAAAATTATGCATATACTCTACCCATTTTGCATGCTTCTGATTCAACCTTTCCTGTTGACTCACAAACTGTAATGCATGATTATCACTGTATAATACAAAATCTTTTGGGATCAAGTAATGCCTCCACTTCTTCAATGCCTGTATGATGGCATAAAATTATTTATCATACATGGAGTACTTCAGTTTGGTGTCATCTAGCTTCTCACTGAAATATGCAACTATTCTATCATCCTGACTCAAGACCGCTCTTATGGAATATCTGCTCGCATCACATTTCACCTGAAATGTCTTCTTGAAATCAGACAACACCAGCATTGGTCGCTCTGTGATCTTTTGCTTCAACAGATTGAAGCTTCTTTCAGCCTTTGTTGTCCAGTGAAAAGTCTTATGACGCTTCTTCATTGTTTCCATCATCGCAACACTAATTCCACTGAAATTCCTGATGAAATTCCAGTAGAAACTAGCCAAACCATGGAAACTCCTCACCTCGAAAACATTTCTCGGTGATGGCCAATTTTTGATCACTTCCACCTTACTCGGGTCCATCTTCAACTCATTTGCTGAAATCAAAAAACCCAAATAAATGAGCTCTGTCTTCATGAATGAGGACTTCTTCATATTGATCAACAACTTCTCCTGTTGTAGCTTCCTCATCACAATGGCCAAATGCTTCAAATGTTCAGCCTTTGTCTTACTGAAGATCAGTATGTCATCCAGATATACAACGACAAATTTTCCGATGAATTCCCTCAGGACTTCATTCATCAGTCTCATGAATGTACTCAACGCATTCGTCAAGACAAACAGCATGACTAGCCATTCATACAACCCTTCGTTTGTCTTGAATGTTGTCTTCCATTCATCACCTTCCCTCATGCAAATCTGATGATATCCGCTCTTCAAATCTATCTTTGAAAAATAATTTTCCCCACTCAAGAAATCCATCAGATCATCCATTCTTGGCAGTGGAAATCTGTACCTGATGGTAATTTTTTTGATCGCTCTTGAGTTGGTACACATTCTCTAACCTCCATCCTTCTTCGGACTGAGCACTATTGGAACAACACATGGAATCAAACTTTCCCTGACCAATCCTTTATCCAGCAAACCCTGGACCTGATTCTTAACCTCCTCATTTTCTTGCGGCGTCAGTCTGTACGCAGTTTTATTCGGCAAACTTGCTCCTGTTATGAGGTCTATGTGGTGACTTACACTTCTCATCGGTGGCAATGAAAGAGGTAGTTCGGCCACTATGATATCAGCGAACTCTTCCAGTAGTTCCTGAATGTAATGATCCCAAGCCAAATTCTTTATTGGAATCACTAACTACTACTAATTTATTGAGTTTTTAAGTGCATAAAAGATTCATCAACACATGGAGATAACAATATATTCAATATGTAGAAGCACAAGCAAAGATCTGACCTTTTTATTATGAGCAATGTAAGATCAAGACAATAGATGGCCAATCTGGCATAAACCTCAGATGGCTGTACAAGCAATAGATATGAGCTGCTACAAAATGCTCCCAACAATACAAAATGAGCCTCCAAAGGCTGGATATACAACGAAGACTAAATCAAGTAGATATGACATGTCCTGATAGAATGTTGAAGCCCTGAATAATTCTTCCCTGCTACCAAAAGTGTCCAATCATCCCGAGAATGATGCCAAATGATAGATCGAGCAGCTGCAAGGAAAACCCAGATGTCCGAATTCCCAAATCCACTCTCAAACTCCGTAGATCTGAATTATCCACTAAATGGTGTGCCCCACTGGATGACTGAAACCCTAGTTGGTTTGACCTTGATGAAGGAGATCTCCCAATGATCTGAAACTCTCCAAGAATATATATCGGGCGATGGTAAGAACAACCCAGGTGCTCGAATCTCCAAGATCCCTCTCAATCGTTGTAGATCTGAAATCTCCACTGAATGGTGCGCCCCACTGGATGACTGAAACCCTAGCAGGTTCGACACTGATAAAGGAGGCCTCCAATTTCTCTGAAACTCTCCAAGAATATAGATCGAGCTATGAGAATCTTGTGGGAGAAGTTTCAAGCTCAAATCTCAAGCAGATCTCCCTAGATCTGAGTTTTACTGAATCACAGGATGTCCCCTATGGCTCCCAGATGTCCCAATCTGCAGACAAATGTAGAATGATGATAACCCTCCAGAAAATCCCTCAAACTGATGGTCCTGACCCTGCAAACAAAACCCAACTGTCGGAATGGCCCTATGCCCTCAGGATAAGCTGAATTGAACCTCCCTCGATAAACTGGCTCTGATACTAGAATGGTGTATAGGAGTCTTTCATCCCCGAGACCAAGCTGTGGAATAAGGTGAGTGGATATTTCACCACTGAGTTGCTCCCAAGGGTTTGTACAGAAAAACCCCCAAACTGAATGCTCAAGAAAAATAGCAAATGCTAATCAAAACCAGAATGAATAATAGGTGCACCCTAGCCTCTTACTTATACTTTTCCTTCTAATTCTCTGTTGAGTTAGGTTAACTCCCAGGGTTAATCTTCTATTCTTCTGTTGAGTTATCTTTTACTTCTTTCCTTTTCCTTTCTTAAGTCAACTTAAAAATATAACTTTTAACTTCTTGAATTTTTCCCCCTTCAGTGTGATACTATGACCTAGTGGGGGTGCCCAGGCCACTGAGTCTCCTCATTACCTCTCTAAGAGGTGGGGGATATTACACTGAATCTCATCTGGCAAGTCATCCACTCTTGTGCTAGTCAGGACAATCCTCGGTTTCTTGACCACAAAGAATTGTGGATCTTCCTTCTTCTCCATCTCAGTGAGAAGTTCCTTCCCACTCATGAGAAGTATTGTGTTGCTTACTCCCGGCTTCACCTCATTGTCCTTTATCGGAAGAAACCTGTGTGTACTCCCATCCTTCTCCAGGGTATATGTGTTCATTCTCCCATCATGAACCACATTTCGGTCATATTTCCATGGTCTACCCAGCAATAAATGACATACATCCATGGGAATAACATCACATAAAATATTATCATTATATCCCCCAATCTTAAAGTCAACCAGGCATTGTTTAGTGACACTCACTTGATGTCCCTTCTACATCCATGAAACTTTATATGGACTCGGGTGATCAGTTGTCTCCAGCTCTAGTTTCTCCACCATCTCGGTCAAAATGAGATTATCCGTGCTTCCGTTGTCCACAATGACCTTACATTTCCAACTCTTGGTCTTGCACACTATCCTGAAAAGTTGGCTCCTCTAAGTTGTGTCCTCCACCTCCTTCTTGGGTGTCAAAAGGAATTTATACATTCCGAGTGATCTTCCGCCTTCTGCATCTTCAGACTTAGCATCATGCCTCTGAGCTTCTGCGATGTGAGCTTCTCCAATGTCCTTCTTTTTCTCTGGACACTCAAATGACCTGTGCCCATTCTTCCCACATGTGAAACATGTGCTAATGCCACCTCGGCCTCTTCCTCTACCTCTATTATGGGGAAAAGTATTTGTGTCAGCATAACCTCTACCTTGCTCGGTATGCTTCATCCTCTATTCATCATATTGCTATCTTTGTTGTGAGGTTCCACCTCTCTCAATCTTACCCCGAGGTTTCTTCCATTCCTCCTTGGGCTTTTGGAATTTTTCCTGGGCAACTGCCTTGCCTCTCGGCTGACTTTTGCCTCGCCCTCGCTGACCTTGCTTACGACTCATCTTCTCTTCGGCTTTCAGAACCATATGATAAGCATCTTCTACAGTTCGGATGGTTACCATACTCAATTCATCATGAATGTCGTATCTCAGACCATTTAGATATCTGGTGACTTTATCATCATCGCTCTCCCGATGACCTGCTCTGATGTTGAGCTTGTAAAACTCCTCGGTATACTCTTTTACCGTCATCAACTTCTGTTTCAGGTTCTGCATTCGCCTGAACATAGTGATTTGATAATCTCTTGGGATGAACTTCGCTTTCATCTTCGCGATCATTCGATCCCATCTTTTGATCTTCTCCTTACCTTTGCAGCATCTGTCAGCTTGTAGCTCATCCCACCACAATGCTGCATGTCACTTCAAGAGCGTGACATCATGCTTGACTTTCTTATCCTCTTCAATATCCTCATAATCGAAGTAGGTGTCAAGAGCTATGATCCAGTCCAATAGCTCCTCTGCATCCAGATTTCCCTCATATACTAGAATATCCATTTTCGCCTTCGCACCCATATTGGTGATAGATTTTATCAACTGCTCAGTTGATGCATTCTCTACTGTGACCTCTTCTTCATGTCCAGCTTCCTCTTCAACTTCAGAATCGCTAATATCCCCTACACCAACTCTGCGTCTCTGAGTTGTCTCCATCTCCTCGAGCCTTGCTCGGAGATCTCTCATCTACTGCTCCATTTCTGGATTTCCTGTCGGCCTACCTCTTCTTCGCACCTCCCTGTCTTCTGGGTCGGGTGACTGTCTTTCTCTTCTGGGCGACATGGTGTATTCTGTCTCTCTCTGTTACAAAAAACAAAGAGTATTCCCTTTCTCTGATACAAAAATGATAGATAACCGACCCCAATCCTCGGAGCATGATCGCTCTCACCAGGACCTTCTCTTCCCTCAGCCCAAAGAGCTAAATCACTCTTCTATTTCCCTTTCGGGAAATCTGCACCCACAGTTCACTTTGCACAATCCTCCTTTTCTGCACTCGGAGGATCAGAACTTCGCGGCTTCGCAAGTTCTCTATTGATCCCTGGGTCCTCGAATCCCCAAGACCCAAGATGTCAGTCAACGTTGATTTTCTCCTGCTGCTATTGGAACCTTGGTCTTGTTGCGCCTTCACAACTCGCGACACCAATCACTAGGGGTTCCAACCTCCGATACCCGATGCGCCAAAATGTCGAGACTCACAATCTTGCTTCCTCGCGACTTCGCTACCCGCACAACCAAATGGCTTCTTCCTTGACTCCCGATGTCCAAGGCGTCGAACCTCTGATGGGTTATGCCACCTATCTTCCCCTATATCCTGTGGCCCACTCAATCCCACGCGATCGTCGAGACTTCACATCTCGCTATATTGTGACTTCTGCTTCGAAGAGTTAGAGTCTTACCTCACAAACTCCCGATGTGCCGATACATGAGTAGATCCAACACTCCTCATGATCCTGATCGATGGCTCCTGCTTCTCTGAACTTCGAACTTCCTCGCTTGCACTATAACCTTCCTGCAATTTCGAGAAATCCAATGATTCACCAAAACCCTCAGATTCTCCACAGAGAATATGGACCGTCCACTTCTCTCCGCTACCCTTCAACAACCTTGAAGGCCTATCCCTCCTGAGCTTCGATGACTTCAATTCCCTCAGGAAGAAGTTCTTGCCCGCACTCCTTGCGACAACTGTTCAAACACAATTAAGTGATGAAGCTTTCGATCTTGCGCACTCCTGCAGCAGAAATCCTTTAATCCCTTTGTCAGAATCCCAAATCTAAGACATCATCTAGCCAGTGCATGCCTTGCACGGCTCTGGTGCCAAATCTTCACTTCTGAGAACTTAGAACAAAAATTATCCCAACTTGAATCCTGCAGTCACACACTCCTTGCGGACAAATTCAACTGCACTCCTTGCAGGAATTATCTGGTTCAAGATAGAAGAACAATTGAAACTAACTCCTTGTTCTCACAGACTTCAAATTAACCATGAAATCACATACACAGCATATAAAAGCAATTGTATGACAAGAAGCAACCATTCATGAGCATAATATCAACAACACACAGAGAACAACAAAACCATGGTTTTGAATCGAAGCTTTCTTCTATTAATTCAATATCTGTACATGGAAATTCTTCATACACTTCTCCGCTACTCTTTTCTTCTGCTTTTTTTTTCCTAATACAATGTACAAAGGAGGGTGTCTATATCCCATTTTCCTCTTGGATTCTAAAGCTATCAAATCTACAATTAAATTCCTATCTACCAGCATTAACTAAAATAAATGTCGTCTATCTACCTAAGGACGAGACCTTAAAGGCTCAAGATCCATCACAATATCCAAAGTGCGCTTCATTAAATCCACACATTAATGTTTGGCGCAACCATATCAAGGTGAAATTCAAAAAGAAATCCGCTGGCTTGTCTAGCTGTCCTCTGCTTTCGCGCTGGCTCGCTTGACATGGGCGATGCTCCTGCATAATCAATGTTTTCAATGCAATCACTTGGACAAGAATCTCACGTCTAGGTACTTTATGAACTCTCAACTACTTCAGTGGTTCTCACAAAAACCTTCACAAGCCTCTTGAGACATTTCCTCAATATGAAACACACTATAGGATTACAATTCATTTTACAAGCACACGAGCCAGAATCCCAGCATAAACATAGCTCAATAATGGTTTCATTTAAGTACAATATAGATGGTTCTCTTCCTATCACTGAGATCCTCTCTTGCTGCCTAAAAACCACTTGTAAAAAAAAATTTCTATTTTTCCCATATGAATTTCCTTCTTCTCCCTTGATTTCTTGACTCCCATTTCTACCCCAAAATCATGATTACAGTCAACACATGTTGTGACGGCATACTCACCCAACCTATTAAAACACCATGAATAAAACCCCTTTATCCCCTCTCTCATGGAATGATAGATCCCCATCATTATCATCCTTCTTATATTGCAACCAATGATTAGTATTTTTATTAATTAATTCAATATACATAATACATAGTTTCACCTATTATTCGATATAACCTCTTTTCAATCATATAAATTTTTACTCTATTATTTTTAAAGATTGATATATGTATTACATAATATATAACATTTATTGTTTTTAAAAATAATCAAAGATTATATATAGTTAAATAATTCAAACTTTTAAAAATGAATCTCAAATGTATGTGTTATATTGGAATAAATCCAACCATCTCCAATATCAAATTGTGATTTCTTATAAAAGGGTTTTCTTTTAATATATTTGTAACCATTACAATATGTAAGGTTTTTCATTATTTTGTATTTGATCGATAGATACAACAAAGGAACGACGGCTTCTTTAAATTTCTAACCATTGTAAGTTTCAAGGTATATTTAAAAGGTTAGCACAACAAAGCATTCATGTTAAAGATGGTGTTTTTCCATTTAAAAAATTAGATCAGGGAATCATTCATTTCATTTTTGTTTAACTTTCAAAAAATTTAAAATTATATATATATATATTTATTTCTTTAAGTAAATCCTTAAATGGTAGGATCGCAGTGCATTTTGAGTGTTCTTTTTATTGCTTTAATTCTTAAAAGTGTGTCTATATATATATATATATATATATATATATATATATATATATA
>JZKD02S1593685.1:1166006-1190371 GCA_000966675.3 Picea glauca
AAAATTTTAAAAGGGAATTAATTGTTTTATTACCTTAATAAATTAAAGTGTACTAATTAAATAAGAAAAGGGAAAAAGGGTTAATTTTCACACCTGCCTTTTTGAGTTCTAAGTAAAAAGGGGAAAGAGGGAAAATAGAAAAAATAGGAAACTAGGGAAAATAGGTAACATAAAAGGGGAAAAAGGGGAACCCAAGGGAAAAAGCGGAAAGTCAACTTAGTAAAGAATCTACCATTTAAGAGATTTCTAATTTTAAACTGAATTAGCAATGTCATAATAGGGAAAGCCTTTAAAAACTGTAAGGGAATTTGGGGACACCTAGGAGTGATTTTAGGAGTACCTCTAGGTGGGTGAGGGAAATAAGATAATTAATTATTTAAATTAATTAATTAATACGGGAATGAAGGGGATGGGTGACACTTGTACGGAGAATAATTTTTAGGAATTTATTTTTAAAAACTTTAATTAAATGAGATTTTAAGAAAAAAAGGAAGTTCGAAACTCTATAAAATGAAGGAAGGAGAAGGATGAAGGATCATCTTCTGTTTGTGTAACGTTACACTACAGATATATCAACTTGACTGATTTACTTGTGGGAGTTGGGATACCTAGCTCAGAGAGGAGTGGTAGCTCGGCCTTGCGAGGCGAGTTGGGAGCTAGTCGAAATCTCCGGTTACTGTGTGTGGCCCCTTGGCGGCTCGGGAGACTAAGGGGGAAGAAGACTACCCCTAGCATTGGCAGGGAGGTACCGGTGAAGTCTCGATGGTCAGCGAGTGGGATTTGCATGGATAATGTGGTCGTCACTCAGAGCGGGCAAATAGGCAACGATACTCTCCTTTCATTTTTCATAGTATATGTTTTAGGTTTTATGCTTGGATCTGCTTATTTAATGGAAATGTAAAATGATGTTCTTTTCAAAATTGATGATTGAACCCTTATTTAGCCTAGCTTGATGGTCATTGTGTCCCATGGCCTTCATCTTCCCACATGTCTTGACCACCCTGTGTGTTGATTGTGACCTTGAGGTTGTTTATCCTTCGTCGCTAGCTCACCAGTCCTCGCTTGAGCAGTTGGCCAGGAGCATGATCTACGGTCGTCGCCTTAGCATTAAAAGACCTATGGATATAAACTCCCTTATTGTTTGTGCGAGGATGGTGAAGCGAAGGCAAACCTATCAGCCATCTACCTATATGGATGTCCTTGCATGTTGTTTGACTTGCGTCCTCATCACTTAAATGGTGAAATTTAACTGTTTAAAAATCATTTGCTAGCGAATCCATTTCTTTTTGTTCTTCATTTGATAATGGTCAATCTAGCCTTGTGTATTCATCCCTTAAATGGTGAATTTACCCTGCTATTCCACCCTTCATTTATACCTTTATTGACTGTGTTGACAATTTTATAGATTGACAGTTTTTTTGATAGAGCGATTGCTAAATCAATAGGAAATTTTTACCAGTGAATCTTACTCTACGATTTTATCAATCTTTTTACACCTCTGGACTGTGGTATACCTCTGGAATTTAATTCATAGTAATATGAGTTTAGCTATCCTAAAGGGCCACTCCTTGATAGGTTTTAAATCACTGGACTGTGTTTTACATTCCTTCTTTGCGAATTTCTTTTGACTTTTCTGGGCGAAATTTTTTGGGGCGATTTTATACCTGTGTTAAGTCTTGGGGAGAATTTACACCTAGGTGAATTATTATTGAACGATTTCATTTTCCTGTGAGACATGTTGAGTTGGTTTAATTATGATTTTTACCTGTTAACTATGTAAAATCCTGTCTCCGTATTGGCTGCGTTAACATTGCCTCTGTGTATTGTTTTTATGTATGGTTGTATAGACATTTCCTCTGTAAAATCGTGTCTCTATATTGGCTACATTAATATTACATCTGCGAAGTGTTTTATGTAATGGATGAATAATATCTCCTCTGAGTTCCGCCCATGAAATCTTTACCAGCGATATTTAGGTTGTGCGCCCACTCGCTACCATGTCGTGCAGTCAGTTTGTCAGTGACGATACAAAATAAATGACACCATTTCAAGCATCCCACATTCATGAGTTAAGCCATCAACCATGAAGGAAGGCTTTCGTTCAGTTTATTCTTCTCTAAATGAAGGAACAAAATATTAATATCTGAGTTCAAGCATTTGCCATCCTTTACTGGAGTGGAAGAAATGGTTGAATGGACTTATCTTGACAAACAACTACTAAGAGATTCATGTAGCCTTCTAAATGGGCGGTCCACAATCAATTCCGAATTAATGACCACAATTATGAACATCAATGCGGGCGGGTAACACTATTTCCCTCCATTTCTCAATTGGAAAGAGGGTTTACCTGAATCACCTCTTTGTCCGATTGTCTTCTATTCCTTTGTGAACAGTGAATGACTCATAATTTTTGTGTTGACTTCCTTATTTTTCTTAAGCCAACGAAATCACTTTAGACCATTCATGCGTTGAAGTGTTTTATTTAATATTGCAATTGTTTAAAATTTAATTATGACTCCCTGCGTTTTCATTTTCGTGTGCCTGCGGGTTGCGTGTTATGCTCCATTCCTGACATGTTGACGTGTTATGCCCCCTCTTTTTTAGTTAATGATTCATTAAAGTTAATGTCTAGTGGATTGCGATTTGGATGAATTTAGAATTAGATGACAGATTGAAATTTATTTAATAATAGCAATGAAAGCAATAGCAATCTACGTTATTTAATAAGAGAAATCTCCTTTATTTTAGTCAATGTTTTATAACAACAATCTACTTTATTTTAGTTAGTGTTTAATAATAAAAAGCTACTTTAATTTAGTAATGTTTCAATTAATGATTAATGGCTGGTAGATTGAGATTTGGATAAAATTAGAATTGCCCAATCCGAATGTATAATGATTAAAGTTCGAATGGAGAAATGTTGGAGTCATGATTATGTAGCTCTTAATTCACTTGCGCCTTGAATTAATTTGATAGTTGTATTGCGTCATGAATAAATGGGAAGCATGGTTGATTATGTAATTGTTCTCTTAGCGCTTTTAAAATCAAGTAGGTTACTCTTTACGAGCGACCGTGTCACATGCCTTTGAGTTGGGATCATCTTGAGGATAGGGTCCTGGTGGGACCAGAAGCGATCCAAGAAATGGAAGAGAAAATGCAAACAATAAGATAAAGGATTAAATAAGCACAGGATCGATAGAAGAGTTATGCTGATGTGCACTGTGTCGACTGTAGTTATGAGGTCGGTGATCGAGTCTTCTTGCGGGTTAAACCACAAGGAGTTCAATCAAGTTTGGGACGGGAGATAAACACTCTTCTAGGTTCATGAGACCTTTCATGATATTGGAGAGAAAGGGGCATGTGGCTTATCAACTAGCCTTGCCAAATTCTTTGAGGCATATGCATGATGTTTTTCATGTATCTATTTTGAGACATTATATTAGTGATCCTACACATGTTACTGACATGAGTTCCTTGCAGGTATCGAACGAGGGAGCACTCACGGCTGAGATGGTCTGCATATTGGATCATCGCATTCAAAAACTATGACATCGAATGATAGATCAGGTCAAGGTCTAGTGGGATGATTATAGTCCTCACTTAGCAACCAGGGAGGACTCATATGATATGTGCCAACAATTTCCATTTTTGTTTGATAGATAGACATGATATTGTGATACACTTTATTTCGGCATTTATACTGTGAAGCTTTGGGATGAAGTTTAGACCAAGAGGGGGTGTATGTAACATCCCTCTCTGGCGCACTGAGAGAACTTATTCTTTTGAGGACACTTGCTTGTAAGTGATCCATATTATTATCCTATTAAAACTTTGATTTTTATTATGAGGTGTTATGGGTTGATGATATGTTGTTTTACTACATTGACATAGACAGGTGCTATTGACTTGGTTTTACTGAGTGTGCAAGGTTTTGGACCTCGAGGATGCAGAGGCATCAATGGAACCCCTTGGACTCTGAATCGAGTTAGGGAGTGTGCCATTGGGATTTGATTTTTTTACTGTGATATTAGTGCATCTAACTGGATGATATGATGTGGATATGTTCTAACATGATTTGTTGACGATGCAGGATGATGATAGCTTGTCGAACAGACTCACATATGGAGTAAAGGGGTCACACATGACTACCAGAGATGATGAGGGAGAGGTGTGGACAACATCCCTGCCAAAACCTACTAGCACTCCCGTCGTGGCTCGAACTGTGGGTTAACGATTACCTAGTTAGAGAGGACCCATGATTCCATGAGAGAAGACTAAGATAGTCTCTCATGATGATTCTAAGGGGCACATAATAAGGAAAGGGCGTTATTCCTTATAATCTCTTAGTCTCCCACAAGTTCACCTGGTGGAGTGTTGACTCTAGGGGTTTTTTATGTCTACCAAGTTAGTCAAGAGGCGAGTGGCACCCTTGGAGCATGTAGTGCGTCCTGAAGGGCACGTCTCACAAAGGAAACATATTGAGGTGAGTGGTACCCTTGGAGCACGTAGTGCGTCCTGAAGGGCACATCGCGCGAGGGAATAGATGAGGCGAGTGGCACCCTTGGAGCACCTAGTGCATACTGAAGGGAAAGTCACATTGTTGATGGTATAGGGATGAACCTAGATGGCCCTAAGACAAATAACATGTTAAGTAAATTTTAAAACAATTTCCCTAATTAAATGTCGCCCAATACGAAATCTAAGGCCTAATTCTAAATAACGCTAGTGGTAAAATTTTGTCTTCTTAAAATAATAATAATAATAATAATAATAATAATAAAAACAACTTAAATAATAATTATGATCTTCGTTTGATCTTGTAACATGAAGGGAGTAAGAAAATTTAATTTATTCACAAAAAATATAAATATATAAAATTATGTTGGATTAAAATTTAAAAGGGGAATTAATTGTCTTATTACCTTAATAAATTAAAGTGTACTAATTAAATAAGAAAAGGGAAAAAGGGTTAATTTTCACACCTGCCTTTTTGAGTTCTAAGTAAAAAGGGGAAAGAGGGAAAATAAAAAAAATAGGAAACTAGGGAAAACAGGTAACATAAAAAGGGGAAAAGAGGAACTTAAAGGAAAAAGCGGAAAGTCAACTTAGTAAAGAATCTACCATTTAAGAGCTTTCTAATTTTAATCTGAATTAGCAATTTCATAATAGGGAAATCCTTTAAAACCTGTAAGAGAATTTGGGGACACCTAGGAGTGATTCTAGGAGTAAATCTAGGTGGGTGAGGGAAATAAGATAATTAATTATTTAAAGAAATTAATTAATGGAGGAATGAAGGGGATGGGTGACACTTGTACGGAGAAGAAATTTTAGCAATTTGTTTTTAAAAACTTTAATTAAATGAGATTTTAGGAAAGAAAGGAAGTTCGAAACTCTATAAAATGAAGGAAGGAGAAGTATGAAGGATCATCTTCTGTTTGCGTAATGTTACACTTCAGAAATATCAACTTGATTGATTTACTTGTGGGAGTTGGGATACCCATCTTGGAGAGGAGTGGTAGCTCGACCTTCCGAGGTGAGTTGGGAGCTAGTCGAAATATCTGGTTAGTGTGTATGGCCCCTTTGTGGCTCGGGGGGCTAAGGGAGAAGAAGAGTACCCCTAGCATTGGCTGGGAGGTACAAGTGAAGTCTCAACGGTCGGCGAGAGGGAGTTGCACGGAGAGCGCAGTTGTCACTCAGAGAGGGTGAACAGGAAACAATGTTATCATTTCATTTTGTATAGTATATGTTGTAGGCTTTATGCTTGGACATGCGGGAAGTCAAAGGCCATGGTAGTGAACCACCATCGAGCTAGGCTAAAGAAGGGTTCACTCATCAATTTTAAAAAGAAAATCATTTTACATTTCCATTAAATAATAACATCATTGTGACCTTGAGGTTGTTTATCCTTCATCCCTAGCTCACTAGTCCTCGCCTGAGTAGTCAGCCAGGACCCTGATCTACGGTCATCACCTTAGCATTAAAATACCTATGGATCTCAATGCATTACTTTTCTGTGCTAGTATGGTGAAGCGAAAGCGAACCTATCAGTCATCTACCTCTAAGGATGTCCTTGCCTATTGTTTGACTTGCATCCTCATCACTTAAATGGAGAAATTTAACTGTGTAAATAACATTTGCTGGCGAATTTGTTTCTGTCTATTCTTAATTTGATAATGGCCAATCTAGCCTTGCATATTCATCCCTTAAATGGAAAATTTACCATGCTATTCCACCCTTCATTTATACCTTTATTTATTGTGTTGATAGTTTTATATATTGACAGTGTTTTTGATAGAGCGATTGCTAAATCAATAGGAATTTTTTACCGGCGAATCTTACTCTACGATTTTATCCCTCTTTTTAGACCTTTGGATTGTGGTATACCTCTGGACTTTAATTCATGGTAAGATGAGTTTATCTATCCTAGAGGCTCACTCCTTGACAAGCTTTAAATCACTGGATTGCATTTTACATTCCTTCTCTGCGAATTTCTTTTGACTTTTCTAGGCGAAACTTTTGGGGCGATTTTATACCTGTGTTAAGTCTTGGGGCAAATTTACACTTGGGTGATTTCTTATTGAACGATTTATTTTTCCTGTGCGACATCTTGAGTTGGTTTAATTATGATTTTTACCTGCGAACTGTGTAAAATCGTGTCTCTGTATTGGTTGCATTAACATTGCCTCTACATATTGTTTTTATGTATGACTGTATAGCCATTTCCTATGCAAAATCATGTCTCTCTATTGGTTGCATTAATATTACATCTACGAAGTGTTTTATGTAATGGATGAATAATATCTCCTCCGAGTTCCACCCACGAAATCTTTAGCAACGATATTTAGGTTGTGCACCCACTCGCTACCATATTGTGTAGTCAGTTTGTTAGCCATGATACAGAATAGATGACCACCAGTTCAAGCATCCCACATTCATGAGTTAAGCCATCAACCATGAAGGAAGGATTTCGTTCAATTCATTCTCCTCTAAATGAAGGAACAAAATATTAATATTTGAGTTCCAGCATTCGTCATCCTTTACTAGAGTGGAAGAAATGGTTGAATGGCCTCAGCTTGACAAACAACTACTAAGAGATTCATGTACCCTTCTAAATGGGCGGTCCACAATCAATTCCAAATTAATGACCGCAATTCTGAAAATCAATGCGAGAGGGTAACACTATTTCCCTCCATTTCTCAATTTGAAAGATGGTTTACCTGAATCACCTCTTTGTCTAATTGTCTTCTACTCCTTTGTGAACAGTGAATGAGTCATAATTTTTGGGTTGAATTCCTTATTTTTCTTAAGCCATCAAAATCGCTTTAGACCATTCCCGAGTTGACGCGTTGTATTTAATATTTCAATTGTTTAAAATTTAATTATGACTCCCTGCGTTTTCATTTTTGTGTGCCTACGGGTTGCATGTCATGCTCCATTCCTGACAGGTTGAGATTTATTGTGCATCAATATTTAATAGTAATATTTTGCCCCCTTTTTTTTAGCTAATGATTCATTAAAGTTATTTACCAGTGGATTGGGATTTGGTTGAATTTAGAATTAGATGACAGATTGAGATTTATTTAATAATAGCCATCAAAGCAATAACAATCTACTTTATTTAATAAGAGCAATCTTATTTATTTTAGTTAATGTTTCATAACAACAATCTACTTTATTTTAGTTAGTGTTTAATAATAGCAAGCTAATTTATTTTAGTAATGTTTCAATTAATGATTAATGGATGGTAGATTGAGATTTGGATAAAATTAGAATTGTACAACTGGAATGTAGAATGATTAAAGTTTGAATGGAGAAATGTTGGAGTCATGATTATGGAGCTATTAATTCACTTACACCTTGAACTAATTTGATAGTTGTATTGTGTCATGAATAAATGAAAAGCATGGTTGATTATGTGATTTTTCTCTTAGCTCTTTTAATATCAAGTAGGTTACTCTTGCGCCATTAGGAGATGCTGACGTATGATCAAATTGTAAGTTTATAATAGAATTTGGGCACCATCAAATTTTAGGATGTGAGACTGATTATGTAATTTGTTTACCTTGCTCCATGAATTAATTGATATTTATTTTGCACCATGATATGTATGGATGGTCTTGGGTGTAGTTACTTCATCCACCACTAAAATATTAATTACAGTTGAATTTAACGAGTGATTAATCCTGTTCCTTAAAGTAAAGTAGATGTCTTCCATTACACCTTGAAATTAAAATAAAGTTGATTACATTGTGCACGAACTTATGTCATTTTATGATGGACTTAGTAATCAAATTCTCTTGCAGTTTGGAATTTATGTGATGTGTGATTGATTCATAGAGCACTATCGCACATTGATCATTGTTGATGTTGTTGACTTAGCATATTTAGTTTGGTCTGCTTGTGTCGGACCGGATGTAGACGCCTCCTTTCTCCTCAGAACAGTCGTCATCCCTGAGACCTTAAATGGTCAAAATCAATGGGAACCTAGGCTTGAGCGTTTCTTATGTGTCCTGGATGTCCTAACCATTGCAAGGTAGGATGAGTGGGTAGTCATTCTTATTCTTCATCGGTTGAATGTCGTACATTGCTTCTGGGTGATTGATATGTTTTTATGTCGGTCATTATGTTGTTGTGGTGTGAGTTGCATGTGTTGTGTTTATTTTAGTGTTTTGATGTTGAGTATAATGAAAGTATTACCTTCCCATAGACACACAAAAAAAAATATCAAAAAAATAGGGTGTCCTTACCGGTGGTACGTCATAGGAGTCATATCGGATGGGGTCGTTACACTTAGTTATCCTAATTTATACAATATCTCTTCTTCTTGTCCTTCCCAACCCAAGGAATGTACCCATTCACTAGTCTTAATACATAAAGAATCCCATTCATTTATCACAGTTTCTCTAGAAAAGGTAACTAGGAATATCACTACCAGGAAATAACTGCTAGGAATAAATACCAAGAAAACAACAACAACCACTTTATCTTATATTGAAAATAACACAAGAGTTCACTGTTCAGGTTTGACAACCTGGTTCTTCTGCAATACTAACGACTTACCTATTTAGTATGTATCTCCAAAAACTCCCCACAATCTCCCATCCTTCTTACTCCAACTATAATGTTGTTTTCTCCTAGTTCTTTCCTTTTTTTTCATGCTAAAACATACCTGTAACAAATACCCCCTTTGTCCATACAAATTCTTTTTCCCCCAAGGAATTTTATTTCTCACTCTACCCAATGTTAATTTTTCTTTAGACCTGTCCTCCCAATAACTATGGAATGTGACTTTTAACACCCACCCTCTTACATGATTTTAATGATTGGGCTCTCATACACTCAACATAAAAAAAGAAGGTTGTCCCCAATTAATAATAAAATTCATAAATATGGGTTTGGATTAATACCTATAATTACTTTTCCCCTTCGAACCCTCTTATACACTTTCTTATATTGTGGAAAAACCAGCTTCCATCTCTATCCATATCCCTAAGTAGCTAGTATTGCCTTTTATTTATTTAAAAATATAAATACAATGTGCATATTACATTGCTTGGCCATAGCTATATTTTATATCTACATTATGTGTTAGTTAAATTAGGTATTATAGTTGGGATGTTGCATTCTTCCTCCCCTACAATTGTGCTCTGTTATTGGTGCACAAAATCATGCCAAAATACATATACAAATTTACATCATGAGAAAATAAAAATTATGCAATTTCACAACTCCAATAGCAGTTCCATCCATAATATCCTATTATTTTCAAACAACAAACCTAAAGAATGTTCTCCATTCACTAATGTAAGTCCATTGGGTTTCACAATTCTTTTTTCAGGACTATCATAGAAAGTGACTACGAATTGTGAGATGTGGTTCCAGAGCTCTAGCTTCCAAAAAATGGAGTCTTTCATTTTTAGCTTCTGATTTTTTCAAAATTGACGAAAATATATAGATATTCCTCCCACGTAGTTTATTCATGCTCCCATGTTACATCTTCAGGATTGTGGAAATTACATTAAACATTTACCATCCCTATGACTTTGTTCATGAGAACCTTGACTTTCTAGTCTAGGATAAGTTTTGGTACCACCCAAAAATCCCCTTCATGCTCTACCTCGACCATAGTCCGACAAATATTGTGGTTAGGTTTAGGCACATATTTATTTTATAATGACACATGAAATGCAATATTCACTCTCATGGATGTAGTTAATTCTTTCATGTATGTAACCAACCCTATCTTCTCTAAAATTCCAAAAGTCCCACAATATCTTGGTACCAACTTTGGACAACGATCCAATCTAGTGAACTTATTTTCACATTCACTTTTAGAAAAACATGTTCTCCCACTTTAAAATCTCTAAAAATGTTTTTCTTATTTGCATAAGTTTTATTCGTGTCTTTGGAAACCTTTAAATTCTACTTCATCTTTGTCATCTAGTCTTCCATTTCCTTCAACAATTATGGTCCAATAATAGCTTTGTCTGTCCAATTATCCCAACTCATTGGTCTCTTACATTTCCTACCATAAAATTCTTAAAATGGGATCATTTTTAATGAGGTTTCATACCCATTACTGTAAGAAAAATACACGAAGTGGATATAATCTTCCAACTTTTATGGTTGGTCCATCACATAGATTCTGAACATGTATTCAATTTTTTTTTTGTTCCTCTCTATTTTCCCATGTAACTCTAGGTGATATGTTGTTTTGGTATTTAAATTTGTCCCAAAGAATTTGAAAAAACCTTTACAAAAATTGGATTTGAATTTTGGATCTCCATCTAAATTTATTAGTCTTAAGCAATCCATGTATACTGACAACTTTGTTCATATTGATATTTTCAAAAAATTTTGCCTTGTGTGTAATTTTCACATGAATAAAATACTTCACCTTAGTTAATTTTTCCACCACTACCATGATGGAATCATGCTTCTTAATTTTTATGGCAATCCTTTTAATAAAATAAACTGTAACCACTTCCCTTTTCCACTCAAGAATGGAAAATGGTTTTAACAAGTCAATTGGATGTATATTATTTGTCTTCACCTTCTAGAACTCCAAGAATCTAACTCTATAATTATCCACTTCTTTCTTTGTTCCTCATCAAAAGTAGTGTCTTCTTAGTGCTGTAATTGACTTTTCATATGTTGGATTTCCAACATATGGTGCATTATGCATTTCCATTAAGACTATATTTTTCATCTTTCAATAAATTTGAACATATGTTTTCCCTCTATACATGAGAATTCCATCCTCTTTCTACTCATAATTTTTAAATTTTTATTGTAAATTGTCTTACTATAATGTTTCTTTTATCTCTAAATATTGTTGATCTGAGTTTTTTCCTTTTAAAATTTTGTCTCTTAAAGCATATCTAAACAATATATTGGTTGTAATATGCATCTCATGTGCTATTATGTTGATTCCATCAACCACTTGGTTATCCTTTCCTTTGATATGCTTAATTTCAAAGTCATGTTCACTAAGAAATTTGAGCCATCTAGTCTTTTTGGCATTTAATGTGGGCTATAAAAAAAAATGTTTCAAACCACAATGGTCTATACTTAGATAAAATATTTGACACATGAGGAAATGTGTCCACAGTTTTAGTGCATGTACATTAACTGTTTCTAATTCCAAGTCATATCTAGAAAATTCCTCTCATGCTCTTTTAATTTTTAATACTTGTAGCACGCCATGATCCTTTCGAGTCAAGACTTCGTTGATATCTCCCTTGCATGCATTGATGCACACCACATTTTTTCCATCCAAATCCATAATATTTAATATTGGCGCACTTGCCAAAATGTATTTTAGCTTCTGAAAGCTCTCTTCAGGCTCAAAAGTCCATTCAAATTTTGCTCCCTTCTTTTGAAAATAATTTATTTGGATTGCAATATTTAAAAATCCTTTTATCAACCTATAATTATAACTAGAAAAACCCATGAATGATCTAACCTTTGTTCATCTAACAATCCATTTATCATGAACCTATCCTTCTAACTAGAAAAACCCATGAATGATATAACCTATGTTCATCTAACACTCGATTCATCAGGAACATTAAAATAGTTAGGGAATTTTGTATCCCAAATGGCACTACCATAAATTGATAATTCTCGTTATCTTGCTAACATATTCTTCCTTTACCCTCACTTGATGGTAACCTAATTGCAGTTCAATCTTGGAGAATATTCTTGCACCTTTCAATTGATCAAATAAATCATCAATCCTTGCTAAGGGATATTGTTTCCTGATGGTTACCTTATTCAATTATTTGAAATCAATACACAACCTTCAGGTTGCATATTTATTCTTCAGAAAAGGAACCAAGGCACCCCAAGGTCACACACTTGGCCATATATGTACCCCTTCTTCAAAAGTTCTTCAAGTTGCATCTGCAACTCTTTCAATTATGGTGTGCCCATTTTGTATGCTATATTGTACAATGGGATATCTCCTAGAACCAAATCAATGTAGAAATCAATGTCTCTCTTTGGTAATACTCCTAACATTTCACCAAAAATAACTTCAAAATCCTTCAAGACAGGATGCTCTTGAATACTTGCCATTTTATCTCAAGATTCTTCTTCCATATGTGCTGCAATTTAAATCTCTCACCTCTTCGTGAAACACTTTTTCAGATGTATGGTTGAAATTTCTCTGACAACTATATCTATGGGAGTGCATTCAACTTTTCCATCTTTCCCCTCTTCATCAAGGAAAAAAAATGTTGTGTTATAAAATTATAGGATATCATGTTGTTTCTCCAACCAATCCATATTAATTAGAAAATTATATGAACCCAAGGATATCATATGATGTCCTCATTTACCTTTATGTTGAGTTCATTCATATCTATTGGAAAAAATTTAGCCAACTCATTGAGTTTCCTCTTAGCTCCTATGGCTAGCTTAACTAACCAATTTTTCTTAAGCTTTCTCCTTTGTAAGTGAAACCTTTCAAAAATATTATAGCTTATGTATCTATGGCTAACTCCATAATCAATTAAAATCACTATGGGATAGTTATCAATCTTACCTTCCACTTCAATTATGGGGGTATTGATACTATAGTTGCTCGTTTTCCAACATTCCATATATCCTTGGCATGTTTTCTCTCATTTCTTCAACTTTTTCAACCTCCTAAATGTTGTAGAGAGTCTTCATTCTTTCACCTTTGCGAGGGAAGTCCCTATATAAGTTATTTCTCTCACATCCCCAACATTGTATAGGTTGTTGCCTTGTCCTTTTCCAAAAATAATCTGTCATCTTGGGCTCATTTTGGGTTGAATATCCTTCTTGATTTTCTTGTGATTTTTTCTTGAAAAAGGGTGTCTTAAAACCATTCTTCCTTTGATTCCTCTTTCTTTTTGTCTTGTCATTACAAGATTTTTGGAAGATTCGCCTCCCTCTTCTCTACTCATAAAGATGATTTTCATTGTTTATGGTATCCTATAAAGTCTTGGGTTATCATAGTGTATCTTTTCATTGTATAAGGAAGGTAACCCACTCATAAATATTTGGATTTTTACCTTTTCATCCTATTTGAAGCTCACATACTTCAACAACTCGATGTAACTCTTCTCATTTTCATCCATTATCATGCTTCCCATCTTGAGATAAATAACACTTTCATCTTTCTTTCATAGTAATGATCAAAAAAATATTGCTCTTTCAAATCAACAACTCGATGTAACTCTTCTCATTTTCATCCATTATCATGCTTCCCATCTTGAGATAAAGAACACTTTCATCTTTCTTTCATAGTAATGCTCGAAAAAATATTTATCTTTCTAATATCCTTTGAATTTCCTACATGATGCCTTCCTATGATCAAGGTATTTGGATTTGTTTAGTTGATCCCACCACATGGTTTCCTTTCCTTGAAAGTGCAGGGTTGGAATTCTTGATTCTACCCTTGAGGGATAATCATGCAGCTCGAAATATTTATTCATTTGCAATAGCCAAGCATCAACCTCTTCTCCTTTCCTATGCTCCCCATTTAAAGTTGGTGGCTTCATTTTCTTTATTTCACCTTGCAAAATGTTTTCCTGAGGCCTTCTCCTCTGCCTCTTGAAAAGAGACACACTTATTTTGCTCCCTATCCCTAAAATTGCATGAGATATTATAGTCGATTTATTTGGGGAATTATGGTGCATTCTCATACTCCTTTAATACCTATCATTCCCATGCTCATCCCTTATACTATGGGATCTGGATGACATCACATCTCTAGCACTATCCACTTGTTTTGTGCTATAGTCTTTATTGGATTCTCTATGTAATGTGTTCAAACTGTAAAGTATATCTTCCCAAGATTTTTTTATTTTCTCATTGTCTACCCTATATCTCTACACTTATCTTTCGAGGCCTCTCATAGCTACAATATCCCGCATGTATCTTCTTCCATTATACTTTTTCTCGACATTTCCCATACTGACATGTAGACCTATGACTTCCTCCTCATGATTGTAGGACTATTGGGAATCATCCATGACTTTGGTTCTCATACAGGAACTAAAATACCCTCCTGTAATTCTAGTTTCTATAAGAAAATGTGCATGAAAATATATTTCAGTTAGACAAAATACATACATACACAATTCTGGAAAATGAATGCATAATGTTTCTTCTCTTTAATGCCACCGGTCATCTTATTTTCATTTTACTATAAATTATACTTCTCAAATCCATTTTATGATTTTATATATGGATTCTCCTCCTCAACACATTTCCATCGACTATTGTTTTTCCCAACTTCAAGATCTCAGTAGAAAGTTATGGTCTGTGGAAGTTTTGACTTTTTTCCCCTTTTTATCCCCGTATGGTACATGTATCTTGTTTCTCTTCCTATACATTTTTATGTACCCAAATTTCAAATATGAATCTATGGTTTATTTCTATGGTCCCTAATATTTTTATAGACTACTCTTTTGTCACAAAATGACTTATGAGCAAGGATTTATGACCTTTGAAACTAAACTTGTGCCTAAAATATACCTTGTATTGTTTCAGTTGTAACTTTCTCATACAGGATCTATTTTTCACTTGGGATAGCTTGGTGGGAAGCTTTCATTGCACTCTTTTGTGTAAGATAAAAATTCCATATATATTGGTGATACACAAATTTTATTTTTTTTTCGACTACGTGAAAATGTCAGTTAGGCCCTCAAAATTTCTCTACAAGTTGGTGACCTCCAAAAACTACAATTTTGTGGAAAAATTCATTATTTTAATACCTTAAAAGTCCATTGATTAGAACCCATGACCTATTATAATTACCTTTGCATCCATATTTCCATTAGGAAGATCAAATTAACCTATATCATAAATTTCCCAAATTCATGCGACTTACAAATCAATCAGATTCATTCTCATGGGCTTCCTCTGTGAATAGGTCAAATTAACATACTCGTTTAATTGCGTGCAATTCAATCAGACTGTTTTTCATGTTCTATTTTTTATGGATAGGTCATGTTAATGATACTTTTATAATTTTTCTAAACAACCCACAAGCCTTCGCAACCTTTACTCGCAAACCTATTCCTAGTGGGTCTCCTTCCACCCATGGAATTACCTCTCACAAACTCTCTCTCCCACAAAGCTTATCTCGTGGAATTTTTCCACCCATGGAGATTCTTTCCTGAAACTATTATCCTCCATACTTGTCTCACTGATGGACCCTCCTTCCCACAAATCTTCTCCGACGAACTTCTCTAAACTACAGACCTTGGCCATTTGGACCAATGACCAATATTTAACCTTGTTTTCCAATGAATGGTCATGATTACACATGACACATAGCCCAAATTTTTACACCGGTGACTTGGAAATCATTAACTATTGCAGAATTGATCTTGACCATCGATCGCTAGGTTGAATGTGATCTGGACCATCACTTCCCAAACTCTTCATTTAGTGATTAAAATATAGATTTCAACCTTCCATACATAATTCAACTTTGAAACATATATATTTATTCCATTGAACCTCTCCTTGACTATTATGAGGTGACTTTAAACACTAATATCATAAAACGTTTTGGGGATTTTACACTTATTTATTATTCTTCCCCAATTTCATCCAAAAACAAAATCTAAAACAATGAATTTGCCTAATTTATGTTGTCTCCTGGCCCATACAAGCTCATTGATGAACCTTCTTCTCTGATAATAATATGTAATGTTCCCACAACTTATCTAAGGAAAATTACTATGTGGAAGACACATCTATTCAAAATTTCTCTTCTAACTAAATTCTCATAGCTTACTAGCTACCGATTATTCACATATTTAACTATTTTTCTATATCCATAACTATATGCAGCTATAACATGATAAAATCACATGGATGCATAAAAAAAAATCATCTACGATAGCATATAAATTATTCTCATTCACAAAGTAAAATGCACAACGGTTAAAATCATGAATTAACTTAGAAAAAAAAAACCCTTATCTTTTTAAAGGAATTATGCAACTAGTTTCCTGGGATGGATGTTCCACCCAACCATAGACATTTTCTTCCAAATATGAATGGAAAATCACCCTTGATATACGGCTAGGAATCTACAATAAAAGGGTGTCTCTCATTGTCCACTTACAACTCAAATATTCCACAACCCACCGGTATTCTTCTACATCTATCCCCATTTCTACCAACTCTCTTCTTCTTAAGATTCCAAACCAAAGGAATGTATCACTTCATTTATGTAACTCCACTGGGTGTCCCATTCATTTATATAGGTCTCTCTGACACAATTAGCTAGAAATATCACTACCGGGAACTAAAATAAACTCATTACTAGGAAAAACTACCAGGAAAACAACAACAATCACTAATTTTTATAGTGCAACTCACAAAAAATTTCACTCTTCAGGCCTAAAAACTTAGTTCCTATGCAATCCTAACAACTTGATTCCTTAGTATTCAACTCCAAAATAAATCAATAATTCATCCATTCTTCTTGCTATAACTCTAGTGATATTTTTCCCCTCTTCTCTCCTTGTTATTCATGCAAAAACATGCCTGTAACAATTCCCTTCTTTGTCCAAAAAACTTTCCTTTTTCCCCAAGCAAGTTGACTAATCACTTTGGAAAATCCTAACTGTATTTCATCCCCATGCTCCCAATAATTATGGGATGTGACTTTCTACACCCACCCTCTTAGACGAGTTTAATGATTTGGATCATATACACTCAACCAAACAATAGAAGGTTGTCCCCAATGATAATAAAATTTAGAAATATGATTTTGGATTAATATAGAAGAATAAATTCCCCCTTGGACCCCTCTTAGCCACTCCTTTATCTTGTGGAAAACAAAATCCAAATATCTATCCATATTCCCCATCAACTAGTATTACATTTTGTTTATTTAAAAATAGAAATTCAATTCACATATAACATGGCTTGACCATAGCCACATTTCATATCTACATTATGCAGTAATTAAGATTGGGATTTGTTGGAGTAGGACATTTTGCATAAGTTTTGGGAATCATGCAGGAGTAAACCACATGACAATTCAATAAAGGAGAAGTGTGTGCATAAGAATGTTACAACATATTCAAGAGCCACTACATGAAAGGTGGATGTTAGCTAGTAGTAGTTAGACCCTTTGGTCCATTTTTCAATGGAACAATCCCTAATATCAATGTATAAATATGTATTGGCTTTTTGGTAGAAGGTAGCTACTAGGAGAGCAATAAGATGTGACTGAAATCATAGAGTGAGAGTATGAGCGAATGGTATTAGTAGAGTTTCGGGGTATTATTGGAAAAGGAACTAAGTGGGAATTGCATGTGTGAATGACTAGGAAATTTTGGGATAGAATTTATGTATCTTATATGAGCGTAATGTGCACCTATTATAAGAATTAATGAACATGAATGAATAATTTAAGAATCCATTCATTGTGTATGTATCCCAGTTTTGGGTGAACCATGTTAAATGCATGTGTTATGATGTGTTGGATTAATTTGATTTTTCAGCACATGTAATAGATGCTTAATGGTTAATATGAATATGTATCTTATAGTGCCACACATAAGTTGGATGTCTAATTAAGATGAATCTGTCATATGTTGTTATTTTGTTATGATTTCACTCATAGGGTATATCGGATATTGAACAAATGTTTAAGTAAGAATGAATGTTAGAATGGTCTCCATTCTCTTCATGACTAGGGAAGTCTAGGTCCCGTGGTCCCCATAGGTACCTCGGGTGAGACTTCACCTACTTGTGGGTGATGCTGAAAGGGTTGGTATCTTGGGATTTGTTGGTGAATTAATGTCGAACCCCAGGTCTACTAATTGGGCACCAACAAATGGTTCCATTGTCGGGATCAATATTTGTGATTGAGGGGGATGTGGAGGCCTAATAAGGAGGAGATTGGAAAATGGTTGGATGTGAAGGAGATCGATTTTTTCATAGATAATAATAAGAATCCATGGATGGGTTCCGACAAATGTCTACAAAGATATGTGTTTATAGATTTTCATGAAATTTTCTTTGCTAAATTTTCTAATATTTTTGTAGAGTGGATCTACAGATTAGTTGAAAATATCGAAATATTTCATATTATTGTTCCAAGAAATTGGTCTCCTAAGTTAATTAGAAAAGTCAATTCTATAAGAAATCTCATATCATGCGTAGTAGAGTATTGGATCGAAAGTGTGTTGGGAGGTTACATTACTGAATTTTCCGTAGATTGTACTCAGTCATATAGTGTTACTAAAAGGGAATTATTCAAGGGACAACATGGAAGATATTTGAATTCACTGTCTACTTGGATTAAGATGTCATTGTGTAATAAGGGAGTTATGGAAATGGAATCCAATTGTTAAGTGCCTTTGTGCACATAGGGGGATTGGGGACTGACCAAGGGATGGTCTAAGCATAAATAGGGATGAATAGAAGGAATGAAGAACATATGATCTGAGGATGTCAAGAGAACAAGAGTGTGCGATGAATGAAGAGATTGGAGTATTATGAAATGGTAAGAGATTTTGATCGAATAAGAAGAGGATTGTGTCTGAGAGAGAGGGAAAAAATAGCGAGATCAAGGAAATAGACACTGGTGTGATACTCTATATCGAAGGAAGTCTTCACAAAGAAGAAAAGATCTGTCATCTCAATCCAGTAGAAGAAAATCCTACTCAGATCAGACTCTGCATTGTACCCAGAACCCCATGTGCATCACGAAGTACTAAGGTAAGATCATAATATTTGTCAATTTTACTTAGTGAAGGAAGTAAATATAGTAGTAAGAGTAGTAAGAGTAGTGGAAGTAGTATGTTGAGCTAGAATCAATTAGTGTTATCGGGAAATAATATCATTTAGAACATGATGGCATGAAAAGATCCTACTTTAATAATGCATGTCTTCCATGGAGCAGGGACAAAGGATGAAGATTTTTTTTTTCATTTGTGAGCCAATATGGAATGTGAAGAAAGTAGAATATAATGATGTGAATATTGCATCGTTGGCAACAAAATTCAGAGATCACCCATTATTATGGTACATGAAATATCATACTACTACACCTGCTGGATAGAATAGAAGTAGAGGTAACACAAGATATATTAAAAGGGTTTCATAAACCTAATTCCAAGTCACAATGAATTATAGAGATGAAGGATATCAGGAATATAGTAAATTAATCAGTGTGGGACTATGATCAAATATTTAAGATACTGAAGGATTGGTTCACTTCCAAATTCTATATGAACAACAAAGAGAGTGGTTTATTCTAGGATTATTGTTGCATATATGATACCATTTGACAGAGAAGAAGACTATGTTGTAGTTGCAAGAATTAGAAATTTCCATGAAATTAGAAGAATACCCAGTCAAAGAAAATGGAGTAGGGATCGTTGAAGTGCATTCTCAGTTAAAAATGTTAAATATTCAATTGTAGGAACTTGCGAAAGGAAAAGAAAAATCAGAAAGAGGTCTGGTGTATCACATGTAGAACATAAGGTAACTAACGCAAAATCCCCATACTCTCCCTCAGGTTTGCTCAACCTCCCGGTCAAGGATCGTTAAATATTCTCGAGCTATATCAGCTTCTCGGGACCATGCTGGTCTCAAACTCAATCAAACATAGGCTTTGTTATCACCCTCAGGTTTTTCAAGGTCATGATCTAATTGTTACCATTTTTTCCATCGATCAATGCTTCACAGTAATTGCGGGTTTCCAACGTGATCGCTATTTATTGGAGAGCTCTAACCCCGCAATTTGAAAAGTGCTCACCCAATATCCTTTAAATTGTGGTATTTTATACCTTTTCCTGATAATATCAATGATGCTAGAGAATAGCAAGCTACGAACTAGCACGTTCACTAATTTTTCCTCTAATCATTCCCCACCATCGATTTTCCCTTCTCAGATCAACGGTTATCCGTGGGTCCTTCTCTCTTAGCACCGTTTCCAAATATCACACTAACAGGTAGTATCTCCTTCTGCTAACCCTTCTTTTCATGTGACCTCGGGCTGTGACCCGAGGCTTAACCTCTTGGTGCTTCACGACTTCGACACTTTCAACCAAGACCAGATCAACGGTCCTCGGCTCTCTTCGCAATCAACGATTAAGATCCACTTCAGGACTCCATGCTTCGAGAGTTCGACACTTTTGAATTTCACTTTCACCCAGAGTATTCCATACCTAAAGTTCCATATCAGGCATGACATCTCCACCTCAAATCAACGACTCTAGTCCACTTTGGGACTTCGGCCTTTGGAAGTCTCAACTTTTCCCCCGCTCACTTCTTTTTGGAATTCTTTCATCCGAAGTTCACGATTTGTTGACACATACCTACCATATATAAATGGCCATAAACCTCTTCAGCTATTAGGGCTTTAGGAGTTTCAACTCTCCACCTTCGCTTTCTCCTAGAGAACTTCCACCTAGAGTACATAATCTATCGACGCGTGTCCTTCTGGATCTGATAACCATGATCCACTTTGGCTCTTTGGGGTTCGATAGTTTCAAACTCCTACGCATTTGTTCCTCCTGGAGTGTTTTTATCTGAAGATGAAATATTCTCACCATGTGTCCCTCTGGATCTAACGGTCCATATATTCGCCTCCCACGTTGGCTTCATTTCAGAGCGTTAAGCCTTCAAACTTATGGATCTCTTGCCACGTGCTCTTCGCAATGGACGGTTGCGGTATGCTTTGGCCTTAGAGACTTCAAGAGTTTGTCACACTCCACACTTGGAATCCTCCAAAGGGAATTTTCTTGAAGTCTCATATCTGTCAACATGTATCCCTTGGAAACCAACAACCTGGATCTACTTCGACCTTTATCTCTTCGATGATTTCTCTTTCTCCTTGTCCTAAAAAATTCTGAAGTGCTTTTCCTCTGGAGTTGTGGATCTTACGCCACCCATCTCTCTGGATGATGGATAGTTCCTATCCACTTCAAGAATTTATAGAATCCTTATCCCTGTGAACTTATGAGGGATTAAAGTGTGTGAACTTTACCTTGATTGGATGACTGTCGATCCTTTGTGATGAAATCCTATGACTAGGATTTGTTCCTCTCCTTAGTGCTCTCCTTTTCTTCCCTGGATGTTGATCTAACAGTCCATATTTATTCCAACAATAGATCTGATAGTTGTTGTCATTTATCCTCCTGAGATTTTGATTTCTTCCGACTTGGAAGAGTTTGTAAGTGTTCAAAGGCTTCATCCTTTTCTCCTCCTATGAGCTCGATTTTTTGGGTTTCGTCTGCATTTTTACTAATGTTATCTCTTCTAAGATTTTGAGTTTACTTAGTATCCTAAGGGTCTGGTCCCTTCTGCTCCCTCCAAAACATTCTTGTGCCCTCCTATAAATATCTTGATCAAAGCACACCTTGTCGAGCGTTTTCTATAGAGTGTTTGGTAACTCTTTGAGTATCGTCCTCTAATACTCTTCTCTTTGAACTCGACAGAGAGTTCTCCTTGTACACACTTGTAACTACTTGATTCCCACCTGTAAGAGCTATAAAAATTATTTAGGAACTCTGTGAGTTTCTTCCCTTTGACACTACTCTTTTCTTTCTCTCAATTCGAAGCATAGTTCACCTGTGCGCACTTGCACCTGCTCAATGCCCTCCTAGCAAAGCTCTATAGATTTCTCAGTGACTCTATCTCTCTATGCTTCCTATGTACAGTTTCTCCTCTAAGGTGTTAATAAACCTTGAGTTTTCCCTTGAGGTTTCATCTCTCTTATGTGCTCTCTTGGAATGTTCTTTTTTGACTCAACGAATTTTAGATGTGCACTCCCCGCACTGGCTACAAAACCTCAAATGTTCTGTTGTGCACTTTTTACACAACCTAAAGAATATAGAATGATATTTCAAACTCAACAAAGATAGATAAATATATCTTCCTACTACAAATGAAACCTATCATACATATACAACATACATAAACACACAGATAGTACAAAACAAACATTCATTCACGTAGAACTTCATAAATAGTGAAATCTGTTCTTTTCTATTAATATAAATGATTGGTTACAATATTTATAGGTTGGACTACCATAGAGTCTCATATCTCTCCTCACCTCTCTTGATCTCTCTCTCTCTCTCTCTTAAATACCTATTCCTCCAATGAGGATTTATCTCTTCTAAACCTGAACTCTCCCTATTGGACACACCTACCACAATTAGAGGGGGGGCGAATGAGTGTGGGGCTCTTTTTCCCAAAACCTCCCTCTTGCACAAAAACTCATCAATTAGCATTCAACATTTATTCATTAACCATTGTTTTCATTTATAACTAGTTATATGTGAGCACATATCAACAACATATATCATAAATATATCATCAACAAGTCATCACCACAATGAACACAAAGAACACAAGATGTATGTACAATTTTCTTTTTATTATGGACTACAATCCTTGGGGTTTATCAGCAACAACTGAATAGAGCACAACTCTACAAGAGCACCATATCTATATGCAAGACTCATCTTTCATTCTTAGCACCAACTGAGATGAGGCAACAATCCTCAACAGATATCAATCTGTACCATAAACGAGAGCATCAACCATGCACCAACCTGTGCCAAAGAACCTGTAATCAACCTGTACCATAAACAAGTGCATCCAACCATGTACCAAGTATATACCAATTATTTTTCAACCACTCATCAATAATGAATCATCAATATGTACCAACATCATCAACTATACACCTCATGTATGTTCCAACTCATCAACTACATGCCTCAACCATGTACTCAACATGTACCTCAACCAAAAGCCCTCATCAATTTCATCATCAAAATATGATTTGTAGCCCTGTAATATACCTAGTGTTTCTGATCACATTTCTGCAAACCTTCATTAACTTTAACAACAAGAAACTAGCATTTTCATCAAACTTTTCTTTAGTCTCACATGCCTAGTTTTGGATTAGTCAACAACCCTAACTTGAAGTAGTCATAAATTTGAACCTGTAATGCATAAAGATCTGAAACTGATATACAATGTTCTTTAGTGTTTTTTATACAATTCCTCCAAGTGGAACTACTTGGAACCTCTCAAAAAAGGGGTTATAGAAAAAATAGCATACCTTGTTGAATTCTGGCTTATTCTAGAGAGAGACCTTGTAGAGAGTGACCTGCACAAAATATTTGATGCAATGATATGAACCTATTATATAGGGTACTAAAGAATGTACCCTAACCAACACCTTTGGTCTCATAGAATTTGGATATGTTATGAATAAGTTATGACGTTTTTACCCGAAACACCTAAGTTTGACTAGTTTCAGGACTGGCCACAAACCCTATTTTCCACAAAGTGTAACTCTCAAAATGAAACGACCCACAAGCTGAATTTTGAACCATAGATACTTGGATATGTTTTCTCACTCTCATAGAAATTTTAGGATATGACTCATTATATAAACAAATTTATAGAGAAAATGGTGAGATGACCTGAAAATAACATACCTTAGAGAGCACCATCAAAAGAATTTATCCTTCCTTGCATTTTGGCCTTCTTTTCTTCGCTTTCCTCATAATTTAGGCTTAGATATCATTTGTAAACCTCAGACACCTATATATATTCAATATGGTCAAGTTTGATTCAAATGAGAGAGCCTTGCCTCTTATTTATACTCTCCAAGTAGCTTCCTTAAAAGCATCTTCTAGGTCACTTGGCCCCACTTTCCTAATTTTAGGGTTGGGTCCACTTCTAATTTCTCCATTAAAATTATTATTGAAATAATCTGAACCCATTTCTAAGTCACTTAACCTATTTTTCTTATTTTTAGGGTTAACCACTTTCCATAAATATTCCTTCTTGATTTTGTCACCTTACTTTATCATTTCTTGATTTTGTCACTT
>JZKD02S1593685.1:1196718-1215514 GCA_000966675.3 Picea glauca
TATGAAAGGAAGTGTTATACCACCATTATGCCAAGGGTAACCATTTGAACCATTGTGTTTGTTTATCAGAGACAAAGCAACGAAGGTATCCTTCTAGACATTTGTTCACTATCTCTGTTTGTCCATCAGATTGAGGATGATAGGATGAGCTATGAGCCAATTGACTACGCAAACAAGAAAATAATTCTGTCCAAAAATCTCTAGTCAAGATGGGATCTCTATCACTTACAATAATATTTGGGCTTCCATGTAGCTTTTGAATTATCTCCATGAATGCGGTGGCAACTGTACTAGCTTTGAAGGGATGAGAGAGTGCACAAAATTGTGCATACTTTGTCAGTCTATCAACAATCACCATGATGACACTCTTTCCTTCAGACTTTGGTAACCCTATGATGAAATCCATGGAAAGCTCCTCCCAGCGTTGACTTGGGATGGATAATGGTTGTAGAATACTAGGGGTCTTAATTGTTTCCACCTTATTTTGTTGGAATACCAAACATTCTTCCACAAACATTTAAACATTAGTTTTAAGGCCATCCCAAAAAAAATCCTTCTTGACTCTATGGTAGGTTTTTAAAAATCCCGAGTGCCCTCCTACTGGAGAGTTGTACAATTCCAATTGTACCTTTTGTTTGAGTTGGGAGTTCTTACATAAATATAAGAAATATTTGTACCATAGTGAATCATTTTTACATGTAAATGTATTTGATGCACTAGAATCCTTTTGCAACCTTTGAATGAGAGTCCACACTTTTTTGTTATTCTTCCATTCATCCCTTGCTTCTATTATCCAATCGGGTTCGATGATCGAGATAGCATAGAGAAAGGCCTCAACATCTTCATCCTTTCTTGAGAGTGCATATGCCACAACATTTTTCTTCCCCTTTTTATAGACGATTTCAAAATCATAACCCAATATCTTTGTTACCCATTTTTGTTGTTCTTTTGAAGATAGTCTTTGTTCCAAGAAATATTTAAGACTATCATGATTTGTTTTGACCTTGAAGTGCCTACCTATTAGGTAAGGATGCCATTTCTTCAATGCATGTAGTATTGTCATCATCTCCTTCTCATAAATGGGTTTGTGTAAGTCCTTTCCCTTGAGTGGTCGACTTTCAAAAGCCAGGGGCCTTCCTTCTTGCATTAGGAAAACACCAATTCCATTTCACGAGGCATCACATTCCACAATAAAGGTTTCTGTGAAGTCTGTAGTGGTCAAGACAGGAGCTTTACACATCACCTCTTTAAGTTGTTCAAAAACTTTAGTTGCCTCTGGAGTCCATGAAAATGCATCCTTCTTAGTTAGTGTCATTAAATGTGTTGCTATTCTTCCATAGTTCCAAACAAACTTGTGGTAGTAATGTGTCAAACCCAAAAATCCTCTAAGATTCTTTAATGTTTTGGGAATTGGCCAGTCCATCATGGCCTTAATATTGTTAGGGTCTACCTTGACATCAAACTTCCTCATATCAATATTAGGAACATGGTTGGTCTTCAAACCAAAGTTGGAGTTTATCCATTCTTGATTCACCTTCCTTGTGTCCTCATCATGAATTTCATGGGGTGCATTTTCACTTTCAGGTGTCCTCTCTGCTACAAAATTTTTCAATACTTCCATCATCTCCCCTTTTCAACCATTCATCTTAGTATCCAACTTAGCTTCCATTGAATCCATCGTAGTATCCAACTTAGATTCCATTGAATCCATCTTCTTTTGTAGTTCATTTATGTCCCTATGCATTTCTTCGCCTTCATCAAGAGTCCAAGTAGGATTTTCTGGAGGCTTAGTTGGTGTAGAAGTTCCCTTTTTTGGTGGCATGTTGGCCAAGTATCACTTTTGAACCTTGATTTTGAGGTGGTTCTGCTAGACAATATTTCTTTTGTTGTATCTCCCACGTTTTATCCCTTCTGGGTATGAAACTTTCTTTTATGTAGTTCTATGATATTTCTTCTCTGCAATGCCACATGTCTGATCAAAATTGGATGTGCCAACTGGTATTTATGGTAACTTCCCCACAACTTGCCAATTTTTGTCCTTTCCAAGATATCTCACTTTTATAGCATGCCACGAACAAAATAATTGATATAAAATTATGAAACTCACACCAAACATACTACATACTATCCACGATCCAATGAAACTAGTTCCACTCAATTTGGATACTCTAGGAAGAAGTTATGATTGTTTTACCTGGAACACCTTCTTGCGACTAGTCAATAGGACTAGTCAGATACCCTATCTTACACAGGGTGTATCTGAAACTTTAAGATGACCCAAAAGATGAAATTTTTACCACAGATACCTTACTAATTTTTGTAAATAGCCTCCAAATTTTAGGGTCAGAAATGTTACGAAAACGTTTTTATAGTGAAAATTACGCAATGACTCATTTCAGGACGATTCCAGAACCCTATCTTGTACGGGTTGTATCTTAGAAAGTATAAGGCCTTAGGAGCTGAATTTTGAGCCCAATGTACCTTGATCCGTCTACTAAATATCCTCCAATATGTTTCTTATGAAACGTTGTAGAAAAAAAGTTATAGTGAAAATTCCAAGGTGTCGCAGATGTAGCAGCGAAACCCCAAGACCTTAAGCTCTGATACCATATGTTAAGAACCAAATACCAATATAGCATAGAAAAACATTAGAAAAAGTACTCAACGCCTTGAAAAAGATACAATTTCAGATAATAAGCCTCTTCGAGGGGGAAACCTCCTTTTACCCCACTTAAATGTTCAAGTACAAGATGATTCAAAATGAAAATGTGTCCTTGGTATATATAGGAGATTAGGAGGTATAATTACAACTAATGGACTAAATCCAACATAAATAAAATAACATTACTAATATAATATGCCCCAATTAAGGGGTAATGAGCCAATATTAGGGCTTAACATCCTCATGTGCAACACTCGTACTAGTCTCTATTGGATTGTTTGACAGGAATATTTGAATTCCTCTAGTGATCATGACACTCCTATGATCCTCGTTCTATGTGATGGAAGTATTTAACTTCTCATCATATTCATTCACATGGCCTGCAACTCCACATGAATATTTGTACATATGAGGCCTCTCCTTTGCCTCCATTTCATCTGCCAACACCCCTTGTTGATCTAAACTCTCTTGAAAGCTCCTGAGACCTTGAGACAATCTCACCTTTCCCCTGCCCACCTGGAAAATTTGGATTCCAGTGCTACCCTCCTAGAATTATATGAGATCTATGCTTGATCTCATCTCCTCTGCATCATCGGCGTTTCTTCCAGTCTATTGTTCACAGATGTGAATCACCTTCTCGTGTCACTGAGGTTTCCAGCATGCCTCATCCACTTCCTCACTATTTGTTGCTTCTTTCTGGCTAATAGCTTCTAGAGAGGTCAATTTTGTTTCCTTTTCAAAGGCTATTCATATGTCCAATGTACCTTTTATTCCTGTTTCATCTTCCATGTTAGCCTCTCCATTTTTTCTTTGATCTCCCTAAGATCTTTTTCTATCTCAACATTGTTTTTCTGTCGGTGGTCCTTGTCTTGATCACTGATCCAGATTTTATGAGTAGAACAAAATTAATATAGATTATTAACAAATTCTTAACACAAAATAACATAGATACAATAAAATTGGTTTTCTATTCAATAAGGAAATAAGCGGAAACTGTAAAATGCAGCATAAAACAAGCTTGCTGGAATCATGGTGGTGGCTTATATCTGAGAAGAGATGTGACGACTGTGCTGATTCGCAAGAATATGATTAAAATGAGGCTTTGAAGGCATTTTTACAATAAACGGGAATGTCAAAAACCCTATATATCCAAAAACCTAACCCTAGGAGATGAAGTGTCAAAAGTCATGTGGGACTTGTTTGGGTAAGTCAGTACATCAACTTCCCAAGGTTGTAACTTTTGCATATGATCTCCATTTTAGGTGGAGGATAGCACGTTGGAAGGATCTATCTGAGGAATACAAATGTTGATGAAAAATTCATGATGATAATTCTTGATTGGTAGATGCCCAAAAAAATGTCGTTTAGGGCAACAAAACGGCTCCAGAAGTTCAGGACCCAAAAAACTGCTAAAAATAGTAAATTACCAAAATTTCTAGAAATTTGTTTTGATCCAGTTGGAAAAGGTGGTTGGCCACCGATATCTACCTATATAAATCCTCTCTCCTTAAGAAGTGATGGTCTCCATTGCGTTGAGTTCCCCCATCGGATGAGGAAATTTCTGTTGAATTTGGCCCCAGATGAGCCACTTGCCTTGGTGTAGGAGATACCTTGCTTTGATGACTCGATAAAGATCAATCCTTTGTTGTCGAGTGCCTTGATATGTGTGTCCACAATATGATCACCATATTCATGTTGTATGCAGTTGGGGTTGAGCTCTATTGGTGTCAGTTGTTCTGCTATGTATAAGGTGTCCAATAATGGTGGGATATAAGGTCAAAGGAGGTCCACGTTGAACACTAGGTGTAGGCCAAGGAAAGGAGGAATGTTGAGCTCAAAAGAATAATCCCCCACAAATTTGGTCATGGTGCATGACCCATAACAGGGTGGGTGAAGATTTCGATGGGATTCTATAAGGTTTTCTTTCTAAAATTGCAACCAAAATTTGTCGTCCACGTGAAACTTATGTGACACTCGATGTTGATAATGGTGATACTTGTACTTGCCATTGGACTTATGTAGGATATCCTAAACCTATTCGTGGATGTGTTGGATATTCTCAATGAATCGAGTGGATTTGTTAGCTTTAGTTGGAGCAAGATATGAGTCAGTCGAGGTGACCGCAAGGGGAAGTGCAACACCTATGGGACCCAATGGTTGGAATCCCAACCTCACTTGAAAGGGGATATGGCCGGTTGAGCTATGAAGGGATTGGTTGTAGCTATGTTGGACATAGGGAATACTCTCATCCCATGTGTGAGGCTACTTGGAATTATACATGCACATGATATGCACAATCATTCAATTTACGACCTCGGTTTGGCCATTTGTCTGGGGTTCGAAGGTCATGGATTTGGTGAGCTTGGTGTCCAGCAGTGACCAGAGGCTCAAATAGAATGTGCTGAGAAATCAAATATCCCAATATGAGACAATGGTTTTTGGGATTCCAAAATGTACCCAGACTCGTTCAAAGAAGAGCTTGGCAGTGGCTTATGTTGTTATGCTCTTATTGGAGGCAACCATAATTGTCATCTTAGAAAAGAGATCAACAACAACAAAAAATAGTCATTTCCTCGCTTGGTGGATGGGAGGCCCGACATGTAGTCCATTGAGATGGATTCCCCTGGCTTGTCAGGAGTAGGAAGACGAGTGTACAAGCTCTTTATCTTAGTGGTCAGTTTGGAAATAGCACAGGCAGTGTAGGACCTGATATACTTGTTGACCTCCTGTTGAAGTTTCATCTAGTATAAATGTTTATGTAGCATCGTCACTATATTTTAGACACTGAAGTGTCTTGCCACTCGACTATAGTGGGCTTCCCATATCATCTTCTCTTGCTCGCTTGATGGAACACAGATATGGCCCAGACGACACAACAACCAATACTGAAGATGAAAATTATTGACAACTTCATTTGCACCCAACATTTGGTAGGTGGTGGAAAAGTTTGGGTCTGTCTCATAGAGTTGGAGCATCCAGAGGTCTCAGGGCCACAAGATTCTAGTATCGTGGTTAGTGTTGTGAATGGTAGTCTACTGAGTTAATCAGTTGTGTATTTGGTGCTTCCTGTTTTATACGTGATGTTGAGATGGAATTGCTGCAAATATGTGGACCACTTTTGATGGAGGTGATTATGTAATGTGTCTTGTGTCTGCATGAACTGGAGTGGCTTATGATCAGTGTGGATGACTGTCTCCTTCCCAATAATGTAATGTCTCCACTGATGGAAGGCTTGCACAATGGAGTACATTTCTTTTTCGTAAGTAGGGTACTTATGGATAACATCTGATAATGTCTCACTATGATAGGCCACAGGGTGGTCGTGTTGACTAAGAATGTTTCCCACAACATAGTATGAATAATCTATCTCAATCTCAAAGGGTTATTGCAGGTCTGGTAGTGAAAGTATTAGGGTTGAGCACAAGCACTGCTTCAAATCATCAAACGCTTGTTGGTGGGACCGGCCCCACCAAAAGTTTTCCTTACCACCACCTCTGGTTCTTTGGCTGAGGGCCCATGAATATGGGAGAATCCCAACATGAACCTATGGTAGAAATTGGAAAGGCCCAAAAAGCTCTGAATCTCAGTGAGTGTGGTTGGGGCTGTCTGGTAATGGATGACTTGGATGTTGGCTAGATCCACATGTACGCCATCTTGATAAATGATGTATCCTAGGTAATGGACTCTGTCCATGCCGGAGGAGAATTTTTCCAAGTTTTCGTATAGCTTGTGTTGTCACAGGGTGTGCAAAACCTGTTGAATATGATGCAAGTGTTCTTCCCAAGTATTGTTGTAAATGAGAATGTCATCTAGATACACCACTACAAAATTATTGGTGAATGGTCGTAGGATATCATCCATAATCCTCATGAAAGTGGTTGGAGCATTTGTCAAACCAAAGGGCATGACCAACCATTCAAAAAGGCATTCCTTTGACTTGAAGGTAGTCTTCCATACATCTGTCTGTTCTATCAGGACCTAGTGGTAGCCAGACTTCAGATCAATATTACTGAAGTATTTGGCCCCCATGAGTTGATAAAGGAGGTCGTCAATTCGGGGAATCGGGTACTAGTTTCTGAATGTGATTTTATTCAGCACTCGATAATCAATGCAGAGTCACCAGGTTACATATTTCTTCGGTACCAGAAAGATTGGTCTCCCTCAAGGTGATGAGATGGGATGAATGTGCCCATTGTGGAGAAGTTCTTAGATCTGTCGCTTGATCTCCTCATTCTCTAACATAGAGCGACGATAGACTCGCCCATTGAGCAACAGTTGTTATCAAGTAAATCAGTGAATGCGGACATAGACTAATCCCCCTAGATCCACCTAGATCTAGAACAAAACATGATAGGACATGGCACTTTCCCTAGGCTCTAATCATCAAATTTACTACCGAGCAAAAGATGATAGACATACCTTTAAATGTGGCTTCCTTATGTCTTTGTTGTTCCTGTTTCCCTCCGGTGCTCTTGTGATACTGATTCTGCAGTGAGACACAAACCAACCAAAGTGAAAGAAGATATAGTATATTCAATAAAAACCTATGCATATGATCAAGGAATTATGCAATAAAATAAATATAATTCTATGGGAAAGAAACATGCCACTATATTATATTAATAATAGGAAGAGAGATTACAACCATATGCCTTGATGTCGTAAAGTTCCTTCCAATAGCTCCTTTCTTCTCACACACTTATTTCTCCAAGGATTCTGAGACCATGGATCTGATAGCTACTCATAATCTATCTTGACAAAACAAATCTCAAATCCACTCTGACCAACCTAACAATCCCAAGCCAAAAACAACTCAAACCCTCATCAAGCTAACTCTCTATGAGATCTCCTCTCCTTTTATAAGCTGAAGAGGATAATGTGAGGAGGTTAGGATGGCCCCAGTAAATCATGAAAGTGAGTAATATCTAAACCATTCGGAGGCCACCTCACCATAGAAACTTCTCCTTCTATAAGGATCGAGAAAATGCTCATTTTTCCAATGTACGAAGGCCTCCGCGACCTGGCTATAGTACATCCTATGTAAATTAGGCATTTCCACACCCTATGTATATATTAACCTGCAAAAATCCTCCAAAATAGGGTTTTTACAAAGGAAAATATAACTTCTTCTCTCAGGGAAATTTCTTCTCCCTTCTTTCTTTAGGAATTCAGGCCACTAACCCCTTTGAAAGAAAAATATAGTTTTACATCATTAATGATCATAGGGATGAAGAAAATAATGTGTAACATCGGTGTGTCAAGGGTCATATAGATGGAGTGCTTGACCTGACAGTGCAGAGGTATCTCGGTAGGTGAGGAGAAGATATCTGAGTACTCTTCGACAACCTTATATAATTGCTTATGCTGTGTGGAGAGGTTGTCTGCAGAGACCCTAGATGTGGCTGTGATCTTTCAATCATTTAGAAAGAGAATCACAAAGAAGACAAAATTCCTCATTTGAGAGATGTCCTTCATGCATTGCTTGACAGAGATCAAGGAAATAACACTAGGTGGGGCTACCTTGGTTATCCTATACAATTTCCTATTCAATGTCATAATAACACTACGAGGCCTAGAATCATATACAACATGATGTTTCCATAAATAAGGTTGTCCCAAAATAACATTACAAACTTTGAGAGGAGAAACATCACACAATAGCTCATCTTTGAAGGGCTTGATGTCGTATGACAGTTGGCACTATTGGTTGACGCAAAGATTGCTTCCTTAGGGAGCCATCCAATGGTGTAGGGTTGTGGGTACGGTGTTGTCGGCAGGGCCAACTACTTGACAACCTCTGCTGAGATGAGGTTCTTTTGGATACCACTATCAATTATGAAGTGCAACAGGGTGCCTTTTACCCACATTTGTGAATGGAAGAGCCACTCTCCTTATTCTGGCTCATCTGGTTCATTATGGTGGATCTTGGTGGTAGCAACAGTGGCACTGGGTTTTGCATCAATGATCCATATTCCCCTTTCTAGTTCTCACTCAAAGTCAGAACTAGCATCTGATTCAAAGGATTTCACTTTGGCCACCAGTGACTTCTTTGAGCGGAAATCAACAATGTTATGCCAAGGGCTCTTATGGAAGTCGCACCACTTCCCGGTGTCTTTCTTTGTCTTTTTGTTTTCCTTATTTTCTTTCGTCTTGGATTGGTTTTCCTAATACTATCCATGTTTTATTTGTCCTTTGTTCTGTGGGATGGGGCCACCCTTTCTTGGCTTTTGTTGTGAGGGGTTCTCAGGCCCAAATTGTCGCGTCTTTTGTTTGAGCTTCTTCTTGATTTTAACAACATATTGGTAGGCCGCGCCCAAGGACAAGATGTTCAAAAATTCCATTTTGGTCTAGATGTATCTACGCAGAGCACCGTGATACTTGAGAACTATATGTTGTCCTGAATCTTTAATACCCAACTTGGTGCGCAAGGTATGAAAGATATTTGTGAACTCTAGCACTACTTAGTCTCTTTCTTGCCACAGTGTGGTCCATTTGGTATACAAGTTGTCATAAATTCCAAGAGGTTAGTATTGTTCCTTAATAACATCGCTGAAGGATTCCTAGGTGGTTGTGACTATAAATAATGAGGTTTCCTATCTTTCCTTTTGCTCACAGAAAGTTTCTCACCAATCTTTGACATGGGGAACGACTTTGAGGAGTAAAAAAGTAATATTTTCTCTATTCGAAAAGTTATGGACAAAAAAATACCCTTCTAGTAGATTAAACCACTTGTCTACACCATCTACGTCTATCTGACCTTCAAATACAGGAATATCAAAGTTTATTTGTATATTTAAGGGGATGATGCCTTCGCTCAAAGAAGATGTGTCACTTGTTGGTAGCCGCCGAAGGATTTGCGTGAAATTATCCATCATCTCATTCCTCTGTTGCGTGAGGGATTCCTCAAGAAATATTTTGAAAGGATGTCCTGTCCCATCATCTTTATTTTCTCCTTCCATGAGAGGTCACTTGGACGTGCAAGAGATTTTTTCCTCAAGAGAAACAAGCTCGAGACTCGATTCTTTGTACTCTGACCTCATTGGGGACATGCATTAAAATGATAAGGAGCAGACCGCTCTGATACCAATGATCCAAATTTTATGAGAAAAAAAAAAGAATATAGATTATTAACAAATTCTTAACACAGAATAATATAGATACAGTAAAACTAGTTTTCTATTCAATAAGGAATAAGCTGAAACTGTAAAATTCAGTGCAAAACAAGCTTGCTGGAATGGTGACAGCAAATTTCGAAGAAGAGATATGAAAGTTGCACGCATTCGCAAGAAGATGATTACAATGAGGCTCTGAAGGAATTTTTACAATAAATAGAAATGTCAAAAACCCTAGACATCTAAAAACCTTACTCTAGGAGATGAAGCACCAAAAGTCATGTGGGCCTTGTTTAGGTAAGTTAGTACATCAACTTCCTGGGGTCATAACTTTTGCATACGATCTCCGTTTTAGGCACACGATATCTCGTTGGAAATATCAATCCAAGGACTAAAAATATTGATGAAAATATCATGATGATAATTTTAGATCGATAGATGCCCAAAAAAACATCGTTTAGGGCCTCAAAATGGCTACGAAAGTTCAGGACCCAAAAAATTGCTAAAAATAGTAAATTACCAAAATTTCCAGAAATTTGTTTTGAGACAGTTGGAAAAGGTGGGTGGCCACCAATATCCACCTAGATAAACCACACTTATGGCCTTCAGTAGCCATCTTCCTCTTACCTCATCCCACTTGGTTGTCTACCATTTGTTGCACACCTTGCAACAATATTTACAGAGCATTACACTTTGTCTCTTCTTTCACATGTTTTCTAGAGGAAAAGTTATGCTTTTGATACCACTTTATTTTATTAGATTACCTCATTTCACCTTCTCACCTTTGCCTATGATCTGTAGAAAAATTTTAATCTTTGATACCGCTTGACGTAACCCCCCCCCAACTCTCTCTCAGAGCTGCTCGACCTCCCAGTCAAGGATTGTTAAATATTCTTGAGCTGGATCAGCTCCTCAGGACCTTGTTGGTCTCAAACTCAATCAACTGCAGGCCTTGTTATCACATGTAATGTTTTCACGGTCACGATCTGATCATTACTGATTTATCCTTTAATCGACGGTTCACAGTAATTGCGGGCTACCAACGTGCTCTCTCTTTATCGGAGATTTCTGTCGCCACAATATAAAAATTTATCACCCAATATCCTTTATCGTGGCTTTTTATCCCATGTACCAATGAGATCAAAGGATATATAAAATAGAGGGTTGCGGACTAGCATGTTCAATAATTTTTCCTCCTCTCCCTGCAATCATTCCCCACCATCGATTTTCCCTTCTCGGATTGACAGTTATCTGTGGGTCCTTCTCTCTTAGAACCTTTTCCGAATATCACACAAACATGCGCTAGATCCTTATACTAACCCTTCTTTTCATGTGACCTTGGGTTGTGACCCGAGGCTTAACCTCCTGGTGCTTCATGACTTCAACACTTTCAACCAAGACCAGATCAACAGTCCTCAACCCCCTTCGCAATCAATGGTCGAGATCCACTTCAGGACATCATGCTTTGGAAGTTTGACACTTCAACTTCCTCTTTCCCTTGGAGTATTCCATACCCAAAGTTCCATATCAGGTGCCACGCGTCCACCTCAAATCAACGACTCTAGTCCACTTTGGGACTTAGGCCTTCAAAACTCTCAAATTTTTTCCCGCTTTATTCCTTCTAGAACACTTTCACCTGAAGTTCAAGATCTGTTGACACGTACCTCTCACAAATCAACAACCACAAGCCTCTTCAGATATTTGGGCTTCAAGAGTTTCAACTCTCCACCTTCGCTTTTTCCTAGAGCACTTCCACCCAAGTACACAATTCATCGACATGTGTCCTTATGGATCTGAAGACCATGATCCACTTCACCCTTTTGGGGTTCGGGAGTTTCAAACTCCTAAACACGCATTCCTCTCTGAGTGGTTTCCCCTGAAGATGACAGATTCCCACTACATGTCCCTCTAGATCTGACAGTCCAGATCTTCTCTGCCCATGTCGAATTCCCTTCATAGCATTAATTCTCCTAACTTCTAGATCTCTTGCCACGTGATCTCCACAACAAATGATTGTGATCTTCTTTGGCCTTCAAGAATTCAGGAGTCTGGCGCACTCCACACTTGGAATCCTCTTAAGTGAATTTTCCCAAAGTCTCATATCTTTCAACACGTATATATACTTCAGCCTTCGACGATTTCTCTTTATCCTTGTCCACAAAAATTCCGAAGTGATTTTTCTCTAGAGTTGTGGATCTTACACCCCCTATCTGTATGGATGATGGATGGTTCTTGTCCTCTTTGGGACTTCGGGGAATCCTTATCCTTGTGAACTTACGTGGGATTAAAGTCTATGCACTTTACCTTGATCGGACGACTGTCGATCCTCTGTGTTGAGATCCAACGGTTTAGATTTCGTCCAACAAAAGATTCGATAGTTGTTTTCTCTCCTCCTCTTGAGCTTTCAATTTCTTCTAAATTGGAAGAGTTTGTAAGTGTTCAAAGGATTCATCCTTTTCTCCTCCTATGAGCCCGATTTCCTGGGTCTCGTCCACATTTTTTCTAATGCTATCTCTTCTGAGATTATTGGTTTACTCAGTATCCTAAGGGTCTTGACCCTTCTTCTCCCTTCAAAGGGTTATTGTGCCCTCCTGGAAAAATCTTGCTCAAAGCACACCTTACTAAGCATTTTCTACAAAGTGTTCGGTAATTCTATGAGTATCATCCTCTGATACTCTTCTCTTTGATATCGATAGAGAGTTCTCCTTGTACACACTTTCCCCTGCTTAATTCCCACATGGAAGAGCTCTACAGATTATTTATCAATTTTTTGAGTGTCTTCTCTTTTACACTCCTCTTGTGTTTCTCTAAATGTGAAACATAGTTCACCTATGCACACTTGCACCTGCTCAATTCCATTCTGGCAAATCTCTATAGAGTTCTCAGTGACTTTGTCTCTATCTATTTTCTATGCACAATTTCTCCTCTAAGGTATTCAACAACCTTGAGGTTTCCCTTGGGTTGTCATCGCTCTGGTTCTCCCTCCTCGCACGTTCTTTTCTGACTCAACAGAGTTCAAATGTGCACTCCCTGCACTGGCTACAAAACATCAAATGTTATGTTCTACACTCCTTCCACAACCTAAAGAATCCATAAGGATATTTCAAGCTCTACAAAGATAGAGAAATATATCTTCCTACTGCAGATAAAATCTATTATACATCTACAACATACATAAACAAACAGATAGTACAAAACAAACATTCATTCATACAAAAATTCATAAACAATGAAATCTTTTCTTTTCTATTAATTTGAATGCTTGGTTACAATATATGCAGGCTGGACTTCCACAAAGTCTCATCTCTCTCCTCACCTCTCTTGATCTCTCTCTCTTTCATAACTACCTATTCCTCCAATGAGGATTTCTCTCTTCTAAAACTAAACTCTCCCCTATCTCTATGTCTATTTCAGACCTTGATACAAAAATATCTCTCTTTTTTCCAAAGAGGGCTCTACAAGCTTCTCCTATCTTCACCTAACCTCATATATTACATTGAAGTTTCTTTAATGACCATCTAGTATGAATTGAATCTAGAGCCATCAACCTGTCAACCATTAAAGGTGACCTTATCTTTTGTATGCTATAAGGAATGTCTTGGTTTTCACTCAACCTTACAACATTAATCTGTATAGGATCATATTTCAAATTTAGAAATGGGAGGGTTCGTATCTCTCCCTTTGTTGAATTCTCTTTAAACATGTTGGCTAGCTAGCGCATTGTTGAGGTGAAGAGATGCTCCTACATCAACAACTATAAGAATGAATGCCTGAATTCTTAGCAGTATTTGAATACAGGATCTTTCAATCCATTAGGGGTAGGGTGCGATATTTTTAAGACGATCAGTCACAACCCTCACAATTTCCCATTGATGGAGAAGTACTAGAATATTGCAAGAAAACTATTTTTGAAATTTTGTAAGTCTATCGGACATCAAGAGAATGATTTTCTCACATTTTATTTGAGGAGAGAGTGCACTGTAGACACATATAGATTCTAGGGAGAAGAATCTAAAGGAGGATATCTACAATATAATAATAGAAGAGGTTATAATCAAGTAATGAAGAGGGGCGTTCAAAATCCATGAAAGAGAAGGATTCATAATAGGTAGAGGAAATTTTATATGTTATAATTGTAATAATCTTGGAGATTTAGCGCGAGACTTGTTGAATCCATGCATGACATGTATGTATTGCAAACAACTAGACCATGCGATGGATGATTATCCATAATTGATTGTGAAATGGAAATGAAAGACAAACAAAAATGTAAAAATGATAGAAACAAAGGAACATGATAAACAAACTAATATAGAAACAATTATGCACGAAGGAACTAGAACTGAAGCTAATGCAATGGATCATGGAAATAAGATCCACCAGTGGGTCAAGAAAACAACAGAGAGTCAACCATTGTTTGAACCTAGAAAGGAAAAATATATGTATACGCAAGCATGGAAGGAAGTAATAGGAGTAGAATGGATAGCATCAACTTATACCATGCCACCTTTGTATGACATGCTTCCAGTGTATGATATGACACCAGTATACAACCATTCAAAAAGGAAAGTTGGCAAGGTAAGCACTTTGAATAGTTTTCTGAAACATTGTTTAGAGTTATTGGAAGATGAGTCTTCTTTCAGTATGATAAAAAAATTAATGAACATTGTGCCCAAGATAAATATATGTACATATTTCACACTGAACAATAAACTAGGTGTACCACAAGAAGAGAACAAATAGGAAGTTTAGACTCAATATGCAGATAGGAAATTACGACATGGACAATATTATATTGGATATAGGATCTGATGTGAATGTCATCCTGAGGTAGACATGGGAGATGATGGGCCAACTGAATTTTATTTGGTTCATCTATCCAGTTTATACTAGTGAACCAACATAATATCATCCCAATAGGAAGGTTGAAAGGGTAAGTGTTATCATTGATGGAGTGTGCATATTGGCTAATTTCGAAGTGATCAGTATAGTAGATGGAAGCACCCCTTACCCATCACTCCTTGGATTTCATTGGGTCGTTGACAACCAAACTATCATTGATATGAAGAAGAGATAAATGATATTGGAAGTATAATATTTGAAGTTTCTTGCGCCATTAGATCCTACTGAAGGAAGAAGATATGTAGAACCAGTAAAAGGAAAAAAGATAGAAAACTTATATAACATGACTGGATGGATGGGAGATTATGTGAATCCTACAACGGATGGTATTCTTAGTTGGAGAAGTATTATTTCATGAATTTCATATTCAAAAGAATCTTTGGAGAATTGGAAATAGATATTGCAAGAAGTATCCACAAGGAAATGTGCTCAGAGTAACCATGCATTGCAATGGAATGGAACTGAGGTATGTAACCCTCCGAGGTATGAAAAACTAACCGATGTAGATTATTTAATAAGAGAATTTGAATTACAAATATCATATCCATAGATATTATTAGCATTATATGTCACACTGAAAGAGACCCCAACAAGATGGTGGGTCATTCATACGGATGGAATAAGAGACTAGCAACAGTGCAGAAGAATATTACAAGTAAGGTTCAAGACAAAGAATGAGGATATTATGCAGAAGTATACAAGATTGAGTTGTTCAATGGAGAATTTTACATAGTGTATTGTGACATGGAATAAACTAACCAAGAAATAATGGACACACTTGTTTGTTTTCACCTTGAACAAAATCTCAAAGAATTGGTACTTGGAACTGGAAGTGCATAGAGAAACTATAGATTGGGAAGAATTAACATAGAATTTCAAGGTAACTTTAGTTTTGAAGATGATGCTCCTTTTCTTGACTCAACTTTGTAGGTCATCAAGAACAATATTTTTTCAGCAGAAGACTCGATAGAACTAGTACCTATATGTACTGTGCATAGATATTCCATGAGAACTTGAGAAGTTTTGTGATGTTATAATGTTTCTAAAGAAGACCAAGAGGAGGAAGAAGATCCTAGAAATGTAAAATTACTAGAAACTAAAGGAGAGCCCACAGTATATGAAAATCCATTTAGAGCATACAATGTAAATATTGGTACATATGAGAATCTGAAATTTGTGAACATAGAAGACTATTGGAATGATAAGACTATGGAGAAGATATATGAATTAATACGCGAGTATCGAGATCTTTTTCTGACTACATTTTCAAAGATGAAAGGGATTGTTGGGGAGTTAGGAGAGATGAAGATCCCCTTGAATCCATATGCTAAGACAATGAATAAAAGGCCATAAAGACAAAACCCAATGAAGCAAAGGCCATAAAGACTGAAGACAATGTATAAGCAGAAGGTAAAATCATAGATAAACAAGATGTTGGAAGATGGAATCATTGAAATTGTCATAGAATCAGAGTGGATCAATCCAACGGTGGTTCAGGATACGAGGACCAGATAGATAAAAATTTGTGTAGATATGAGGAAATTAAACGATGCTTTCTTACATCATCCCTTTCCTACACCACTTATAGATGAACTATTGGAGAACATAAGAGGGAAATAATTTCATATTCATTCATCGATGGATTTCTAGGGTATCATCAGATCAAGATTGTTTAGGAAGATAAATATAAGACTACATTTCAGATGTGATTGGGATGTTACCAGTACACAATGATTCCTTTTGGATTGAAGAATGCACCAACAATATTCTCTAGATTTTTTGTAGCAACATTTAAGGAGTTCATCCATAAGTTATTAGAAGTATAATTAGATGATTGGATGATGTTTATCCTATTGAAATATGATATTGAATTTTTTCACTTGATGTTGGATAGGTGTAGGAAGTTTCATATATCTTTGAATTTAAATAAGTGCATTTTATATGTGTCGTTTGGTATCTTACTGGGCCATGTAGTGTGTAAGCAATGATTGTTGGTGGATCTCATGCAGATTGTCGTGATTGTTAATTTACCACTTCCTAATTTAGTGGGACAGTTACAAGAGACATTGAGTCTTACAGGGTACTACAGGAAGTTCATTAAAGGATATGGACATATTACATCCCCGATGGGAATATTTCTAAATAAAGAGAATAAGTTTCAATGGAGTTAGGAATGTCAGGAAGGTTTCAATATTTTTAAGAAAAAATTGGTTACCATGCCGATTTTGATATTTCCATATTGGAAAAAGGAGTTTCATGCTCACATGGATGCATCATCTGTAGCTTTAGGAGCAGTTTTAGCTTATCCTATATATGGAGACATAGATCATCCCATTGCATTTGTACAAAGTAAGTTGTCAAATACAAAACATAACTATACAACTACAAAAAATTAAGGATTAGCAATGGTGTATGCATTGCAGAAGTTCATACATTACTTGTTGGGTTCACACTTTATGATGTATAGAGACCATTCTGCGCTAAGATATTTGGTCAATAATCTAGTGTTGGGAGGGAGAATATGTAGATGGATATTCTTGTTTAAAGAATATAAATTTGAGGTAATTGTAAAACCAAGGAAATTTAATTCAATACATGATCACCTATCTCTCATACTATCAGGAGAAGATGCAAAAAACCCGGATGGCAACTTACCAGATGTGCACTTATTTTCAGTACAAATGGTTCTTCACTATTTTGTAGACATAGTTCATTTCTTGAGGACATGAGTAACCCCACCTAAATTTACAATTGCACAGAAGAATAATTTAGTAGTGAAGGTAACAGACTATCAATTTATAGCAAGAAGTTTGTACAAGTTAGGAATATATGGGTTTTTGTGATGATGTGTATTAGAACATGAAAGACATATGATATTGTCAAAGGGACATGAAGGGGTTACATGAGGACACTAGGCATGAAAAGAAACAACTCATAATATTTTTCACATGGGATTGTGGTGGCCTACCCTTCATAAGGATGCTAAGGAAAATTTTAAGTCTTGTGATGTTTGACAAAGAATTGGGAAGCCTTCTAAGAGAGATGAGATGCCATTAGTACCACACGTGACACTACAAGATTTTGAAAAATGGGCAGTGGAATTAGTTGGGCCGATCAATCCACCAACAAAGAGGTAATGAGACAAATACATCATTATTGTGACAAATTACTTGACCGGATGGGCTGAAGAAGAGCTAGTCAAAGATTGCAATGTGGATACAACTATGTGTTTTTTGTTTGAAAATATGGTGACAAGATTTGGATGCCCTAGAATACTAATGAGTGATCAGGGAACTCATTTTCTGAATAGGAAGATTGTAACATTGACAAAATATTTTCAGATTCATCATCAAAAGAGAACCCTATATCATCCTCAAGAAAATAGAATAGTGGAAGCATTCAATAAAACACTAGAATATCCATCGACAAAGGTGTGTATTGTAAGACAAGATGAATGGGACTTGAGGTTTCCACAAGTATCATGGGCGTATAAGAGTACAAGTAAGAATTTGACAGTACAAACCCCATTCAAACTAGTGTATGGCCAAGAAGTTTTTATTCCTATGGAATTCATAGTACTGATTTTGTGCATTGCTTTGTTGACAAAGCATATAGATTGTCTCATAGTGGAGAAGAGATTCTCATAACTAGTAGATCTAGAAGAACATCATTTTCATGTGGGTTTCCATTGGTAATTTTAGAAATCACATGAGAAAGCATGGCATGACAGTGTAACATCCCGTTATGGCGCACTGAGAAAACTTATTATTTGGGGACACTTTCTCTCAAGTGATCTGGAATTTTCTGATGTTAAAACATTTATACTTGATTATGTTGCGTTATGATAGACAACATGAGGTTTTACTATTTGATGTAGACAGGTGCTATTGACTCAGTTTTATTGAGTGTGCAGGTTTTTAGACCTTGATGATGCAGAGGCATCGGTGGAACCCCCTTGGACACCGGATTGAGTCAGGGAGTGTGCTATTGGGTTGATTTATTTATTGTGATATTTCATTTGATTTGATGATATGATGTTGACATTTCTGACATGATTGTTGATGATGCAGGCTAACGATAGCTTGCCGACCAGACTCACATATGGAGTAAAGGGGCCACA
>JZKD02S1593685.1:1219175-1236523 GCA_000966675.3 Picea glauca
CGGGGGGATAAGGGGGAAGTAGAGTACCCCTAGAGTTTGGTTGGGAGGTATCGGTGTAGTCTCTACGGTCGGCAACTGGGAGCGGCATGGAGAAGGAGCAGCATGGAGCGAGGACGACATTGCAGCGGGCGATAAGGAAATGGTATGGGTTTTGTTCTTGATAGAATAGGATGCATTATGATTTATGTTGGTATTGGAACATTGGTTGTAAATGGATTAATGGTCATTTTATTTATTTACTCTGCGGTTAAAATTGAACTGCTGCAACTGTCATTTTTATTTTTAAATTATCCGGTGACAAGTATTCGTGTGGCAGACCTTGTACAATTCATTTTCTACATGTTTCTTGGGTATGAAACGATTATTAAGCTATTGAAGAACCTCCTGGTAAATGTTGGTAATAACCTCATTTCTGTATAGTTTCCGGGTCAGATGAATTACCTCCAGTAGTAGGTGAGTACTGCTAATATCTTATGGTCTGAATGCCTCTAGCTATCTAATATATTCCTAGATACTTCAACCACCATAAGCAATCTCCTCTCTAGTTGAAATCGGCTACAGAGCACTGAACATGTCAACTACCCAACCTGTAAAAAAAAACCACAAAAACAAAACAGGCGCAACCTGGGATTCATCTGTCAGTTAGGGACATCCCAGAAACAAAAATTTAATTAACAGAACAAGGTAAACCATTGGATTTCTCTATATCACTTAACCTGATCAAGGTTCAATGGTCGATTTTTTTTGAAAACAAAAATCAGTGTAATTTTGGAGGCTTGCAACAACTGGATTGGGTAATTTCTGAAGAAATCTTAGTTACTGTTAGCAGGTTTCGGGCTGTATTTCCTGGTTGTTACGCATTCTTAAACTCAGACCTGAATGCACTCCTTTATAACCTTGCATTCTGTTTGCAACTCGCAATTTCCTGAGGCATCGACCCAAGAGCATAAATTGAAAGGTTAAACCTGGTTTAGTTAGAATTCCTTCTCTTCCTTCCAGGTTGTGTGGCCCTTCTTGGGGAGTAGTGCGAGGTAGTAGCTGGGCAGTGGTATCTCTGCTTGATCTTGGTGCTACTTATCCCTGCCACTGTTGTTTTAAATATAAAATAAATCTTCGCATTTAATCCTGGTAGTTGAAGCGTTTCTGGCATTTCAATTGAATGCCTCTGAATTCATTCTGGATTTTTCGAACGAAGGTTCCTGGCCCTTCAAGTGATTGAATCTAGAATTTTTCTCTAGTTTATCGTGCCCATGAACAACACGCTTCAATGCACGAGCCATCACCAGGTCCCCATCTGTCACCCTGTTTTTGGGCAAACCCTTAAACTCTGACAACGCTATTAAAGGTTGCCTCTGTGAGGCGTGGTTCTCGCCTGCGAGCCTGTGGTGCCCTTTCCTTCTGGCGCGTACCCCCCCCACTGCCGCTAGATTGCTTATGATAACATCGTCAGTGCTGATAAAAAGGAATAAAATTTTATTTTGAATCTCTGTTGCAATATTGTTAAAATATGAATTATGATGCCGATTCTGGTTTAAGGTGATGTTTGTACCTTAAATCAACTGCAATTCTAATGTTAGATAACCGGAATGGGTTTTGTTGTTATTCCTGGTGCGAAATCAATCATAATGTAAAATGTGGTGCCGGTATGTTTTAGGGTACTGCTAGTGCCATTATGAGCTAATATAATGTTGTTGTTGGATGCCAGAAATGTAAATTACTGATATTATTTTTGCAAAATTATTATATCATAAAATGAAAAGCATGGTTAATGTTAGTGAAAAAAAAACAAAAAAACTATAGAATGCTAAAGCTCCGGGACTTTACTGCATTCGGAATGTTATTGTAATGCAATGCTTACTGTTATACCAATGTAGACGGAATGCAAAATTTTCATTACCATCATTGCTCAGGGTAATGTTGAAGTAGCGTAATGTTTCATGCTGACACTAATAGTCCTGGAAATGTTAATGGCAATATGGTCTTCGTTTTGTGGAAATGAGAACGTCATAGTTGTGGAAAATATTTCAGGGGTTATCGTGGAACTGACCGATGGTTAATAATCAAATTCTGTCAACTGAAAAAGAATTAATAGAATCATTACTTCCCAGATTTGTTTTATTGTTATTATTGCTAAATCATTATTTTATTATCAATCGTTATTTGTTGGTTATTAATCAAACTATGTCCACCTAAAAAGGAATTATCATGAAAAATACTTTTCAGATTGTTATTATCCTTATTATAGTTAAATTTTTATTTTATTATCATTCAACATTTGTTGGTTAATAATCGAACTCTGTCCACTTAAAGAATTATCATGATCAATACTTTTCAGATTGTTATTTTCCTTATGTTAGTTAAATTGTTATTTTATTATTATTGCGTCATTTGTTATTTAATTTCACTGCCAAATTTAGTTCCACAAGGAAGAAGAAAAATATATATATTTTTCTATAGCATGAATGAAAATTGATCATGACACCCTATAATTTTCAATATAAAAAGTTACTTTAGTTAGCATTGGTTCAATGGAAGCAAATGGCATACAACCGAGATTGGGTTAAAATGTAATTGCCCAACTAGAATTTTGGTATTTGTTAAAGTGGGAGTGGAAAGTTTGTCGAGAGAATGGTTAAGTCACCTTGAAAGGACTGTGGCATTAGTTTCCAGTGCTAAACGACTTGGTTATAATGTTATTCTTCTAGTTAGCCTACAAATGATGTTATTTGGTTCTAACCTTGGAGAAGTGTTGACCGGCGTAATTGATTTCAATGAATGATGATATGTATGGCACCTTGAGAAAAAGGGGGATTGCCTTTGCATCTTGAATTAAATAAGGTCAATTTCTTTACACTTGCACTTATGTCATTTTATGACGGATTTAGTAATCAATTTTCTGGCACCGTGGAATCCTTGTGATGGGTGTTGGATATGATTGCGTAGCGCTTGTCTTGGTGGTTTGATTTGGCATTTTGCTTGGTCTGCTTGTGTCGGGTGGGATGTAGACACCTCCTTGTAGCCTTAGTATGTAAGTGTGGGTGTGTGATTATTCTATGTAAAGAATCTCGTGCCGTATCAAGAGTCTCAGGCCCTTTAAAGGAAGAGTTTCCACTCTTGCGACACACCTAACGAAGATTACTAGTTTCTGCATGAGCAGTCGATCAGGAGCCTATCTGACCTTCTCTCTCTCTGGAGAAAAGAACTAAGATTAAACGCCACTCTTTCCTATGCATAAATAGTAAAATCTGCTACCATGGATTCTCCCTTCTGTGCTCATACGATACCTAACCCAGTATGTCGTTTAATGTTTGCAGTTACTTGTTGTACGCCTTGTCTTCGTGTTGTGAACATTGTGGTTGCGTCTTGTTAGTTGTCGAGCGTTTACGTAGAGTCAAGTGTGTCTGTTCCCTTTTTACACGTGCGCACACACCTTAAACAAAAAAAAATGTGCACCTGTTAAAGAGTTGTTGTCGTAACGAGTAAGGTCTTTACAAACAAGAACATTAAATAGAAGAAGTTTCAGACATGGGACTTAGTTTTGATTTATGACAACAAGTTTTTGCAGCACCTCAGAAAATTTCAAATGCATTGGTTAGGTCCATATGTGATCAAGTTTATGACATATGCAGGTGTTGTTCAACTAGATAAACTGAATGGAGAATTTTTGAAAGGATTGGTTAACGGTAGTTGGCTAAAGCTATATAGGTACATTCATACTTCCATGCACTAGTCAAAACACAAAGTATGTGTTCCATAGTACTTGTATGTTAGTGTATTATACAATAAAAATGAAGAAGAAGGTAAGAGAAAAAAATTAATTTTAAGGGTGAAATGATTTAGGAAATAAATCCTGAAAGTGTCATAGAGATGTAGAAAGAGGAAGGACCTATGTGCATGAAGGAAGATTGAAGTGCGACAGAGATATGCATAGAGGGTGGGAAGAGTGATCATAATGGAGAAGTAGTGGAGACATGTAGTCGTAAATGGAAAGCGAAAAAGAGACCATGACAGATTGGAAACATCCCAACCATGATCAGCAAAATAAACTTAATTTATTGTAGAGTATGGAAATAATTGAATTTGAAGTACAATTTGGATTAGACTATAGGTTTTGGTAGGAAGAACAAACCAAAAACAAATTGGTGACCAGTGATAAAAATAGTTGAAGGGTTGACAGAAATAATTTATTGTCACTTGACTCTTCATAGAGAGAAGCGAGAGAAGAGATTCGAATAATTTCATTTCCAAGTGAGTAGTTTTAGAAATAAATGGAACCAAAAAATATAGGAGAAACTTCGTCACGATCGAAGAATAAACACACTAGGAAGACATCGATACATGTGACCAAGGAAATACTAGGAGCATCAATGTTAGGGTCAACCCTGTTTCATTATCCAAGGGATTATGTACCACCAAGGAAGTTGACAACAAAGTAGATGAAGTTACATAAAGAGTTGAGGTATGAACTCATCGAGCAAGAAATTCGACAAGGTGTGATATCTGAGAAACATATGCTCGATTCAGTAGGAATCCCGGCATATGCAGACCACGACTTGAGAAAAGTGAATAAGTTTCCAAAATTGTCTCTAGATAAGTACAAAAGCATAAGAATCACCCAGCATTCACAAAAAATCATACTAAAGCCACACGAATGGGTGACGGAGATGGAAAAAACAAGTATTTTGAACCTTTTTTTATTCTTTATTTTGGTATGAGCACGAAGATAAATATTTGTGTTAAGTTATTACGTAATTGTGTGCACGAAGGATTTTTTTGGTTAGATATAATAATATCCATAGACACATAATTTATTGTTTGGATAATCGGGTTTCCATCAAAAGGGGAAGACCTATCACCAGTATCCACAGACAAGACAAACAAGAAAGCATTGGAAAAAATAATGAAGGACAAGTATCACACATTCAGAGGTGCATGCAGTTTGGATGTTGCAAGAATCAATGATGATATAGTAAAGTTCACAACATAGGTGTTGGCATGCAAGTTGTTGAATAAATGTCACAAGGATCAGGTACCAACAAGTGTGATAGTGACAGTTGAGAATTCCATCGCAAGAGTTCAAATGAGCTGGGAAATGTTCCTGTTGAACCAATTCTTGATATATTACAGGGAATCCCAAGACAAAGGTATGAAATTTTAGTATTCTTGGTTGTTAATACTGATAGAATTAGTGGCTTGGAGGGAGCCAAAGGACAATGAATTTCTAGGAGATGCAAAGAATATGTGTCTAGAAGTGAGATATGTAAACTTATGGAATATTGCACATAAGGAGAGGCAATTAGATAACAATATTATGTTTTATGTATACAAGGAAGTAATTCAGATGAGTATCGATAATACACCATGCATGTTATCGCATATAGTATAAGCATACAATAAGATTGCATGCTTCAAAGATGGAAGACATCATAAGAACAATCAGACCAAGAAGGACCCAAAGAAACAATGGTTTCCATGCAGATACAAGTTGACAGAGGCTCACATGGGATAATTCATAGAAGACTAGGACAATGAATGGAAAACCCCAGTAGTAGAGGTAGAGAAGTCGAAACCATAAATGTCAGAGAACAAGACAAATAAATAAGGCGATGGAGAAGAATAAGAAGAATATAAAGGGGAAGGATATGGTGAAAGAAGAACATAAAATATAGTATTTTTCCGAGGAGAGAAGAGAAAGGACTAGGATACAAAAAAATAAATACCGCAATGAAAGAAGAGGAAAACAACCAAGTAAGTGGCCACCCAGGCCCTTTCATACGATGACTTAGAAAAGATTGAGGATCAAGAAAAAGAGGTTACGAAGAAGGATTTTAAGCGATCAGTGAAAAAGCAAGTGGAAAGGAACCCGAACATGTACGTGCAGATTACCACAATGCGACATATTTTGGAGACAACCAGGATTGTGCAAGTTAGAACATATGACATCCCACCCATCTACGACATCCTGAGAGTGATGGGTGATGAAGATAGAAACATGAGGTTTAGATTTCCCTACGACATAATTACAAGAGAATGCAAAGGAGCTTAGTCATATTGAACTATTATTATTTGAGTTGTTGCTAGAAGTGTTACATGGTTCGCAGACGAGTGTGACACATGAACTAAATTTTCATGCAATGTCAACATCGATGGAGTTCAAAAAGGAAATCATATATAAGGATGTGCTTCAAGAATAATATGATAAACTTAGGTTGGATCTAGATGAGGCCATAGAGAACAAAGAGAGAGTGAAACATAGAGTCCATGGGATTTATAACATTATTGCAGAAATTCCCAAGGAGGAAGATCCCCTATTACAAGAACAGGTCATAATTATTAGTGAAGGCATTCAGGGCTTTCGCAAAAAGATTGTTATTTTCAAAGCATGCCTAATACCAATAACTTCACCGAAGGAAAGGGAGAAGATGACGAAAAAAATTGTGAATAACACCAAAATTGTGAAAGCAAAGTGTGTCAAGATATACATACAAAGCACGAGAATATGGACTCAGTTGACAAAAGACATGGAAATGCAAGAAATTGGGAAGAATCTATAGTATGTGAAGGATTAGGTGAACATGTTTAAGGAAGTAATGAGAATATTACCACGAGAAGAGATGATGGAAGCAATGTCAGAGCATAGAAAATCATATTAAGAGATGAACCAAATTAGGGCACAACAACAGGATCGTGCATAGAAGATCGAAAAATTGTTGGAAGAAGCATACAAGGTGACAAAAGAAGTAACAACTACGTGATGCATGGTCAAGCAGGAAGTACAAGAAAGTGCATAAAAGTTGAAGGCCCATACTATTGTAAAGACATCTGAGGAGATTGCATAGTAGGAGACACACGTAAGAGAAAATATCATAGCTACATGACAAATATTTAACAAGTTCATGGAGTGATGGAAGAAACCCTGAAGTGGCTCAGGATGAGTCACAGGTGAGTGTTGGGGGTCTGTTGGAGCAAGATATTTTGGGTAAGTTTTAGGAATCAAGTAGGATCAAACCACACAAAAAGTCAACAAAGGAGGAGCATGCAATGAATACAATTAGTGCATATTCAGGAACCATCATGCAGAAGGAAGAATTTAGTTAGTAGTTATACCATTTGGTCCATTTTGTAACAGGCTAAGCCCTAATATCAATGTATAAATTGTATGGGTTTTGGGTAGAAGGTAGCTACCAAGAGAGAATTGAGTTGTGAGTGAAATCATAGAGTGAGAGTACGAGCAAATGTTATGAGTAGAGTTTGGGAGTATGATTGGAAGAGAGGATAAGTGGGAACTGTATGTGAAAAATACTATGGAATTTTGGTATAGAACTGATGTATCTTTTATGAGCATAGTGCACACCTGTTGTAAGGGTTGAACATGAATGAAAAATATACGAATCCAAACATTGTGGACATACCCAGTTTGAGGTTAACCATGTTAAATGTATGTGTTCTAACGTGTGTGAGTTGTTATGATGTGTTTTTTTACTTTTTTTGTTTTTCACATGTAATAGATGCTTACTAATTAATATGAATATGTATCTCGTAGTTTTGTACACAAGTTGAATGGTTAGTTAAGATGAATCTTCCATATGTTGTTATGTTGTTATGATTTCACTCATAGGGTATTTTGGATGTTGAATGAATGCTAATTAAGAATGAATGTTAGAACGATCTTCATTCCATTCATGCCTACATAAGCCTGGTTCCTATAGTCCCCATAGGCACCTCGGATGAAACTTCACCTACTTGCAAGTGATTGTGAAAGGGTCAGTATCTTCAGATTTACTATTGAATTAATGTTGAACCTTGGGTTTACCCATTGTGCACCAACAATATTATAACAGAGATGGTAAATGCAGTAAGTATAGATTTTATTTATAATTTATTTATCTCATTGAATTTATGTTATGTATGCATATGTAGTTGAATGGTTTTTCATTGAATTTTGTAGGATCGTGATTCATTATCGAGGTCGGATGCGTAAGATATTTTAGTCACAAAATACTACAAGCTCTTATTAGGAGAAAGATATTGTAAGCAACTGATTGATAAAAATGGACAGTTACTTTACCCTACAAATTATAGCATGTCATATTCCAACAACTAGCCTAGGTCATCAGTATTACACCGTGACTTGGATCTATTTTATGCAAACATTCCTTAGGGCATAAGAAAACTATTATTGAGTAATTGTGTTTTTGGATATTCAATGGAGATAATATAAATTTGATTCTTAATTCTTTTTTTTTTTTTTTAAAGTGCTTTGTTGCATGCTTATTTCTGGGGAAAAAAATTACATGCTTCTAATAAATGTTTGGTATATTTTTTAACATACTAAATACATTGAGTTACAAATATTATCAATGTAATGTTCAATATTTTTACACTCGGGATTTTGATGATGAGAGACCTTTCTACCATCTACCATTGCAGCCCACTATGATTTCAAGTCAAGATATTTCTACTAAATAATCATATCTTAGAGAGTAAGCATACCAAGAAAGTCTGAATAAACCACCTATTCAATTCCCACTATCTCCTAAGTCATCAATTCAAAACCTCCCATGTTGGCGATGAAGGAAATGATATAGAGGTCATGACTTGGGGATGGAGGAAATGATATAGAGGTATCAAAGTCTTGAGTATTCTCATGTTGGGGATGAAGGAAATGATATGGAGGTCATTATTGATGATTTCTTATGGGATATCCAATCCATGGAGGTAATGTTGTTACATGTATTATAAAAAAATGAACCAGGGGATGATGTTGGTATCATCAATACCTTTTTTGAAAGCCTGAAATTTGCTTCCACCACCCCTATCATTGGACATGAATCATGTTCTACCCAACTAGGGACAAAAATGTTACTATACAACCTGAAAGTAGTGTGTGGTATGTTAGATGCTTGTTTCTTGACATATTTTAGGTAACTAACCATTAATTACCCTAATTGTTTAACTAATTGTGTCACACAATGAAGGAATAAAATGGTTGAATTGATGTATTCTTAATGACAATGTACATTTATATTTCCCACTAATTTTAGGTTACTCAAAGATAAGGTACTTCCAAAAGAAAATCCATTCCTCATTAGCAATGTAGAGGTAAAGAAAATTATGTAACATGTTAGGTGTTGAGTACATAGGATACCATCTATGTTTGAATGATTGTATTTTATACACAAAATGAATGTGTGTACAATGATATATGTCCAGAATGTGGGCATGACAATAATGGAAATAAAAAAAACAAAAGTAAGGAACCTGGTATTCCCAATAATATATTGATGCACATACCTATAAATCCAAGGATTCAAAGGATATTTTATTGCAAGCAATTAGTCGTGTTGCATGGGTGGCATGCCTAACATATAAGTGAGCCACGAGTTATGTGAATTTGAGTATATTCAATTTCCAGGAAGAACATAGAGGATGCATGGCCCAATAAATTCAAGGATGAAGTATTGATCCTAGGATTGAGTATATCCATGGACGGAGTTAACTTGTTTTCCCTCCAAAAATAGGACTATTTTGTTTGACTAGTGGTGGTGATGAATAACATTATTTCCCCATGGTTTTCTATGAAGAATGAACATTTTATGGTGGCTCTTATAGTCTCGGGTAGAAGAAAAGTTAATATAATGGATGTCTACCTCAAATCATTGATATATGATTTAAGCAATTGTGGGAAGGGATACATGTATATGATGTATGAAGGACCATCCTAATAGAGAGGTATTTTATATTATATGGAATGTGTGCATAGAACACACACAATTATCCAAGACTAAGAGTTTTGTTTAGTAAGCATGTTGATTTTTTTTTTATATATAAAATTTTACTTGGCATACTTAATTTCATTCAACTATCCTTTTGACACTAACTTTCACTATATACAATAACATCATAGGTCTTGTAACAAAATTTTATCATGGATGTAAATTTTGTGGAATTTCTATAAATTCTAGATGGTCTGAAAACCTACGAATGTCGATGTACGACTAATCGAGGGTGTTCCTCGCATAATACCACCCTTATAGAAGAGTTCCAGATTTTTTCAATGCTAAACCAAAGAGTGTCTAAAGACCTGAAATTGTAACATCTCCAAGCTCAATCAAGGGATATCACAATGTGACAAACTCATAAAAAAAAAATTATGCTAACTAATTAAATCCATGTAGCTTCCAATTGTGATTTACATACAAAATTAATTGTTTCCTATTATTATTAATTACATGCATATACAACACTCTAAAATTAGATGCAAAATGTAGCTAAGAAACTCAACACAATACGATATAATCTTTCTCAAACATAGAGTTCATGCACCACAAACTAAAACTCATAATACAACAAAAAACAAGATAAGCACTTATGTTTTATAAACAATTGTGCAACCATATGCAAGGGATAGTCATTCCACCCAATTGTATACCTTCTCTTCCAAATATCAACAACAAGTCACCCTCGAGCTGAGGCTAGTAATCAACAAAACAAGGTGGTCTCTCATTTTCCACTCACATCTCAGAAATCCCATAACCGACTAATATGATCCTACAAGTATCCCTATTTTCGACTAGCTCTCTTCCTCTTGACCTACCCAACCCAAGGAATGTACCCCTTCAATGATATTTGTCTCTTAGGCATCCTATTTGTTTATCAGGGTCTCTCTAGCACATGTAACTATGAATCTCTTAGCTCAGAACTCAAGGGAACTTCCTGCTACGAAAAAAATACTAACAAACAACAACAAACACTTATTGTTACAGTGAAACTCACACAAGAGTTCACTCTTCAACCCTGACAACCGGTATATTTAGTCTTCAAATCCAATTATGCTCCATTATTCTCCAACTTTCTCTAGAATTCACCTTCCATGGTTCTTCCGTATCCAAGATCTCTTTCTTACTCTTTATTTTCTCTTCATGCACAAAAACTCATTGTGAAAAACTACTCTCCCCAACCCATATGAATTTCCTCCCTTTGTATTTCTTTTCTTAACTCACACACTTCCCCAAGATGATTGTATTCATCCCCCCATTCTCCCACTAACTATGGTATGTGAACAATCACACCCACCCTCTAACATGTATTTAATGATTATATTTGGGAACACTCAACTAGAAATTATAAGTTTCATATACCAATAGAAATTTTAGGAAAATTGGTTGAATTATTGTACATGGGTAATTTTCCCTGGGATCCCTCTCGATGATTCTATCAGACCCTCCCCTCTCTTGTGGATTAATTACCCATTCTCTTAGATATAATTTTAATATACATCACTTGGTTGAAGAAACACATTATATATTCGTTACGCATTAATTAAAATTGGGACTATAATGGGTATGTTACATTCCCCCTCCCCTACAAATGTGCTCCATACTCGGTGAACACTATGGTGATGTGCATATATGAAAATTTATATCATAATACTTAGGAACTATAATTCTCCACTTTCACAAGTCCATCAACAATTCCAACCATAATCTCTTGTTCCTCTCAACTTGCTGACCCAAGGAATGCACCATTCATTTATCAGAGCTAAACAAAGGGATGTACCATTTGTTTATAAATGATAAACCAATGAATGAGCCATCCTTTTATCAATTCCTCCCATTGAAATTTTCTAGGACTTTGAGATGTGGTTCCAAAACTCTAGCTACTAAAAATGGAATCTTTCATTTTTATTTCTTCAAAATTGAAAAAAAATAGTAGGTATTCTTCCCACATGTTTTCTTCATGGTACCATGTAGAATATTCAAGACCGTAGTAGGTATGTTAATCCTTTTTCATCCCTATGGCCTTGTTCCTGATCACTTTGACTTTATGGTCCATGATTCCTACTTGTTCCACCCATAAATTCCCTTGGTGCTTCACCTTAATCACATTCCAATAAATTATGTTCTTAGTATCAAGCACTATTTCGTTAATAATGATACATGAAATACATTATGGAATCTCATGGATGTAGTAAATTCTATCATGTATGCAATTGGACCTATCTATTATAATATTTGAAAAGTTCCACAATATCTCGCTTCAAACATTGGAAAACTTTTGAATCTTAGTGAAATTATTTTTGTGTTCACTCTGAAGAACACATGTTCTCCCACTTTATATATATAAACATTGAATTTTTGTCTATATAGGTTTTCTACCTATCCTGGAAAACCTTTAAATTCTACTTGAACTTTTCCATTTGTTCCTCCATTTCCTTTAACCAACCTATCCCAACAATTTCTTTGTTTTCTGGATTATACCAACTTGCCGGCGTGTTACAGTTTCTACTATACAATGCTTCAAATGGACTCATTTTCAATGAGGCCTGATACCCATTATTGTAAGAAAATTCCACTAAGTGAATATAATCCTCCCCCTTTGATGGACGTTCAATCAAATACTTTATAAGCATGTCCTCAATTATTATGAACTAGTCCTCTCTATTTTTCCATATGACTCTCAGTGATATGGTATACTGAGATTTAGACTTGTCCCAAATCCTTTGAACAAACCCTTCCAAAAATTTGAGGTAAACATTAGATCTATTTCTAAAACTATTTCCTTAGGCACTCCATGTAGCCTATCATCTTCTTTCATATAAATTTCTGCAATATTTGTTTTGTTGTGTGTAGTCTTCACTAGAATTAAATGAGTTTCCTTAGTTCATTTATCCACCATCACCATGATCGAATCATGTTGATTCAATTTTTTGGGCAGTTTTGTAATAAAAATACACTGTAAAAACTTCCCACTTCCATTATGGAATGGGAAATGGATGCAAAAAACCTGCTATACCCCTATGCTCAGTCTTCACTTTCTGGTATTCTATACATTTGGCTACATAATTAGCCACTTCTTTCTTCATTCCTCGACAAAAACATTGGTTTATCACAACTGCAAGTGTATTTTGATATCATGGGTGCCCAACATATGGAACATTGTGCATTTCCTTTAACACTTCATCTTTTAACTCATTGGAATTTAACACATATACTTTTCCTTTTTACATGAGAATTCCATCTTCTTTTAGCTAATAAAAATTAACTTTCTACTGAAAATTACCTTCTTGTAATGTCTCTTTTATTTTTAGGAAATGCTCATCTAAATTTGTTGCCGCAATAATTTTATTTTTCAAATCAGTCTTGTACATGTTGATGGATGCAACATGCACCTCATGATATCTCTTATTGCTTGCATCAAGCACTTGATTTTCTTTTCATTTTACATACTTAATTTCAAAATCATATTCGCTAAGAAATTCAATCCATCTAGATTTTGTGGAATTTAGTGTTGGTTTTCCAAACAAACATCTCAGACCACAATGGTTTGTGCTTAGGTAAAATTTATTCCCCATAAGGTAATTTATCCACATATTTAATGCATGTACAATTGTTTCTAACTCTAAGTCATGTGTAGCGTAATTCCTCTCATGCCCTTTTAATTTTCTGGACTCATAGCACACCACATCATCTTTTTGACTAAGGAGTCCACCGAGACCTTCCTTGCATGCATCAGTGCAGACAAAAATATCTTCATCTAGATATGGAATCTTCAATACTAGTGTACTTGTTAATATTTCCTTCAATTTCCGAAAGCTCTCTTTACACTTGCAATTCCATTCAAATTTCACTGTACAGTCTTTTGCAAAGTGATTGGACTTGTAATCTTTGAAAAACCTTTGATGAATATTTGGTAATAACCAGAAAGACCCATGAACGATATGGAATATTCCACATTCTTTTATGTTTCCCATCCTCTAATGGATTCTATCTTCTCAGGATCACTACTATCCCTTCCGCTTAAATTATATGCCCCAAGTAGTGAATCTTCTTTTGATAAAATATACACTTACTTATCTTAGAGTACAACTTATGCTCTCTTAAAACTTGCAACACCATTCTTAAATGATGTTCATGTTCCTCTTTTGAATTATAGTAGATGAGTATATCATCTACAAACACAATCACAATCTTGTCAAGGTACTTCCTGAATAATCCATTCATCGGGTATGTAGAGACTATTGGAGAATTTGATAGTACAAATGGCACTATTTTGAATTCATAAATCTCATATCTTATCTTGAATTTTGTCTTGTTTATATATTCTTCCTTTATCATTACTCGATGATAACATGATCTCATGTTGATCTTGGAAAAGATTCTTTCACCTTTTAGTCGATCAAACAAATCATAAATTCTTGGAACATGATATTTTTTCTTTATGGTGACCTCATTCAACTGTCTAAAATCAATACACGGCCTCAAGGTTCCATCTTTCTTTCTCACAAAAATATCTAGGGCTCCCCAAGATGGCACACTTTGGCATATATACCCCTTCTTTGAAAATTCTTCAAGCTACATTTATAACTCTTTCAATTCTGGTGTGCCCATTCTGTAAGGTGTCTTGGACACTGGGGAAGCTCCTGGCACCAAATCAATAGAAAAATCAATGTCTCTCTTTGGTGGTAGTCATAGAATTTCTCAAAAAACATCTTCCAAGTCACTTAAGATTGGATGGTCTTCAATTCTTATCAATTTATATTTGGATACCTCTTCCATATGGGCTAGAAAAATATGACATCCCTTCCTGAAACTCTTCTTCAGCTGCATGGCTGAAATCTCTCTAACAATTACAACTCTTGGAATTCCTTGAATCTTTCCTTGTTGCCCTTCTTCATAAAGAAATGTGATTTTCTTGTTGTAACAGTCTAGGACAACATGGTGTTTTTCCAACCAATCCATGTCAATTAAACAGTCATATGAATGCAATGGTATGATGTTTATATCTACCATTTTATTGAGTTTATTCACGTCTATAGGACAATCTTTCACAAGATCATTGATATTTCTCTTAGATCCCATGGCTCATTTAAATAACCAATATTTCTTATGGTCAGTCCTTTACAATTGAAATATTTCAACAATATTATGATTGATTTAACTATGGCTAGCTCCATAATCAATTAAAATTGCTACAGGATGGTTATCAATATTACCTTCCACTTCAATCATGGGAGGTTAATATTTCACTTGCTTATTGTCGAAGGCTATATAAATCCTTGGTATGTTTCCTCCCATGTATTATACTATTTCATCGTCCTAAATGTTGTGGAAAATCCTCATTTTTTCTCCTTTGTGAGGGCAGTCCCTATATACGTGATTTCCCTCACACCCCCAACATATTACATGTTGTTGCATTGGACTTTTCCCAAATGAATCTATACTCTTGTGCTCATTTTGGGTTAACTATGCTTGATATTTTTTTTGGGTGTTATTGAAAAATGATAGCCTAAAAACTTTTTTCCTTTCATCCTTTTTACCCTTCTTCTTGCCACTCCAAGATTTTTGGAAAATTGTCCTTCTTTCCTTATGGTTTTCTCCAAGGTATTGGTGTTATCATATTGGATATTGTAACTATATAAAGAGGGTAACCAACGTAGAAACTATTGGATTTTTACCTTCTCATCTTTTATAAAGTCAGCATACTTCAAAAATTCAAAGAACCTATTCTCATATTCATCCATTGTCATGCTTCCAAAATTGAGTACAAATAATTCTTTCATCTTCCTTTCATAGCAATGCTCAGACAAATATTTCTCCTGGAAATATCCTTTGAACTTCCTTGGCCTCTTCTCATTTTCTATTCTAACCATTGAAATTTGGAAACTGGGGAAGTTCTTGACACCAAATCAGTAGAGAAATCAATGCTTCTCTTTGGTGGAAGTCCTAGAATTTATCCAAAAACATATTAAATGACCCTTAAGACCAGATGGTATTCAATTCTTACCACTTTATATATGGTTACATCTTTCATATGGGATGAAAAAGTATGAAATACCTTCATAATTTTGTTTTAATTGTATAGTTGAAATCTCTCTAACAATTACAACTCTTGGAATGCCTTGAATATTGCCTTGTTTCCCTTCTTCATCAAGACATCTCATTGACTTGTTGTAACACTCTAGGACATCATGGTGTTTTTCCAACCAATCTATGCCAATTATATAGTCATGCAAACTCAATTGTATGATGTTTACCTCTACCATTGTGATGAATCCATTCATGTCTATCAAACAATATTTCAAAAGCTCATTGATATTTCTCTTAGCTCATGTGGATAATTTAATTAGCCAAGATTTCTTATGCTCACTCCTTTTCAAGTGAAATATTTCAACAATATTAGCATTTATGTAACTATTTTTATCTCGATAATCAATTAAAATTTCTATGGGAAGGTCATCAATCCTAACTTCCACTTCAATCACGGGGGATTGATATTCCACTTGATTGTTATCCTTGGATGCATAAATCCTTGGCATGTTTCCTCCCATGTCTTTTATTATTTCATCGTTATGAATGTTGTGTAAAATCCTCATTCTTTCTTCTCTGTGAGGGAAGTGCCTATATAAGTTATTTCCCTCACACCCCTAGCATTGTACATACTTCTTCCTTGGCCTTTTTCCAAATGAATATGCAGTCTTGTAATCATTTTGGGTTGAATTTCCTTGTTAATTTAATTGGGTTTTTTTCTTGAAAAAGGGTGTCTTAAAACCATTTTTTCCTTTGATCCTTTTTACCCTTCATTTTGTCACTCCAATATTTTTAGAAAAATGTTCTTCCTCTGATTCACTCATAAAGATGTCGTTCTCTCATTGTGGTTTCCTCCAAGGTATTGGGGTTATCATATTGAATCGTGTCACTATAGAAGGAGGGTAACCCACTTAGAAATCTTTGTATTTTTACCTTCTCATTTTTTATGAAGTCAACATACTTCAATAATTCAAAGAACCTCTTCTCATATTGCTCAAGTGTCGTGCTTATGAACTTGAGTTCAAAGAGTTATTTCATCTTCCTTTTATGGTAATGCTTGAACAAATGATTCTCCTAGAAATATCCTTTGAACTGCCAACATAGTTACCAACTTAACTAGAACTCTACAAAGTTCTTGTTTTTTTAGGGGTCAAGTGTTTTACCCTGTTTTTAAAAATGGTGTTACCGGTAGCACTCGCCTCCCTTTTTAGGTGTTTTTTTGATATTTTAAGTTTTCCGATACATCAAGTTTCCACTTCTATTTTTGTTTGGTCCAATGATGTTTTTAATCATATTTCCATGCTTCATCCAATGATAAAAATGTTGCACACATTTTTTTTTTTAAATTAATAGTTCTCATATAATTATGTGTCCTTAATTAATTTATGCTTCCATACATTTTAAATATAGTGGAAAATATCATTTTTAACACATTTTTTTACCATTTTTTTGGATAGTTAAAAACAAAAAAAAGACTAAGAAAACAAAAGGAATTGAAGTTTAAAGAAAAAAAAAAAACATTTTAAAAACAAATTTATA
>JZKD02S1593685.1:1237057-1269490 GCA_000966675.3 Picea glauca
AAGTAAGCAATAGAATAGTAAACATCAATCACACACATGAAATATACAAAGATAGATTTTTCCTGAGAAAACCCATAAAGGGAAAACCTCGTCTTCTTGATATGATAAGTAATATTTATTTTCTTTACATTATCATACTTATCATCTCCAACTCCTCTTGAGCCTACAACCTTTGTTTTGCAAGCTGCAACTTGATGAGACCACCAAAGCTTTGTTTTATCTAGCACCCACTAGCAGGAAGAACCAACTCCCTAGTTTCTCTAGCACCCACTGGAAGAAAGCACCAACTCCCTAAATGTTCCAACACCAACTGGATGGAAGCACCAAATTCCAGTTACACAGGCACCAACCTGTATAACAGGGAACAACAGTTCTCCCTTGCACCACCCTTCCACCCTGGTATTTATGGATGCATTTTGCAACTAGATGGAAGCTACAACTCCCTGTGTTCAAGCCCCCACTTGAAACTCTAAGGACACCAGTCCTCCCTAGCACCTCCCTTCCACCCCGAAATATAAATCTTTTCTTTTTTTGAATTTATTGCAGTGATACAACATTTATTTATGGCTTACCAGTCTCATCACTGCTTTGCTACATTGATCTTCTCTGCCTGCATCGGTGTCTCTCTTTCCTTGCATCTGCTTCATTTTTTATTCTTCTCTCAGATATACCTTTTTGTTCTTTTATTCTTCTACACTTCAGCTCCTGCACCACTCTATGAAAGCTCTACATTCCTTCTATGTTCTGCATGCCTTCCTTTTTCTGTTTGAGTCATCTCCTGATCATCATGGCAACCCCTCATCTTCTATGAAGGTTCACACCATATGTTCATCATCGGTGAGTGTTATGCTAAGATTCCCTAGCTTCTCTAGCAGTTGAAACTCTACGTCTTCTTTATCATAATTGAGCTTATCCTCTCTGTTTTAGTTACAGTATTCGATCCTTTTTCCACCTGTCAATCATCTCTATGTTGTGACTTTATTCCACTGGTAGTTACGTCAATACTCTTCAGATTCTTTGACGATCACCCTGAGATTCTTTGAATTCTCTAGTAGATACAATCAATCATTTTCTGCAATTACATTCAGACTGTCTGTAGCAGTTATTGAGAGAACCTTTGTGCATTGATGTCTTTGGTGCCTCTTTTTTTTATTCTCTAATAAATATACACAATGGGTGCTAGGTCTTATTACTAAGCCCCTACCTTCCACATGATTAGGGTTGTGACCAAACGCCAATCCAACAAGCGCTTCATGACTTCACATTTCGAGATATCCAGCTACGAGTTGCCTCAATCTTCCCAACTCGTAAAACTTGGAAATGGAGCCTAGCGTTGCTAGCTCCTTCCCCAATATTTCATTGATTAGACCACATGCTGTGACCACTCACTAATCAAAAGGGCTCTTCACAATTTTGGTGATCACCGAAGTGGAGCCTAGCGACATGCTATCTCCTCCCTTAACTTTTCATTGATGTGACCTTTGGCTATAACCGTGGGCCAAATATTTTCAGCGCTTTGTAATTTTGAATTTTGTGCCTTTGTGTCTCGTCTCCCTGGAAAATCAACAGTCCAAATCTCTCCTCAATCTGACGGCTCATATCAAATCATGATTTCACATTTCACAACTTTCAGAGTCTCCTTACCTCCTTTTTCCCGATACCTGAAATAGCAATGGTGCTAGATCGACGGTCCAAATATTTTCTTTAATCAATGGTTGTGAACAAGTCAAGATTTCACGTTTCACGATATCTATGGACTACTTGACACAATTCTCCCAATTTTTGATTCTACGGATCTGCTCATCTGTTGCCACATGTCTTCCTTGACGATGGACGGTTACCCTAATTTTGAGATTTTGTAATCCCTCTTCACCTTGCACTTAAAGGTTGTGCAATTTCTTCTGGATCCAATGATGGTTGTTCCTCGTGCTCAGATTTTACGGATCATATCTGTACTCCTCCTCTGCACTTCCTCTTGTTAGTGAAATCTGATCTAACGAACATTGGGTTTTGGGGATTGGTGATCCAACGACCACTGTCGCTCCTCCTCTTGAGCTTATGCATCCTCCCAACTTGGAATAATTTCTAAGTGTCAAAGGTTCTACAACCTTTGATCCTTTTATGAGCCTTGATGTATGGGATCTCATCGACGCATTTCAGAACTCTGTCTCTCCTAATCTTTGGAAAAAGTTTCCCTCGGCCCTGGCGCACAATTGTGCTTTGAGTGCAACTCTACACTATTCCTCCTGAGATTCTCGAGCTTTCTCTTCTGATTCTTCGTAGTTGTTCTTGACATGCACACTCCGCCTTTAAACTTTCCAAAATCATTGTTGTTCTTTCCATCAATGACAAGCACACTCTGCCTATAAACATTCCAACAATCTCCTCCCTTGTAACTGATGGAAACCCTGAACGACTACACTATTCTTCTTAGACCTCTAACTATAGAATTTAGAATAGGCCTTTTCTGCCCGTTTCACATCAATTTCAAAGAAAACATGCTCCCCCTGAGCTATTGCGGTACTTGTCAGAGGTATCAAATATTCAACCAATACATACTCCCCTTGACAGGATGGACTCTCTTAGGTGAGAGAAGGGATGACACCCATCTTCTGACAAATATATTCAAATGGTGTTCTGGCTAGGGGTTTAGTAAACATGTCTGCAATTTTCTCTGTGGTTGGAATGTAATTCAATTGAACAACTTTTCTTGTAACCCGTTCTTTGAGAAAATGATACTTTATTGGGATTTTTGTTGTCTTTGAATGGAGAAAAGGATTATTCGAGACACTAATGGCACTCGTTTTATGACACTGAAGTGGAATAGGGTTAGTATAAGTTACCTTCAAATCTCCAAGAGTTTGTAACATCCATAAAATCTGAGTGCAGCAAGTAGCAACATCAATGTAATCTACCTCTATAGTTGATAATGAGATAGATCCATTTTTCTTACTATGCCATGCTACTAATTAATCACCGAAGAAGAATGCACCTCCACTGATTCTCTTTCTCTCATTCAAAATTTTTTCCCAATCAACATCTGAATATGTAGTTAATAGTCAGTTCTGATCTCTAAGATACCAAAGACCATAAGTCATTGTACCCTTCAAAGTTTTGAATATTCTCTTGATAGATTCTAAGTGACTTTGTTTAGGGGTACAATGATAACGACCTACCATTCCAATAGCCTACATTATATCAGAACAGGATGTTGTGATGTACATAAGATTGACAATCATTAATTGATATGTTCTTTGATCAACCTCAGGTGAAATATCATCTTTATTGAGATTGCAACCAACCGCTATAGGTTTACTAACATGAGAGGAATATTCCATCTGAAACCTTTTTAACATCTCTTTCAAATATTGTTCTTGAGAGATAAATATCCCTTGAGAAATGTGGTTGATTCATAAGACAAGCAAATATGACAGTTCTCCTCTCATGGACATCTCAAACTCAGTCAGCATTGAATTAGAAATCCATTGAACTAAGAGATCATTAGTGAATCCAAATATACTGTCATCTACATAAACCACAACAACTAATAAATCATCACCTTCAGATTTTATATATAGGTTACTATCAACAGTACCTTTCTTGAACCCTTTGTCCTATAAGAATTTGTCCAATCTATGATACCAAGCTCATGGTGCCTGTTTTAGTCCATATAATTCCTTTTTTGTCTTACAGACATAGTTAATATTATCAGTCAATGAAAATCCTTCATCTTGCTCCATGTATACCTCTTCTTCTATTTCTCCATTAAGAAAAGTTGACTTAACATCCATCTGATATAATTTAAATTTCTTATGACATGCATCAGCCAAAACCATTCTGATGGCTTCCAATTTTGCCACTGGTGCAATTATTTCATCAAAATCTCATCCTTCAACTTGTGTGTACCCCTTACAGACAAATCTGGCTCCATTCTTAACAATTTTTCCTTGTTAATTTATTTTATTCTTAAACGCCCATTTGGAGCTAATTACATTCTTATATGCAGGTCTAGGAACAAGCTCCCAAGTATTGTTCTTCTCAATTTGATCAAGTTCCTCATTCATTGATTTTAACCAATTTTTATCTTCAATGGCTTCATTGAAGTTCTCGGGTTCCACCATGGATATGAAGGCTATATGTAATTTCTCGATGTTTTTGATTATTCTTCTCCTGGTCTATACACCTTTGTCTTTCTCACCAATTATTTGACTTGCAGGATGATTATTTTGAGTAATTCTAGAGGAAGAATTAGTTGATGTCTATTGATTTGAGTCTATCTGATTGTTTACATCTCCATCTGAATCAGAGTCTTCTTGTTCTGATTCTTGAACCTGTTCGTCTTCAACTTCACCTATATCCTTTGTTTTTGATTCAATATTTCTCACCTGTCTTACTGGGACTCCTTCATCAACCTTTAAATCAATGTAATCAACTAATTTATGCAATATTTTATTAGAGAATTTGTATCCTTTACTATTGGTAGCATATCCTAAGAAGATGCCTTCATCAACCCTGTCATCATACTTACTAAGGTTTTCATTATTATTATTTATGTAGCACTTACTCCCAAAGACTTTGAAGTGTTTTATTGAGGAAGGTCTTCCATACTATAGTTCATAAGGTGCCTTGTCACTATGTGGTCTAAGGTGTGATTTGTTAAGAATATGGGCTATTGTGTGTATTGCTTCTACCCAGTAATTTTGACCAATGTTTTTCTCATTTAGCATTGACCTAGCCATTTGTTGAACTGTTATTTTTTTCCTCTCAACTACTCCATTTTTCTATGAAGTTCCTGGGATTGTGTATTCTCTCTTGATCCCATGTTTATCACATAATTCCTTGAAATCACTTGACCTACAACAGTTCTCCCTTACACCACCCTGTCACCCTGGTATTTCTGGTTGCATTGTGTAACTAGATGGAAGCTACAACTCCCTGTGTTCAAGAATCCACTTGAAACTCTAAGGACTCCAGTCCTTCCTAGCACCTCCCTTCCACCTTGAAATATAAATCTTTGCTTTTTTTGAATTTATTACAGTGATACAGGATTTAGTTATGGCTTACCAGTCTCGTCATTGTTCTGCTACAGTGCTCTTCTCTACCTGCATCAGTGTATCTCTCTCCTTGCATCTACTGCACTTTCTATTCTTCTCTCAGATATACCTCTTTGTTCCTTTATTCTTCTACACTTCATCTTCTGCACCACTCTATGACAACTCTACATTCCTTCTTTGTTCTGCATGCCTTCCTTTTTCTCTTCGATTCATCTCCTGATCATCATGGAAACTGCTAATATTCTATGAAAGTTCGCACCATATGTTCATCATCAGTGAGCATTATGCTAAGATTTCTTAGCTTCTTTGGCAGTTGAAACTCTGCATATTCTTTATCATAATTGAGCTTATCCTCTCTCTTACAGTTATAGTCTTCGATCCTTTTTCCATCTGTCAATCATCCCTATGTTGAGTCTTTATTCCACTGGCAGTTACCTCAAGACTCTTCTGCTTCTCCGACAATCACCCTGAGATTCTTCAAATTCTCTGGTAGATGCAATCAGTCATTTTCTACAATTACAATTAGTCTATCTCTAGCAGTTACTGAGAGAACCTTCACACACTCATGTCTTTGGTGCCTCTTTTTTTTCTTCTCTGATAAATATACACAGTGGGTTATAGGTCTTATTACTAATCCCCTACCTTCCATATGATCAGGGTTGTGACCAGACGCCTATCCAAAAAGAACTTTGCGACTTCGCATTTCAAGATATCCAGCTACGAGTTGCCTCAATCTTCCCAACTTACAAAACTCTGAAATGGAGCCTAGTGTTGCTAGCTCCTTCCCCAATATTTCATTGATTAGAGCATAGGTTGTGACCACTCACTAATCAAAAGGGCGCTTCACCATTTTGGTGATCACCGAAGTGGATCCTAGCAACATGCTATCTCCTCCCTTAACTTTTGATTGATGTGACCTTTGGCTATGACCGTGGGAAAAATATTTTGAGCGCTTTGTAATTTTGTGTTTCACGGCTTCACGTATCGTCTCCATGGAAAATCAACGGTCCAGATATCTCCTCAATCTGACGGATCATATCAAGTCATGATTTCACATTTTGTGACTTTGGGAGTCTCCTTACCTCTGTTCTCCTGATACCCGAAATAGCGATGGTGCTATATCGAAGTTCCAGATCTTTTCTTTAATCAACGGTTATGAACAAGTAGTGATTTCACATTTCGTGATATCTGGAAACTTCTCGAGGTATTTCTCCTGATTAGCGATTCTATGAATCTGCTCATCTATTGCCACATGTCTTCCTTGACGATGGATGGTTTCCCTACTTTTGGGATTTTGTAATCCCTCTTCACCTTGCACTTAAAGGTCATGCACATTCTTCTAGATCCAACGGCGGTCGGTCATCGCGCTCAGATCTTACGGATCAGATCTGTACTCCTCCTCTGTGCTTCCTCTGGTCACTGAAATCTGATCTAATGGACATCGAGTTTTTGGGATTGGTGATCCAACAACCACTGTCAGTCCTCCTCCTGAGCTTATGCATCCTCCCGACTTGGAAGAATTTCTAGGTGTCAAAGGTTCTGCAACCTTTGATCCTTTTATGAGCCTTGATGTATGGGATCTCATCGGCACGTTTCATAACTCTATCTCTCCTAATATTTTGAAAAACTTTCCCTCATCCCTGGCGTACACTTGTGCTTTGAGTGAAACTCTGCACTATTCCTCCTAAGCTTCTCGATCTTTCTCTTCTAATTCTTTGCAGGTGTTCTTTCCATGCACACTCTGCCTTTAAAAATTGCCAAAATAATTGTTGGTCTTTCCATCAATGACAAGCACACTCTGCCTATAAAAATTCTAACAATATCCCCCCTTGTAATTGATGGCAACCCTGAATGACTGCACTATTCTTCTTAGACCTCCAACTGTAGCATTCAGAACAGGTCTTTTCTCCCCCTTTCACATCAATTTCAAAGAAAAAATGCTCCCCCTGAGATATTGCGGTACTTGTCAGAGTTATCATATATTCAACCAATACATACTCCCCTTGACAGGATGGACTCTCTTAGGTGAGATAAGGGATGACACCCAACTTCTAAAAAAGATATTCAAATGGTGTCTTGGCTAGGGGTTTAGTAAACATGTCTGCAATTTGCTCTATGGTTGGAATGTAAATCAGTTGAACAACTTTGCTTGTAACCTGTTCTTTGAGAAAATGATACTTTATTGGGATATGTTTCATCTTTGAATGGAGAATAGGATTATTTGAGACACTAATGGCACTGGTTTTATCATAGTGAAGTGTAATAGGGTCAGTATAAGTTACCATTAAATCTGCAAGATTTTGTAACATCCATAAAATCTGAGTGCAACAAGTAGCAGCAGCAATGTAATATGCCTCTGTAGTTGATAATGAGATAGATCCTTGTTTCTTACTAAGACATGCTACTAATGAATCATCAAAGAAGAATGCACCTCCACTGGTGCTCTTTCTCTCATCCAAACAATTTTCCCAATCAACATCTGAATATGTGGTTAATAGTTAGTTCTGATCTCTAGGATACCAAAGACCATAAGTCATTGTACCCTTCAAATTTTTGAAGATTCTCCTGATAGCTTCTAAGTGACTTTGTTTAGGGGAAGACTGATAATGACTTACCATTCCAACAGCCTGCCTTATATCAGTACGAGATGTTTTGATGTACATAAGACTCTCGATCATTGATCAATATGTTCTTTGATCAACATTAGGTGAAATATCATATTTATTGAGATTGCAACCAACCACCATAGGTGTACTAACATGAGAGGAATATTCCATCTGAAACATTTTTAAAATCTCTTTCAAATACTGTTCTTGAGAGATAAATATCCCTTGAGAACTCTGATTGATTTATAAGCCAATAAAATATGACAGTTCTCCTATCATGGACATCTCAAACTCAGTCTGCATTGAATTAGAAAATCATTGAATTGAGAGATCATCGGTGCATCCAAATATAATGTTATCTACATAAACCACAACAACTAATAAATCATCACCTTTAGATTTTATATATAGGTTATTGTCAACAATACCTTTCTTGAACCCTTTGTCCTATACAAATTTATCCAGTCTATGATATCATGCTCATTGTGCCTGTTTTAGTCCATATAACACCTTTTTCAACTTACAGACATAGTTAAGATTATCAATCAATGAAAATCCTTCATCTTGCTCCATGCATACTTATTCTTCTAGGTCTCCATTAAGAAAAGTTGACTTAACATCCATCTGATATACTTTAAATTTCTTATGGCATGCATAGGCCAAAACCATTATGATGGCTTCCAATCTTTCCACTGGTGCAAAATTTTCATCAAAATCTTATCCTTCAACTTGTGCGTACCCCTTACAGACCAATTTGGCTTCATTCTTAACAATTTGTCCTTGTTCATTTATTTTATTCTTAAATTCCCATTTGGAGCTAATTACATTTTTATCTGCAGGTCTAGGAAGAAGCTCCCAAGTATTGTTCTTCTCAATTTGATCAAGTTCCTCATTCATTGATTTTAACCAATTTCCATCTTAACTGGCTTCATTGAAGTTCTTGGGTTCCACCATGGATATGAAGGCAATATGTAATTGCTTAGTGTTTTTTATTATTCTTATCTTGGTTTGTACATCTTTGTGTTTCTCACCAATTATCTAACTTGCAGGATGATTATTTTGAGCAATTCTAGAGGAAGAATTAGATGATGTTTGTTGATTTGAGTCTGTCTCAGTGTTTCCATCTCTGTATGACTCAGATTCTTCTTGTTCTGATTCTTGGACTTGTTCATCTTCAACTTCACCTATATCCTCTATTTTTGATTCAATATTGCTCACCTCTCTTACTGGGACTCATTCACCAACCTTTAAATCAATGCAGTCAACTAATTTATGCAATCTTTTATTAAAGCATTTGTATCCTTTACTGTTGGTAGCATATCCTAAGAATATGCCTTCATCAACCCTGTCATCATACTTACGAGGGTTTTCATTATTATTCTTTATGTAGCACTTAATCCCAAAGACATTGAAGTGTTTGATTGAAGCAGGTCTTCCATACTATAGCTCATAAGGTGTCTTGTCACTATGTGGTCTGAGGTGGGCTTTCTTAAGAATATGGATTGTTGTGTGTGTTGCTTCTACCCAGTAATTTTGACCAATGTTTTTCTCATTCATCATTGACCTAGCCATTTGCTGAACTGTTATTTTTTTCCTCTCAACTACTCCATTTTGTTGTGGAGTTCCTGGGATTGTGTATACTCTCTTAATCCCATGTTTATCACATAATTCCTTGAAATTGCTTGACATAAATTATCCTCCTCTGTCTAATATTACTGCCTTTAACCTCTTGCTTGTTTGATTCTTATTTAAAGACTTAAATATTTTAAATTTTTCGAATGCTTCATTTTTTCCTTTGAGAAAAGGAACCCAAGTAATTCTGGAGCAATCGTCAATGACCAACATAAAGTAGTTTTATTTTCCTATGCCTTCCTATCTTGATGGTCCACATAAATCCATATGAACTAATTGGAATGGTTTCTCTGTTGAAGTAGAGATCTTGGGTTTAAACTGTGTCTTGGTTAGATTTCCTACCTGTCAGGGTTTACAAACAAAATTTTGTGGTTTTGAAATTCTTGGAAGGTCTTTTACTGCCTCAAGATTTTTGATCTTGATTAAGTGATCAAAGTTTAGATGTCCAAGTATCCTATGCCATAACTATATTTCATCATGTTTTTTTAGATGACACTCTTCTCTATCTTCTTTCAGTACATATACATTATTATCTGTTCTTATGCCTTTAGTCACCACTTGTCCTGAGTTTATGGACTTTATCTTTCAATCCTTGGAAGTGAACATCACTTCACATCCTCTGTTGCACATTTGACTTACACTGAGAAAATTATGTTTCAACCCATCTAAAAGAAGAAAATCCTGGGATTTTCCTTTATCATTACTCAAACTCACCATCCCTTTACCCTTGATTTTACCAGGAGTATCATTTTCAAAGGTTACATTTCCTGATTTTCTTTTACTTAGAGACAAAAACTTACTTTTTTCTCCCATCACATGTTTCGAGAATCCACTATTCAATATACAAGGGGTTCCTTTTTCTTTGAGATAACAACACTAATCCACATTTTTAATTTTCTTTCTTCTTCCAAACCTTGACGTTTTCAACTGAGGGATTCAGATCCGATTCATAGTTCCGTAAGCGATAGTCTACAGATTTATGTCCATAATTATGGCAGGTGTGACATTATGGTTCATTGAATAAAGGATCATAACAATTGTTATGCTTAATCTGTGTCCTTTTCCTAGACATCACATGATTTGAATTTTGTAATTGTTTTTTACTTGGTTGTCTCATTCTTTATCGACGTAGATATCTATTCCTTGAGTGTTTTGATTGCTCATATCTAAATCTTAAAGAACAATTTACAACTTTGTGACCAAAATTAGAACAGAGAAAAAAATTATCCATAGAAAAATCCTTTGTACCTAGAAAATGATTGTCTTCTTTTAGTAGGTCGATTTCTTCCACGCTGATGATTTCCTTGTTCTACAGATTCAATTGTTTTTCTTTTACTCTTCCTTGGCGGCTGATTATCTTCCTGTGTTTCTCCATGTTTGTTGTTTTCAATGAATGTAGATTTGACAAACTTTATGGATTCTTTGTTGCTTGGCTAACTACAACTTGATCCTTCTTTATAACCCAAACCAATTTTCAGACCCAGATTCCTTTGTTGATTCAAAATGGAGGTTAATCCTTCTGAGGATTTAATGCTTGGAAGATTTTGGAGATACAATGCTTTGAACTTCTCCATTTCTTTTCTGGTTTTTACTACTTCTTCTTCCAAGGCTTCACATCTTGCCTTCCTCTCTGATAACTGTAGTTTTAGAATGTCCTTTATTTTCTTTGTGTCTTCTAACTCCACATTTAATAGGTAAAAGTCTTCATCAAGTTATTTAGCATTCTTTTCAAACTGCATCAACAATTTTTTTTTGTTTTCTCTTCTCGAGTATGAGTCTGTCAATCTCTTCTAAGGCACTGATTAGTTCATCTTCCATATCAACCACTACTTCTTCATCATTAACATCACTTATTTATTTTTTATTATCATAATCCTCTTTGGCCATAAGCACAAATTCATTAACCTTATCTTCAAAGGAAGAGTCACTATATGTGTCTTCTGAAGAGTCATCATTGTTCACACATAAAATTTCTTTTTATCAAATCCCCTGGGTTTGTACTTCTTTTTTTCCTTCAGAATTTTGATCCTGCTTCTTTTGTGGACACTTAGATGCAAAGTGACCTATATTTCCAAAGTTAGAACACTTGAAGGGAAACTTGCCTTGGTACTTGACTGATCCTTTCTTTAGTCTTCTCATGAACTTTTATTCAATTTCATCAGGCTCAAAATACTCATTCTTGTCTTCTTTAAATGATGCTTCTCTAGAGGTGGGTTTATTTTTAACTATTTTCATTTCATATGAAGTCAACATTCTTATAAGTTGATCAAAAGAAAAAGATTTTAGATCATTAAGTTCTTCTATAGATAAGACCTTTGGGTTGAACCTATATGGCAGAGATCTCAAAATTCTCTGAACTAAAGAGGGTTCCTCAGTTTTTTCACCAAGTTCTTTCATTGCATTTACTAGTTATTCAACTCTTAGAAAGTACTTCCCAATAGTTTCATCTTCTTTCATCTGTAGTTGTTCAAACTATACTCTATAGGTTTGAATCTTGGCATCTTTTACCTTCTCATTACCTTCATAACTGCTAATGAGTTTGTCCCACATGTCTTTGGAAGTTTCTAAATGCATAACTTTTACAAATTCTGCTTCTGCAAGCCCACTCAGAAAAACATTCATAGCCTTAGTGTTGAAGCTAAATTCTAGCTTGTTATCCTTATTATCTAGTACAACTGGCTTCACATAACTAGGATCTACCACATCCTAGACATCTGCACCTAAATCCAATATGTAGGTTCTCATCCTAACTTTCTAGAAGGCAAGGTTTGTTCCATTAAATAGGGATCCCTTATTGGTTGAAGTTCCTTCACGACTAGTCATGTTTAAGCTCTGGGATATACCCTTAGATAAAAGGAACCAACCTTGATACCAATTGTTGGACAACTGAGAGGGGGGGGCGTGAATCAATTGTTACTGTGCTTAAACTATTATGCCCACTTTAAAATGTTCACAGAACACTCAATAACAATCACAATGATGAACAGAAGTAAGCAATAGAATATTAAACATCAATCACACACATGAAATATACAGAGATAGATATTTCCTCAGGAAACCCATAAAGGTAAAAACCTATTATTCTTGATATGATAAGTAATCTTTATTTTCATTGCATTATCATACTTATGATCTCCAACTCCTCTTAAGGCTACAACCTCTATTTTGCAAGTTGAAACTTGTTGAGAGCACCAAATCTTTATTTTCTCTAGCACCCACAAGAAGGAATCACCAACTCCCTGGTTTCTATAGAACCCACTAAAAGTAAGCACCAACTCCCTAAGTGTTCCAACACCAACTGGATGGAAGCACCAACTTCCAGTCACACAGGCACCAACCTGTATAATAAGGAATAATAGTTCTCCATTGCACCACCCTACCACCCTGGTATTTCTAGATACAAATAGATGGAAGCTACAAATTGTTGTGTTCAAGAACCCACTTGAATCTCTAAGGAAACCAATCCTCCCTAGCACCTCCCTTCCACCCTAAAATATAAATCTTTTATTTTTTTGAATTTACTAGAATGATACAACATTTAATTATGGCTTACTAGTATCATCATTGTTCTGCTACACTGCTTTGCTTTGCCTGCATCAATGTTTCTCTCTCCTTGCATATGCTACACTTTTTGTTCTTCTCTTAGATATACCTTTCTGTTCTTTTCTTCTTCTGCGCTTCAGATCCTGCACCACTCGATGACAACCCTACATCCCTTCTCTATTCCGCATGCCTTCCTTTTTCTCATCGAGTCATCTCTTGATCATCATGGCAACCCCTCATCTTCTCTAGAGGTTCGCACCATATGTTCATCATCAGTGAGCATTATGCTGAGATTCCTTAGCTTCTCTGGAAGTTGAAAATATGTGTCTTCTTTGTCATAATTGAGCTTATCCCCTCTGTTGCAGTTACAGTCTTCGATCCTTTTTCCATTTGTCAATTGTCTCTATGTTGATTCTTTATTCCACTTGCAGTTACCTCAATACTCTTCAGCTTCTCTGTCGATCACCCTAAGATTCTTCGAGTTCTCTGGTAGATGCAATCAGTCATTTTTTGCAGTTACAATGAGTCTGTCTCTAGAAGTTACTGAGAGAACCTCCGCGCACTCATGTCTTTGGAGCCTTTTTTTTTCTTCTATGATAAATCTATACAATGGGTGATAGATTTTATTACTAAGCCCCTACCTTCCACACAATCACGGCTGTGACCAGACACCTATCCAATAGGTGCCTCATGACTTCACATTTCGGGATATTCAACTGTGATTTGCCTCAATCTTCCCAACTCATGAAACTCCGAAATGGAGCCTAGAGTTTCTATCTCCTTCCCCAATCTTCCATTGATTAGACCATAGGTTGTGACCACTCACTAATCAAAAGGGTGTTTCATGGTTTCTACAATCACCGAAGTGGAGCCTAGTGACATGGTAGCTCCTTTATTAACTTTCCATTGATGTGACCTTTCATTGTGACCATGGGACAAATATTTTGAGCGCTTTGTAGTTTCCCGTTTCACGACTTCACTTCTCGTATCCCTAGACAATCAACGGTCCATATATCTCCTTGATCCAACAACTCAGATCAAGTCTCGATTTAACATTTCACAACTTTGGGAGTCTCATTACCTCCATTCTCCCAATTCCCGAAATAAAGATGGTGTTAGATCAACGGTCGAGATATTTTCTTTGATCAACAATTGTGAACAAGTTGTGATTTTGTGTTTCGTGAAATATGTGGACTGCTCGATGAAACTCTCCTGATTCATGATTATGAAAATCTACTCATATCCTACCACATGTCTTCCTTGACGATGGACGGTCCCCCTAATTTCCGGAATTTGTAAGACCACTTCACCTTGCACTTAAAGGTCGTGCTCATTATTCTAGATCCAATGACGGTAGGTCCTTGCATTCGGATCTTACAAATCAGATATGTACTCCTCCTCTACGCTTCCTTTGGTCACTAGACATCTCGTTTTCAGGATTCGTGATCCAATGTCCATTGTCGCTCCTCCTCCTGAGCTTATGCATCCTCCCGACTTGGAAGAATTTCTAAGTGTCAAAGGTTTTTCAACCTTTGATCCTTCTACGAGCCTTGATGTATGGGATTTCATTGGTGCATCTTGGAACGTTATCTCTCCCAAGATTTGGAAAACATTTCCCTATGCCCTGGTGCACACTTGCGCTTTGTGTGCAACTCTGCACTATTCCTCCTTATCTTCTTGATCTTTCTCTTATGAGTCTCCGTTGTTGTTCTTTCCATGCACACTCTACCTTTAAACTTGTCAACATCGCTATTGTTATTTCCATCAATGACAAGCACACTCTGCCTGTAAACATGCCAACATTCTTCTATTTCATTATGTCTCATCATTACCCATGCTAACATGTAGACCTATGATCCATTTATCATGGTTGTAAGATCCTTAAGAATCTTCCATAAATCTACTCCTCATAGAAGAAATTTTTTTTACTTCTTGTACCTCTAATTTAGCAAGAAATGTGCATGTAATAATTGTTGTTAAAACATTCATAGCATAAAACATTTCATCAATTAGAATACACATTTTTTCTTCATCAATTTATGAAGGACACATTGCACCAATTGAAATTATGATTCTCTAAATGAATTCCTCAATCGATGTGACTTAGACGATCATATAAATCCCATGGTATGATGTTTGCATCTACCTTTATGTTGATTCCATTCACGTCTATCAAACAATATTTCACAAGCTCATTGATCTTTCTCTTAGCTCTCGTGGCTAATTGAAATAACTAAGATTTCTTATGTTGAATCCTTTGAAAGTAAAATATTTCAAAAATATTATCATTTATGCAACTATGGGTAGCTCCAGAATCAATTAAACTTGCTATGGGATGGTTATCAATATTACCTTCCACTTGAATAATGGGGGATTGATATTCTACTTGTTTTTTTTCCAAGGAAACATAAATCCTAGACATGTTTCTTCACAAGACTTTAACTATTCCATCCTCCTGAATGTGCTGTACAATCCTCATTATTTCTCCTTTGTGAGGGAAATATCGATATAAGTGATTTCCCTTACACCCCCAACATTCTATAGGTTTCTACCTTGGTCTTTTCCCAAATGAGTCTACAGTTTTGTGTTCATTTTGAGTTGAGTTTCCTTGTTGCTTTTCTTGGGTGTTTTTCTTGAAAAAGGGTGGCTTAAATCATTTTTCTTTTGATCCCTTTTACCCTTAATCTTATAACTCGAAGATTTTATGAAAACTAGCCTTGCTCTACGTTGTTCAGAAAAAATCCTTACTTTCCTTATAGATTCCTCCAAGGTATTGGGGTTATCATATTGAATCTTATCACTATAGAAATATGGTAACCCACAAATAAACCAATGGAGTTTTACCTTCTCATATTTTATGAAGTCAACATAACTAAAGAATTCAAGAACCTCTTCTCATATTCCTCCATTGTCATGATTCCCAACATGAGTTGAAACCATTCTTTCACCTTCCTTTCATAGTAATGTTCGGGAAAATATTTATCCTAGAAATATCCTTTGAACAACCTCCATGATATCCTCTTCTCATCAAGGTTCTTGACTTGCTTAAGCTAATCCCACTAGAGGGAAGGAGGGAGAGAGTGAGAGAGTGGTGCAAGCGGTGAGAGGGAGAGAGAAAGTGGGGGGGAGTGAGAGAATCAAATTCAGATTTTCTATGTTCAAGGAGGATATTTTCAGGGATCAGGTAACTATTTAGTATTTTGTAAAACCATATTGAGATTTATTGTACAGCTGGGAAAAATAACCAATGATATTGTAGAAAAAAACAATTATTTTTTAAGTGAGTTGTCAATACAGAACTTGAATTTTTATGTGACCTTTGGAAGCCAGTGTTGGATCTGAATATTATCCCCTTATTTTCTTCATTTAATAATTTTTTTTTTGTTATCCCTACTTTGAGAATGTCTAAGTGAAGGTTTGAAGGGTAAAGAAACATAAGATACAAGAGTGGTGAGGGGAAATACCTATATGAGGAGGATATTATCTTTCAGAGTTAGAGAGAGATAGGGGTAGGGAGGTAAAGAGAAATCTTGGATATAAATGTTATCATGGAAGCCAAGGATTGAAAACATTATTATTAACAGATTCATTTTCATAAATAAAAAATTTAATTTAATAAATTTCCAATTTTCAATAATAAAAATGATTTAATGAAACTATTATGAATTTAATAATAACTATTATAACTTTCTCATTAAAATAGATAATAAAAAAAAAACATTTCTTAGGAGTAATTATTCGAATTGATTTTTTCATTCATTAACCAAATCCAATATTTTCATACATTTTAATACAAAATAAATGAATCACATCACTTAACATAGTTTTTTATTAGAAGATCCAACTAATGCTTACATACTTTTAAATACTTTTTTAAAAGAAGACTTATAAACTTAGTAATAGAGTAACAAAATGAGAAACCGTTTCATCCTAAGGTGTATAGATCAAAATTTATTATTATTCTTTATATTTATTATTTTAAATTTAATTAAAAAAAATTAATATATGATGGATAATACAAATTAATGAAGTCTTGCAAAAAAATAAAATAGAATACAATATAACAATTATGATTTTAGTAAACAATTATTTTATATCTTTTTCTTCTAATCTTTGAATAATAAAAATGAAAAAAATAGCACTATTTTACATCATTATCATTATTATTGGTAAATAATTATATTATAATGTTATTATTACTATATATATATATATATATATATATATATATATATATATATATATATATATATATATATTCTAATCACAATCATTTCACTCATCATATTTAAGTATTTTTGTTTCTAGGAGGAAGACTTAAACATGATATGGCATTAATGGTTATTACTTTTTTCAATAACAATCCAAATTAAATTTCATAAAAATAACGTAAAACATTAAATGGAAACTATAAATTTATGTGAGTTACACATCTGAAATTTAATTTAAAAATAGAGAAATAATTGATAATGTTAATCATTAGAATACTCATAATATATTTTAAAAATCAAAGAACAACAACCACAACATTATATGAAAAACATAATATACAGGAATGATATACAAATCTATATACATGCCAAACACACATCTCAACAAAGTATGCAATAAACGTGTCATATATACATCTCAAGTCAAATATAAAACAATGAATGTGCATGCCAATCAGAACCACTACTAGCTAGGTCCACCACCAGAGCTAGATGCATAAGTGTCTCTCCTACTAGAGGTAGAGGGTATATAATTACCTATGTCAAAAAGAAATAAGAAAATTACCCTATCAAATGTGCCTCTATTAATATCAACGTCTACAATAGTATCTGATGTGAGCATAGTGTCCAAAGCATAAAAATATTTTGAAGCATGTGGAGGAGGAGGGGGAGGAGGATCAATGGATGATGACACATGTGGAGGGGAAGGACAAGGATCTCCAGATGGTGAAATAAGTGGAGGAGGAGGAGGAAGATCATTGGATGGTGATGCATGTGGAGGAGAAGAAAGAGGATCGATGGAAGGTGAAAGAACATGTGAAGAGGGAGGAACTGTAGGATTAGACATGGATGGTGTAGACACATGTGGAAGGGAATGTGAAGGAGGATCAATGTATAATGTAGACACATGAAGAGGGGGATGAGTAGGAGGAGGAATATCAGATGTGGATGGTGTAGACACATGTAGAGGGGAAGCACGAGGATTGGTGTATTGTTTAGACACAAGTGGAGGAGAATAAATAGGAGGATGAGGACCATGAGGTGTAGTAGAGTATGCAGATTGGTATGGTGATAATCCATATGTAGTATAATGATGAGACTCATGAGTATGATCCATCAATATATTAATGAGGTTGACAACACCAACAATATGATGCATCAGTAATGTCATTTCATGAGGCAGAGTCACACATATCATAGACAACTACGGTATCCCTGATTTTTGTTGAATCGGTGAAGGTACCACTGCATGACTAACCATAACACTATGTAGGTGAACCTCCACCTCTACGTGTACTCTACAGTCCTATCTACATGGAATGAGGGGTTTATATATTGCATTATTATCCTCTTGCTCCACCATATCCTCATCTTATTTGGGAGGCTCATCTCTAACATATGTGTCAATATCTGCAAAACTATAGATAATAATAAGATAATCGAAACAAAATGTCACAATAAAGTACATGTGCATTAAATAAGACATAAAAGTATGCAACTAGATTTACCAAAACATAAAGATAAGTTTACCTATCCCATCTAGTGGATTCGTTGTTGTAAATATGATTTGTTGAAATCATATCTACCCCATCTCTGTGTATGATATTGTACAAAATCGAGGATGGGATTGTCCTCTCCAACCAAAAAATCACATACCTCCCTATTAACCATATTACATAGCTACTCCAATGATCCCCTCTTGGAAAAAAAAATCCTCCACATGCACATACGCACACGAAACATAGGCCTAGGAGGAAATAAGGGTATTCTTGGTCGGGTGGCATGAAACCTATATAAAAATAATGTAAATAAATATGATGAGAATGGAAATAATCTCCTCCCATATAAAATGGTGCGACAACTATCCAACATAAAAAAATTATTTCCACCAAATCAATCAGGGCCTCTGCAATAAAGTAGCTACATATTCTATCAAAGGGAAACTAATGGGCTTCCGATCATAGGTAAAATGTAATATTTATATGATAATTACAGACCAGAATCTAACCCCCTCTCTATGAAATGAACTAATCTACATCTGGCCATCAATAACTTGGAATATTGAAGAAGAAAGAATGTTCAGGCTGACATATCTCTGCACATATGTTAGTTGGGTCTCTCCTGCAACACCATGTGGTAGATCAGGGAACTAGGGCCAAACCTCCCCCCTCCTAGAAAACCAAGTGATTAAAGAAACATCGTCTTCTGTGGGTTGAGATCACAGATGAAGAGAAAACTTGAATGTTCTTCGACCAATATCCCAATGACGGATCAACTACTGTAAAAACAAAGATTTCCCCCTTAGGGATATACGCTCCTTATAAAAATTGAGGATGCCAATATCCTTTGAAAGGGAATGTGTTTGTGATTTAATAGGGTGAATGAAAAGTTCTGTCTCCCTCTCTCAGGATTCCCACTCGTGTACAAAGGTGTATGGCTCGACCCAATACTCCTCCTATCAATGTCATAGTCTTTGATTCACATACAAATATTTTTAGGAACATATATATAGAGAGATCAAATGAACTAAAGTTATAAAACATGCACATATATACATGAATTGCATTTGAAAAAAGGTAAAATTAATTTATATTTGAAAACAAATATAGAAACGTAATCGGTGCACCTAAAGAAGTCATCAAGCATTGCCATCGATGCTCTATATCAGACAAATAACACTACTATGCAATGCTATTACTACCATGCACTGATGCTCCACATTTATTGTCACACCAACATGTAGTTTAGCAGTATTTCCCATAAGACTCACCAAAATACAAAATTTGGAAATATCCAGCCCCGTGCCATCCTCTTCACAACACTAGTGCATTTTTTGGACCTAGGGTCGCTGCTAGGTTAAATTGTCTTATTGAAAATTAATCAATGTGATATATTAATTTGAATGAACAATAATACCATGTTATTGGAGGACCACCATTTTTTTTAATGATGCATTTTGTTGTATAGGTAATTGATAACAAGGAATCTAACAAGAGGTCCTTGTATGCCAATTCATTCAATATTTTTCCCAATGCAGTTATTTTAATAGAATGGATGCATTTGGTTATCATGGACACATTGTGACTCTAAATTTTATGGCATGTAAACTTAGCGATGAGCTTTGTAAAGTTGAATGCATTAGTGCTTTAGTACTCCTAAGGCATCGAGATGTTTTTTAGTGTTGTGTTTTCTTTTATAATGCACCAATGAAGATCCAGGTGGATATTGGTGGCCACCCACCTATTCTATCTTTCTCCTCTAATCAGTTTTTAGTTCAACACATTCTTTTGTACTTCTTTGTAATTGTGGGTTCTACACTTTCAGGGATATATGAAGCCCTACAAATATTCCAGGTGGATACTGGTGGCCTCCCATCTAATCCAACTAGATTATTTTCTATGTTTTCATGTCAACACATCTTGTTGTACTTCCAGGGCCGTTTTGGGGCCCTTAATAGTTTGTTTTTGGCTCTCCATAGTCAAACTATAGACATAGTTAAATTTTGATGTAGTAATGTGTATATCTATAAAATACCTTTCCAACATGTTATCATGCACCTAAAACAAAGGTCGTATGAAAAATTTACAACCCCCATAAGTTGAGGTACCAACTTACCCATAGGGGCCCACATAACTTTTGGCGTTTCATATCCTAGTGTTAGGTTTTTGGATGTCTAGGGTTTTGGAATTCATGAGTAATATCGAAAAGGCATTTGAAGCCTCATTATAATAATTATTTTTAGACAGTTTCGTGTAGAAGACACATCACTTCTCAGAGATAGCTACCACCATTCGAGCAAGTGTTTCATTTCTACAATTTTACAATTTTCTCTTATTTCACTTATTCAATAGAAGATATTGTTCGCTCGACATATGTGTTTTTCGTCATATATCTGAGTTTATTGTATTCATTCTGTTAATCATTTCATTCAACTACTAAATCAAGATTAGTGGTATCGGAGTGATCTTCTCTTCTTTTATTTTTCTTTGTGCATGTCCCCGACAAGATCCGGGTATAAGAAGTTCTGACTCAAACCAATCAAGCTGCTGCAATATTGATCGCACCGAGCCAGAAAAAAAAATCACGGGGGATGAAAATAAATATTATGGAGTAGGATATCCTTTTAAAATGTTTCTCAAGGAATCCCTCGTGTGACAAATGAACAAAATGATCGAAAAAATTTGTGCAGATCCTTCAATGACTGCCCATAAGAGAATATTATTCATGAAGCGGCCATATAACCCCCTTCAAGGTATAATTAAATTTTTATATTTCATTATTTGAAGGACTAATATATGGATATTTTGTAGATGAATGGTTGAATCTGCTCGAAGGGTATTTTTCGATCCACAATTTTTCTGATTGCAAAAAGATTACTTTTTCACTCCTCAATGTTGTCTCCCATGTTAAGGATTAATGGGACACTTACACTGAGCAACAAACCATAGAGGAATCTGCAATATTTGTGGTTTCCTCTACATGGGATTCCTTCTAGGATACCATTAAAGAACAATACTACCTTGTTGGAAGCTATGAGGACCACTACACCTAATGGACCACCGTATGTCAAGAAAGGGACTAGACAGTACCAGATTTCACCAATATTTTCCATACCCTACACACCAAATTGGGTATGAGAGACTCTGAGGAACATATGGTGCTCAAATACCCTGGTTGTTTTCATAGATACATTCAAACAAAAATGGGGTTTCTAGACATCGCCTCATCATGTATGAATTATAGATATGTTTTCAAGATCGAGAATAAATTTAAGCAGAAGATGTGAGAGATTGGATATGCAAACCCCTTATATTTGAGCAGGGAAAAGGTGACCCCAACCTGCATGAAAAGGACAGAGTAAATATGGCCACTCTCAGGACAACTAGTCCAAGCCGCAACACAGGAAGAGCAATGAAAATATGAGGAAGGACACAGAAAAATGGTGTGAATACCATAAAATCCCTTGGCACAATACTGAAGAATGCCACTACAAGCAGTCACTTATGGCCAAGATGAAGGCATCCAAGTCCAAGGATGATTCTGACTATGAATCAAATTTAGAAATGAATTATTGAATTATCGATGTTGAACCCAATTCCATCGTTGCTACCACCAAATTCCATCCAAGCGAACCAAAAGAACCAAAGGAAGGGGAACTCCTTTTTCACTCATAAATGTGGGTAAATAGGGCTCTACTTCATTTCATTGTTGATAAAGGTAGTCAAAAGAACATGATATCAGTAGAGGTCATCAAGTGATTCGACCTATTGATGACACCGCACCCACATCCCTACACCATTGGTTGTCTTCGCCAAGGAAGAGATCTCCATGTTAGCCAATAGTGTCATCTACCCTACGACATCAAGCCTTTAAAAGACAAGGTATTGTGTGATATTTCTCCTCTTGAACATTGTGATGTTCTTTTAGGACAACCATATTTGTGGAAGCATCATGTTGTGTATGAGTCTATACCCCGCAGTGTTATTATTACTTTGGGTAGACAATTGTATAGGATACTAGAGGTAGCATTGCCTACCACTATTTATTTAATATTTGCTAAGAAATGCAGTAAGGTCATTTAACAGAACAATAAGTTTGTCTTCTTTGTTATCCGTGCTCACAGTAATCATAAGGTCACCACCACATCTGTGGCCTCTACACATATCCTTTCTTTGCAACAGAATAAAGTGGATGGGATCTTGGAAGAGAATAGATAGATCTTATCCTCACCCACCAAGATGTCGATGCATTTCCAAGTCAAACATCCAATTTATCTGACCCTTGGTGTACCTCTTCCTTATGGACCATTCTATCGTCACTCGCTGATGGAAAATGATGAAATCAAGTGTCAGATCCAAGAGCTTCTTAAAAATGGGCACATCATACCCAAATCCTCCCCCTACAAAAGCTCAATTATACTGGTGCAAATGAAGGATGAGACCTAGAAACTCTGCATTGATTATAGAGAATTAAACAAAATCATTGTCAGGAACCAGTACGCAATTCCTAGGATTCATGACCTTCTTGACCAACTCAAGGAGGAAAATTTATTCAACAATATTGATCTAAATTCTGGTTACCACCACGCTCCCATCGAACCAAATGATGTATGGAAGACAAATTTCAAATCTAAAGAAGGTCTCATCAAATGGTTGGCCATGCCCTTTGGATTGACAAATGCACTAGCCACTTTCATGTGATTGATGGATGATGTATTGAGAACCCTCACCAACACTTTTGTCATGGTATATTTGGGTGAAATCCTCATCTTTAACATACCTTAGTAGGATCACATGCAGCATATTCAACATGTTTTGAGCACTCTATGGCAGCACAAACTATATTCCAACTTGGAAAAATTCTCCTTTGGCATGGACAAGGTCAAATAATTGGGCTACATTGTTGATCAAAATGGGGTACATGTTGATCAAACTAAGATCCAAGTCATCCATGACTAGCCATCCTTGACCACACTAACCGAGCTTCAGAGCTTCTTGTGACTAGCCAAATTCTACCAAAAGTTCATGTTGGGATTATCCCATATTGCATGGGACCTCAGCCAAGTGACCAAGGGAAGTGGCCAAGAAAATTTCATGTGGGTAAAGGAACAACAATGAGAATTCGATGATCTGAAGCATCACTTATGCTCAGATCCAATACTCTCCTTTCCCAATCTACAAAATCCATTCGAGATTGAAACTAATGCATCTGAATATGATGTAGGTGCAATTCTCACTCAACACAGTCATCCAGTGGCATACCATAGTGAGACAGTCTCAGATATTGTCCGGAAATACCCCACCTACAAAAAGAAAATTTGTTCCATTGTACAAGCTTTTCATCAATGGAAACATTACATTCTGGGAAAGGAGAATATCATCCACATTGATCAGAAGCCTTTGCAGTTCATATAGAAAGAGGAGAATACGCAGAACGACCACCATCAGAAGTGATCCACCTACCTGCAGTAGTTACATGTCAACATCAAGTATAAGACAAGGAGATCAAACCATGTCACTGACTACCTTAGTCAACCTCCTATTCCTTCACTCACCACTATGATCCATTAGTATGGAAATGAGTCATCTAAGTGGCCCCAACTTTATCAAGAATAGTCATACTTCGCCACCACCTATTACCTCTTGTGTACACGTGTGACTGTGACCGATTTTCACATTCAGGAAAAAATATTATTCCATCTAGGCCATATATGTGTTCTTGCAAGGGAGTGTGCAAAGATGATTTTGGAATCCCACTACAGTCAGATGGCAGGAAATTTTGGCATGAGAAAAATGTGGTCATTCTACAAAAACATTTTTATTGGCCAAAACTTCGAATGGACGTTAGGAAGTATATCAGATTTTGCACTACAAGTGCCATTTCCAAGCCAACCATAAAAAAGAAATGATTATACACCCCTCTTCCTACTCCCAAGAAGCCTTGGGAATCCATCTCAATGGATTACATGTCTATACTTCTTTCCACCAAGAGATGCAATGACTGTGTATTTGTGGTTGTTCATCGGTTTTTGAACATGGCCATCGTCATAGCCTATAAGAAGAATATCACAATGGAAATTATGGCCAAGATCTTCTTCGAATGAGTGTGGGTCCATTTTGGGATACCACATACCATTAGCTCTGACTGGGACAACAGGTTCCTCAACACATTTTGGTTGATTCACTGTTCACTATTGGACACCAATATCACTAAATTCACCACTTTCCAACCCTAAACAGATGGCCAGACAGAGGTCGTCAATCAGATTATCATGCACATCTTGTGCATGTACAACTCTAAGAATACATTTACATGGGATGAGAAGCTACCCTATGTTCAAAACAGTTACATAAAGGCTCTCCATAGATACACCATCCATAGCCCATTTCAGGTCGGACTGGGATTCCAACCCTTGGGTCCCATTGATGTTGCACTCCCTCTAGAAACCGCATAGACAGACTCTTCCCACATTCAATCTGAGACCGACAAAGCCACCATATTCATTGAGTGGATTCAACACATTGTCCAGCAAGTCTAGGAGATTTTGCAGAAAGCCAATGCTAAGTACAAACATCGACATGATCAAGACAGGGTACCACACCGGTTTTAGGTTGGAGACAAGGTCTAGCTACAATTGTAGAAGGAGCATCTTACAGGACCCCATCAGAAGCTCCTCCCACTTCTCTATGGGACTTACACCATCAACAAGGTTGTGGGTAACAATTATTTTGAGCTCAACACTCCACCATTCCTTGGCTTGCACCTAGTATTCAATGTGGACCTTCTTCGGCCATATTTTCCCCCATTATTGGACACCTCAAAGATCACAGAAAAACTGACACCAATAGAGCTCAACACTGACTGCATGGAACAAGAATCCACTAATCATATAGTGGACACACATGTTAAAGACACTCACCAACAAAGGATCCATCTTTATTGGTTGTGAGGGAAGGGAAGCTCCTACACCAAGGCAAGTGGCTCACCTAGGGAAAAATCTAGTAGAATGTTCCTCACTTGATGGGGGAAATCAAAGAAATTGAGACCATTGCTTCCGAAGGGGGGAGTATTGATCTAGGTGGATATTGGTGGCCACCCACCTATTCCAAATGACTCCTCTTGTAAATTTTTAGTTCAACATGTTCTTTTTTACTTCTTTGTAATTGTGGGTTCTACACTTCCTGGGTTGTCTGAGTCCATACACATATTCTAGGTGGATACACGTGGCCTCCCATCCAATTGAAATAGCTTATTTTGCATGTTTTCATGTGAACACATCTTGTTCTACTTCCAGGTCCATTTTGGGGCCCTTAACAGTGTTTTTCTGGCTCGCCACAGTTAAACTATAGATAGAGTCATAGTTTGACGACGTAATGTGTATTTATCTAAAAGACCTTTCCAATGGATTATCACCCGCCTAAAATGGAGATCATATGCAAAATTTATGACCCTGAGAAGTTGAGGTACCAACTTACCCATAGGGGCCCACATAAATATTGGCGCTTCATCTCCTAGGGTTAGGTTTTTGGATATCTAGGGTTTTGGAATTCATGAGTAGTATCAAAAAGGCCTCTAGAGCCCTATTATAATCATTCTTCTTAGATGGATTTTCATAGTAACCACATCTCTTCTCAGAGATTGCTACCACCATTCGAGCAAGTGTTTCAGTTATGTACTTTTATAGTTTCAACCTATCTCATTTATTCAATAGAAGATATTGTTCACTGGATATATGTGTTGTTATTCATATCTCTGTGTTTATTATATTCATTCTACTAATCAGTATGTTCCTCTCCTAAATCCATATAAAATGATGTGCCATCACAAACAATGCACCACTATGCATATTCTTTAAAATTTATCATGGTGCTTTTCTTTGAACGACATCAATGTCTACTGTTAGAGTTTATGCACTGTTGGTCAATGTTTATCGATGTGTTAGCATGCATTTTAGTGGTGCATCCCATAATATACACCATGATGCTATATTCTGAAATATTTATCGATGTGTCATGCTCTTTACAACATCGATGCATTTGATCAACCTAGGGGAACTACTATGTTAAATTATTTTAATGCAAATTAAGTATTGTGATGTGTTAATACAAACATCCTAGTGCTACCATATTATTGGAGAACTAGCATTTTGTGGAGAACTAACATTTTTTTAAGTGGTGTACTATGTTGTATAGAGCACCAGTAAGAAGGTGTCTAATGAGATTCCCTACTATACCAAGACATTCATTATTTTTTTTCTGTGTGGTTCTCATAATAACATAGATGCATTTTGTTAACATGGATGCACTGCTACGTTGAATTTTATGAGATGTAAAATCAAGAGCGCACTTAGTTAAATTCAATGGACAAGTGCTCATGTTTTCCCAGAGAAACGACATGTTGGTTAGCACTATGTTGTCTTCTATAACACACCAGTAACGCGACATCCCAAAATATGCACCACTATGTTTATTTTTAAAACTAATCCTGGTGTTTTTCCTTGAATGGAACGAGTGTGTATTGTTAGAGTCTAGGCACCAGTGTAATTATTATTGGGAATTAATTCATATAAAACACCACTACGGGCTGATCCAAAGCATACAGGAACACCATGCAAAATTGAAAAAAAAAATAAAAGGGACAGATTTCAAGCCAAATGTAAATTTTAATTAAATGAAAATGCAAATAGGAAGGTCTTAAATAATTTACCTAGACTCTTATGTCCCAAAGAGACATAGTTACATCATTCAGAGGAAATGAAAATTCATGGTAATTTCCAAAATTTGGAAATGTGTGAAATATACAGATGGATCTGTCAAACTCATTATAGAGCACCACAAATAGTGTGTCCTTAGAAGGAGAGTGAGAATCAATGCTTGTTTGAGAGTTTAGAAGCATGGGATTAAGTGTAATAATGAAGATCGATTTGGTAATTTTATTTTATTTACCCTACCTCGACACACCTAATTACATGAATGCACATCAAATCATAATGTTCAATGGTATCAGGGTGCTTTTGAAATGAATTGGATCTTTGTCAAACCTTATTGTAAATTTGTAATAAGCATGTAATTGTTTTTTTAATTTAATTTTGTCCTTTTTTTGAAAATTTGGAAGTGAAAGCAAACCATTGTGATGGTTTTCCTTTCAAAGGAAGCTCATTAAAACGAATTTTGTAGTGATAAAGGAGGAGGAAAATATAACTTGGGATGTTTACAGAGATGATATCTCAAAGAGTGTATCTTGGTTGAAGATAAGTGGATGAAGGAGTCAAGGAGGTTGTAAAAAATGAGTGAAGGCATCTCTAAGCCATGGTCATCTGCATTTATTTTTGTGAGTATCAATGCATGAGATTTCTAGCCATGCATAGCTCACCCATTGTAATGAAATTCCCAAGAAAAACAAGTCTCTATTATTTATCATGTTTATGTGTAATATGCTCTATGGAGGTATATTGTGGTTTTGGTTTTAGTTGTATTGCTTGAAATTCTTTTTCTGGTCAGTATATAAAAGATTCATTAGCTCAATACTCTATGAGTTGTGTTTTGTCTTGTTGACTAAGTTTAAACTCACCCATGAATTGTATTTCCTTCTCTGGGAATTTTATTTTATTATTGGGTGAATTTACTTATGCATGGGAAAATTATACCTCTCTAGTTATTTTTCTCCATTGTTGAGCTACTAAATTTGTCAATAAAACATTTTCTTCACCGTTTGTTGACTTAATTCACCACCTGTGAGTTTTTTCTCCATGATTGGATGATTTTTGGGCTTGAACCTTCCCTTGAAGAAAGTTTCAAAACTTATGTAGAATTGGTATGGAAAGAACAAGCAATGCAAACTGAGAAATAAACAAACCAAAGAGAAGTTAACAAAATATAAATTATGCAAAAAATTGTGTTGATGAAATAGGTAGGACATAGGCTTGTTGTTTACGAAACATATGGTATCAGAGAAGGTTTTTCAAGGACCTTGAATAAGTTTGCATGGTAAAATCATTGAATAGGGAGAATATAAAAGATATGAGAGACTTCAATAGGGAGATCCAAGAATAAAGTCAATATTGGAGGAAGAGATAACATGAGTTGGAAAAAGAGCTTTCCAAGCACCATGACTCCACTTCCATGATAGGACTAGATTGCAGCTCTTGCAGTTGGGGGAGAAATTCATTTAGTTGGATAATTGGTAGGAGGATATGTTCACTGAGGAATACACCTTGAATAAGCTAAAAGAAACTATCCAAGAGACCAAGAAATTCCCTTCCATTGCCACTTCTGAAGCTAGTACCAAGACAAAGGAAACCATGGTAAAATCACCTTCTATGACCCTTTCTCAAGAAAACTATGGTGACTTTGAGAAGCACAATAGAGGCACTGGTTCTAATCTCATGACGCAAATGGGCTATAATGGCCATGGGATAGGCAGGAAATGACAAGGGATTTTTACTCCCATTATATCTCATTAGAGGCCCAATCATGAATGCCTATTATTTGGGGAAAAAAAATCCAACATAAGTGTATCTCAAACAACTTTAGTCAAGGAAAGAGGAACCAAAAAACACGATATGTGAAAAAAGCCTCTCAAATCTTATTGTAGAAGCTTGGAAAAGGGATGAAAAGAGATGATTCTTCCATCTATATATTTTACAACTCTTGGGGGACCAAGCAGTTCAAATATGGAAATAATCATCACAAATTGAAGAGGTATGTCATAGTTTATTTCTGTTGCAAAAAAATGGGTCACAAGTGTAGCAATTGTTGGTAGTCTAGATGACCAAGAATCCCATGCAAGAACTATTTCATGTACTATATATTGAATGGACATTGGGAATCCAAATGTTGGAGGATTCATTCAGAACTCCATTCTTGGAAACCAATACCCAAGAAGAAAGCTTGTAGTGTCAAGGGGGAATAGGAGATTTTTTCTCTTGCATCCCAAGGAACAACAATTTTACAACAAGATATTGCAACAGAAAATGCAATTTATAGCGATGAGATAGATATCAAGGCTATGTTGAAGGTATCCCCTACTCATCTCTTATCTTCCATCCTATATTGGAGGAACAATTTTCTGGAGATTTGGAAAATTATACTCTTTGATCAGAAAATAATATTTAAGGGAGTTGAATATTTTGAGGATAAAAATCCTTGTAAATAGAGAGGTGTGATCCAAATTGAATCCTTGTAAAACCTTCTTGTAAGTTTGTAACAAGCATGAAATAATTTTTTTATTTTATTTTCTCTTTTTTTGGAAAAATTGTAAGAGGAAATGAACCACTATGATTGTTTCCCTTCCAAATGAATCTCATTAAAACAAAAGGGTATAGTGAGAAAGGGAGAGGAAAGAAGAAATTGGGAAATTTGCAGAGATGAGAGCTCAAAGACTGTATCGTTCTTGAATATCAGTGGAAGGAATCAAGGAACTTGTCCACGATGAGAAAATGGATCTATAATCCATCAATATATGCATTTATTTTCATGAGTAACAATGCATGAGATTTATGGGTGTGCATAGCTCACCCATTCTAATGAAATTACCAAGAAAAATAAACCTCTATATTTTATATTGTGTGGGTTTAATAATCTCTATGAAAGTATATTGTTTTTATGGCTTGAGTTTTATTTATTGAAAAAACATTTCTAGTCAGTAAATGCAAGGTTGATTAGCTCAATCCTCTTTGGGATACATTTTTTCTTGTTGACTAATTTTCCACTCACCCACGGATTGTATTTCCTTCCATGAGAGTTTTATTTTATTGTTGGGTGAACTTATTTATGCTTGGGTGAATTTATACCTCTTTGGGTGTTTTTATCCATTGTTGAGGTACCAAATTTGTCAATAAAACATTTTATTCACTATTGGTTGAATTAATTCACCCTTTGGGAGTTTTTTCTCCATTGTTGGATGATTGAATCCATCCATTGAGTATATTCCTTCATTCTAGGTCTTTGACACATAGATCATTACCTAATGAGTTTTTGACGCAAACGCACCAACTAGGGAACGTCCGCTCCCACAGGACCTTCTCTCCCCTAGGCTCGAAGAACTGAAATGCTCTTCAACTCCCTTATCGGGAGTTCTCAATACCCATAGAATGCTCCTTATGATATCCCTACTCCAAATTGGGAAATTGGACTTCGCGTGATCGCGAGTCTTCGAATCACAGGTTTGGGTCTCACAAATCCCCGAAACCCGATGAAAATTCACCAATGTTTTCCTTGCTCTTGTCGGGAATTTCCCTGTCGGGAGATTAACACCTATGGTGTTGTGAGAAATTGCCTCCTCGATTCTCTGATTCCAGATCTATGATGGCACTCTCTACTAGGTCTCCCGGTCCATGTGGCCACAATACTCATTGTATCGGGGCTTTGGACTTCGAGAAAACAGAGTGTATAGACTCTACATCCTCAGGATTCCTGATCTTTCGATCCTCGACAACAATTTTACGCCTGCCCTTTTCTCTAGTGCCTATGGACCCACACGAATATACCATCAATATATCGTGGATTGCGACTTCAAATTGCAAGAGTTTCCTGCTTCCGGAAACTCCGATGCCCCGAACTCCGACTCTTCAGGATCTCTTGCCACGCGCCCTTGCTGATGGACGGTTCAAAGCTCATAGGAATATTGCGGATCACGATTCCAATGTCCAAGAGTTTCTTGCATATGGAAACCCCGATACTCTGATTCACGACTTCCTCGGATCTCCCAACATGTGTCCCTGCTGATGGACGATTCTGAGCTTATCGAGATTTTGCGGATCGCGATTTCTGATCCAACGATTTCTTCACTCTGGGAATCCACGATGTGTTAAATCCCGACTCCTCCCCTGATGTCTGACGCGTGTCCTACCGAGATCAACGGCTAGGATCTTTTCTTGGATTTTCGGGACTTTCAAGTTCTTCAATTCTTACCCTTTGAAAACCCGATGACTCCAATATCCCGATGTCTCCTCTGGGACTCCTCCTCTGCTTCTTAGGGATTATCGCCTGCATAACTTCCTGAGATCTAATGGCTGATGGGAAAACAACCGTTGATCCAACGTCTCAACAGCCTCTCGAGATTGGCTCTGGTGTGGTCGTAACCGCCTCGCACCTCTGCGAGATCCAACGGCTGACGGGTTTTGTCAATATCTTCCGTAATATCCTGACCATCGATTTCTTTCCCCTTGGGGATTTCTTGGCACAAAAATCTCATGTGAAACCTTTCAATAATTCTGAAAGCCTCTCTTCCTCCTGAACTTTCTTCACATCTTCTCAGTCTCTTAGAAAAGAGATCTCTTTGCGCACACTCGCTGCGGCAACCCTGCAAACACTTCAAGTGTTCAACCTTCTTTAACTCTGCGCACGCCTGCAGTAGCAGTCCTCCAAAGCTTCCTTCTCAGACTCAGGACTGAAACTTCCTCTTCAGCCTGTGCACTCCTTGCACAGCTTCAGTAAGCCACTTCACTTCTGAGTAAATAAGAACAAGAGTTAAACTACCTGATCCTTCATCAACGCACTCCTTGTGGATGGTTTTCGACTGCACACCTTGCAAGAATCTCCTAGCTCAGATACAGAAACAATTGAAACTCATTCTATCTCCCCTTCAGACTTCAGTTTGAAACATGAAATCACATGCACAACATATAAAATCAAATGCATGACAGGAAACAAACATTCATGAGCACATCAACCATATACACAGAGAAACAACACAAACCATGAATTTGAATTAAAGTTTTCTTCTATTAATTCAAATGCCTGTGCATGGGTGTTCTTCATACACTGTTCTCTTCTTTATCTTATCTTCTTCAGAATGCTTCCATAATATTACAATGGTACAATGAGGGTGTCTATATCCGTTTTCCCTCTTGGACTCTAAACTATCAAATCTAGAATTAAAAATCCT
>JZKD02S1593685.1:1269500-1296950 GCA_000966675.3 Picea glauca
ATCCCAGTTGGAGCCAAATGTTAACTCCCAAAATGAAACCGTTCTTTCGGTTGAGTTTTGTGGTGGATATCATGGATTTTGGTAGTATCTTTAAGTTACTTTTTGAGTTTTTATAACTGAGAAAATTTTTGGTTTTGGTGCGTCCTAGAAAATAATTGACCCATAAAGTCTTTTCTTTCAAAATTGTCATTTTTTCGCTTTCCACAGCTAACATGTTTTCAAAGATTCATTGTGCGCTTTGGAAAGTGCCCACTTTCAACAGCTAAGGAGCTCGTTTCATCAGTTGACGTGTTGTTGAAAGTGACAAATTTTAAAAAGGTTTTTGAAAATCAGTTCTCGGGTGGTGCACTGTGGAAAGTACTTTGCTTTCCACAGCTAAGGAGCGATTTCGATTGATATGGCACGTTGTTGAAAGTAATTACTTTTCGCAGCTAAGGAGGGTCTTCTACAAAGCAGTGCATTGTTGAAAGTGCATACTTTCAGCAGCTAACAGGGGTTCCTTCGCAGAGTCACGCGTTGGTGAAAGTGGCAAGCGAGCGTTTGGCAGAGGCCTTTTCCACGGGTCGTTGTTGCACGAAGTGGGAATCACGTGCGTGATATCCACGTATGAAAGCAATGATGATGTGATCAGCCCCATGTTAGAGAAAATCCAAGGCATGCGCTAATAGGAGTGGGTAATCATAGAAACTAAATCATGCATATCAGATATGACTATAATTTGAATTCGTTCCAGAACCCATGCTCAACGCTCATCACTTTCGGAATGGCAAGTTTCTGTTTAGTGATGCAGGTACAGAGGAGGTACCGTCGGCCTGACACCATCAAATCAAACAGAGGTCTCATATCACAAACCGTTTCCAAAACACTGTCGAAGTTTTCATTTAATTCAAAACAGAGCCGAAGCCCAGACTGCTTTCAACAGTGCAGAACCTTGGCTCGACTAGGCAGTTACAGGGATTATAGTGGTCAAGTGCTTGAGCTGCAGAATGGTGAGAAAACACAGTGGCATTTTACTCAAGCGAGAATTGGATAACTTATCCTTTTTAGAATCACATCCCGAGGTCCAGAGGCATTTTTCAAATGCGAGGTGCATGGAATTCACAGAAAGGTTACAAGTTGGGTCTCACCAGGCCATAGCTGAAGCCTTCACCAAGACATTTGATGGCAATAAATCTCGCGTTGGCTCTGTGGAAATCAAGGTGGATGAGGCTGTCATTGCCGCAGCTACAAGATTGCCAAGAACTAGTCAAAAATGGTTTAAAACCACCACTCCTAAGAATCTGGATTTCAAGGTCTATTTGAAAGATGGGTACAAGAACAAAGTGTGGAGAAAAGGTATGCTCATTTCATATCTGGATGAAGAGTGGCAAGATTTATTCAAAGGCATTCAACTATACATTACCTCAGAAGGAAGATACGATAAATTGATGATGTACCACTTTAAACTCATGGATGACTTTACAGGCAAGACCCCCATCAATTTGCCTTATTTCTTATATCACAGTTTGTCTAAGGCTTGCAAGAGAATTAGAGCTCAACCTTTGAGCATGAAAACTACTCTATGTCACCTAGTCCTCGTTAAATTGATTCTTCTGCAAGAATTGAAGCAACAGGGGAGGAGATGGGAGCACTTCCTATTATGGGAAGGTATTGAAACCTAGAACCAGACTGCAAATGAATAGATGGTAGGTGAAATAAAGAATTCCTCTCCTCAGAGAAGTTCAAGAAGAAGAAGGGCCTTACCAGGACCTTCAGAGGACAGGATATCTAGAATGATGCCTCACAGGTCGAAGAGAAAATTGAATTTCGAGCAGACTACACAGCAGAATTTAGGACATCCTACACAACAGAGTATAGGAAAGAACATCCTTAATTTTCCATATTCAGATTCATAATCTGAGCAACAAGACCAATTCCCTGTCATTAAGAGTTCTGAGCAATCAGTCGAATGTGCACAGAACTATGAAACTTTCAGTCATATAGAGCAGGGAGAATCATCCAAAAACCCTAAGTCAAATAAGTCTCAAAGGATCAAACATCTAAAGGAAGTAATTGCCCAGCAAGAAGTTTTGGAGCGGTTGATTAAAGACAGGTATAAGAAGTTATCAGATAAATTTGCCAAGACAAATGCTGCATTTGAACGTTTGGCTAAGGAGAGTGTCAGAGAGAAGAAGAGAAAGACAAAACTTGCCAAAGACTGCAACAGCCTGCGGTGTCTTACCAAGCACCTCAAAAGGAAAATCAGGGGGTTGAAGCAAAAGTTGAAGCAAAAACCTCATCCAGACCTCAAAGTCCTTGCTCAAGTTGCAGTAAATATGCAAGGTGATAAATCGGATGGCCATTGATTTTGGTTTAAAATCAATTTAGAAGGTGAAAATTCTTTTTGTGCACTATCGGGACTTTCAACAGTGCCATGCGACTATTTCATTACCCGTTAGTTGTGGAAAGTGACAGCTTTCAACAGCTAACCCATGAAAATATCAAACAATTGCACTGTTGAAAGTTGGGCAAGCAAGTTTTGAGGCTGAGAATGCAACAATTTATTTCAAACATGTTTTGAAGATATGCCAACGTATCAGTGGACTATTAAATTGCATGCAAAAAGCTCAACCTCAAGGATTCGAGGGATTTTGGTTACACATTCAAAACCATATCCTAAAACTCAGCCATATATATTGGAAAATGGAACAGTCACGTACAGGTGTCATGCTACTTCACCACATTGCAGATGCTGAAAGATGGAGGAAGCAAATGGCAATTTTTGTAAACTAAAGACAGTTCGAACACTCGGTCCAGTTGATTGAAGACTTTAATTTCAAAGTAGTTTAGATAGAATATAATTGTTTTTATTTAATAACAGATCCGTGTTTTTAGGATCTATGTAACTGCTTGTAAGGGCTATAAATGCCTATTTTGATATCAAACAAGGGTTCAATTTTGGATAGAGTAATTGGCTATTGTACTCAGACTTTTTATGCTAATACATATCACAGGTTCCTTTCAGTTTTGATTGTCAGCTTTCCATTTGTTTTCTGCACTATTATCTGTGTTGTCAAGCTTTGAATGGTTGTTATCCCATTGTTTAGCTCATAGCCTGGTAATAAGTTTCTTGATTGTCTCTTAGACCCTACATTGTACTGGTTTAGTTACAATCTGTTCTTCACCCACTTTAAAGTCATTTGCTGATTAATCAATCTTTGAGAGCACTGTCTATTTGTTTATCATTTTCATGTTTGAATGCCATAAGTTGAATTGAGTTGTCCCATTGATCCACATTTACAAAATACAAAAACATTCATTTCTTAAGTTACCAAGCACCTTTGGTCTGTAACCACAAAGGGTTTCTTGGAGTGATAACAATAGGGACAATTTTTATCTAGATTGTTTTTGTTATAAAAAGTAGAATTAATACATACACAATGACAAATTTCTTTATAAATATTTTTAGCATTGATGTCTGATATTTCTATCCAAATGTATTGGTTTAGAGGGTCTATCTTATGAAGTTAAATGTGAGGAGAAACATTATTTTTTATATAAGAGGCTATGCCTTCAATCTCTTTTATATAATATTTGTTGGTCCATGTCGACCACAAGACAAATCCTTTTATGTTAGACTTTTGCGCCATTCCAGAAAAGGACATGGAGTGTCTTGAATACCTATTTATTATTATCATTCCTGTATCTATCCTTAATAATAAATTTTAGAAAAAATTTTAAAATTGTATTTTTTATATATTTATTTAAAATTGATATAATTATAAATTTAGCTATTTTATATAAAACAATTTATTTTAATTTAAAAGAGTTTAAGTAAAATACAAATTTTTTGTCTAAAAAAATCATGTTATTTTGAAATATTAAATAAGTAAAAGAAATAATTTTATAACTATATTGTGTTATATTTACTATAAAGATAAAAATATTTACAATAAAAGATAAACAATGTGTTAATTAATTGGGTTGGTTGTTATTTATGTCAACCCTTAAAGCAATCTCAGTATCCACAACAATATGATTAAGGGACTTCAATTTGATTGATGTATAATGGTATGAAGTTTAATATATTTGCAAGTAATACTATTCTAGATGGATAGTACATGTCATGCCATTTTCGATGATATTTGGAATGTCACATAACTCCTCACAAATGCAGAGTTATGGCCTAGTGAAGTGGAGAACCCTCATGAATTATCTAAAAGGTCAAAGAAGTCAAATTAATTCTAGAAGCTCCTAGAACAAGATGAGTATTCAAGTGGGTGAAACTAGGAGTTATTCATGGGTTAATTTGTTGCAATAATAAAATAGTTAAAAATAATTTAGTTGCAACTGAAGTGGAGGATTTACTATTTGTAGAAAAGTGAGTTAAAACTAGACAAGTGGTTATATGTGCGTTAGCCCTAAAAGAAGGAACGTGGTTTAAATTTGTTAGAAGGTAACCCCTTAAGGAAGCTAATGGACGTATAAATAAGAGAGAAAGGTTCTCCCATTATCACATATTGAATATCATTGGATATCTTTTTTAAGAAAAGTTATTTCGGAAGGTATCATTGATAGGAAAAGTGTGGCAGAAAAAGTGTCATAGGAACAATGAGACATAAAAGGTGTGGCAAAAAACTTGTTCTAGGAAAGTGGGACATAAAAAGTTCGGCAGAAAAATCACAGTAGGAAACGTGTGGCAAAAAAATCATTGCAGAAAAATCGCGGTAGAAAAATCATGGAAGAAAAAGTGTGGCAGAAAATTGATGGAAAAGAAATCACGGCAACAGATTCATGGCAACATAATCACAACAGCAAAACCGAAATCAAAACCATCCCAGCAAAACGCTACAAGAAAGAAAAAGGTATGGTTTTCACATGTGTAGTGTTGAATTTATAAATCTAGTTGAGGGTTCTCCTTGTAAATTTATTAGATGCTCTCTTGAAAGTTTAAGGCTTGTTGTACAGTTGATCTAAGGCAAATATACTAAAGTTTAGTATATTTTCATGTTTGAGGGATTTTGGTTGAGGTATGTTTTTGAAGTTATTGGTATAGATAGAGGTTGTATAACAATGAGGTTATAACACAAGGTTTGAGGTACATACTTGTGGTATAATGTTTGAGGTATATGTGATCAGATCGGATTGGTTCATGAGTATATAGTTATAGGTTTCTCTGTGATAGATTTGATAGAATAGGTTGTGAAAGTGACATATTCACTTTCTACATTTGGAACTTATATGTAAGTGTGGTTGGACAGGGCAAGGATAGGTGGTTGTAGCCACCTTTCGACTATTTCGGGAGAACATATGGGGTTGTATCCGTCTTCTGGTTGTAGCCAGAGAATTTGGGAGTTGGAGCTTCCCTCAGGTTGTATCCTGAAAATAGGGGATCAAAGCCTCCTTCTAGTTCTAGATGGAAAATAAAGGAAGTTGGTGCTTCCAATGAATGTAATTCCTCAAGACAAATAAGAAAATTCATTTTGTGTTTTTCCCCCAGATTGGATTTCCACGTAAAAAATATTGGTTTATTGTGTATGAATGTTCATGTGTTCATGGCTTATTTACTTTATACTTATTGGATGATAATTTTATATTGATCATAAAGATAAATAACATTTGCATATTGTGGTTAAAAGGATTAAAAATATCTAATACTTATTCACCTCCCTTCTTAGTAATCCAACAATTGGTATCAGAGAAGTTTCCTTCAGAAATCAGTTTAACCACTGAAAGGTAGATCATGGAGAGAAATAGTATGTATAAAAATGGAATACCATAGTTTGATGGAAAGAAGTATGCATTCTAGAGAAGAAGGATGAAAACATATGTATAGGAACATGGATTTGAAGTTTTGAAATCAATTGTAGATGGATACAAAGAGTCAGTACTTCCGCCAACAGATGACAATAGAAAGAAAATCACTTTAAATAATTCAAAATCCACAAATGCACTTCTGAATGGTCTTTATGATTTGGTATATACAAAAGTTATACATTGTAGCTCCTCTAAATATATTTCAGAAAAACTTCAAAATTTTTATGAAGGAGATTCAAAAGTTAAAGAAGAAAAGATTCAAACTTACAGAGGTCAACTTGAACAAGTAAATATGAAGGAAGATGATAATATTGTGTCTTACTTCTTACGAGTTGATGAAATAGTGAATGCAATCATAGGATTGGGAGAATAAATTGGAGAATCTGTAATTTCTCAAAAGGAACTAAGATCTCTTCCAATGAGATTTTATCCTAAGATCTCAGCACTATAAGAAAGAGAAGATATATACTCAATAAGCATGGATGAACTACATGGAATCTTCACAACCTATGAAATGAGAATTGAACAAGAAAATCCAGGTATAAAAGAAGCAACATTCAAATCATAGAAAAGGTCAAAGAAAAAGGAAAAGAAAAAAGAAAATGAATATAGTAGCAACAATGACATATCAAAAGACGATGAAGAAGTGGAAAACTTTGTCAGAAGATTTAAAAAGGGAACCGACGACAGATATAAAGGTAAGATTCCATTGATTCGTTTTAATTGTGATGGCATTGGTAATTTTTCTAACAAATGTCCTCATAAGAAAAATAAAAGAAATGATGAAGATGATTCAAATAGGAAACACACATATAAAGGAAAAAGAACAAAAAAGAAAGTCTTCAAGAAAAGTTTATGCACCAAAGAAGACAACTCCTCATCAAATGAATATGAAATCAGTGAAAGTGAGACATAAAGAGTTCTATGCATGGAAATATAAGATTTTGATAAAAAAATAAATCGAAAAATAATATGAAGAGGCAGAAGTTGACTATCAAGAAGAATTGTTGAGTGCTATAGAAGTTATAAAAAGAGAAAAGAAGAAAAACAAGAATCTCCAAGAATAACTAGACAAGAAAGAAGACACTCAAGAACTAGAGAAGATGATCACAAAATTAAAGGTTCAAATAGAAGAAGATAAAAGAATTGAAAAAACATTCAAAGAACAATTGGAAGAAAGAGACATGATCATTGGAAATTTGGAAGCGGAGATTGTCACATTGAGAAATGATCTTCAAAAGAAAAATATGTAGAACAACTCAAAAGTTTTGGATGATATTATCAACAGTCAAAGGCCTAATCATGACAAGTCTGGACTTGGATACAACCAGATAGAAAAGTGATCAAGATCCGAAACGCCATATCAAGAAACATATTCAAAACTCTATGAAAAAACAATAAGAGGGGATATGAAGTTATACAAGGAAGATCACAAGGACACTCCTCCACCAAGAAGATTCATATTTCATAATCAAAGATAGTCAGAAACAAACAATCCTCATGAAGAAGAAGGATTTAGAAGAGTAACACATTTCATAAGATCTTCAACTCCTAGGTATCAAAATATCGTTTTTTGTTTATTTTATGAATGCAATAATTTTGGACATAAAGTTTTAAATTTCAGAGCTAATAGTAGGAACGGAAACAACTTTGAAATTCATACAAAAAATGGTTATCCAAGAAGGCCTAGTGAAATAGAGAGAAGAAACTACAACGAGTTTGAATCATTGAACACTGAAGTGGAATGCTACAAGTTGAACAAATTTGGACACATGGCCAAATATTGTAGAATGGAAGTCCCTCCTAGAGAATCACAACAAAATAACAACATTCATAGACAGGAACCTCATAAGAGAACATGGATAATAAATAAAAATCACTATAGAAATGAAGAATGCACACTTTATCTACAAGATACGCATAAGAAACGTGGTTGGTATGTTGACAATGGTTGTTCAAAGAGCATGATAGGTGATGAAAAGAAGTTTCTAACATTGAAAAAAGAAAGAAATGGATCAGTCTCCTTTGGAAACGACTAGTCATCTAGAATCATTGGAAACGACAAAGTCAGAATTGGAAACAAGGATAGCAAGGAAGGAGATGTTATACTCATGGAAGATATGAAACATAATATTTTAAGTGTAATTCAAATGTGTGACCAAGGTCATGAGATTATGTTTGATTCATCGAAATGAGAGATAAGAAAATAAGGTTCAAGAAAATTGGTTGCAACAGTTGTAATAACTTCAAGCAACATATATGTATTAAGTGAAAGTGGAAATGAAAAGTGTTGTCTAGGGAATGAAGATGAAGTTTGGCTATGGAAAAGAAGAATAGGTCTCATAAAATTCGATATCCTCATTAAAGTAAGGAAAAAGGAATAAGTAAAAGAAATTCTCCATATCACGAAGTCAACCAATACTTTATGCAAGCATTGTCAATGAGGAAATAAAAAAAAGACTAAGTTCAAATCAAAGGAATACTCAATGACAAGAACATTGGGAATTGTGCATACTGATCTCGCTTGACCAACTAGAACAAAGGGTTTAAAAATTGAGCATTATTTTATGTTATTGGTTGATGGTTAAACAAGAATGACTACAATTGTTTTTCTCAGGAATAAGTAAGAAGCATTTGAAAACTTCAAGGAATACAAGGAAGTGGTTGAAAATGAAATGGTTAAAAAATCAAATGCTTGAGATATGATAATTGAGGGGAGTTTACCTCAAAGGAATTTATGGATTTATACAACAAACATTGTATAAAAAGGAAATTCTTTGTTGCTAGAACACCTCAACATAATGGGGTCATCGAAATAAATAACATGATAATACAGGAAATGGATCAAACAATGTTAATGGATTCCAAGTTAATTGATGTTTTTCCGACACATGGAGTGCATACAAAACTTCACATTCAAAATAGAGTAATGGTTAGGAACAAAAGTGACAATACTCCTTACGAACTATGGAAAGGAAGACCAACATATGTGAAGCACTTCAGAGTCTTTGGAAGAAAATGCTACATCAAAAGAAAAGGTGGAAGAATGAGAATGTTTGATTCTCATGTAGACTAAAGTGTACTTATTGGTTACTCGAGTACAAGGAAATGATACAAATGTTACAATCTAAGGATCAGCAAATTTGTGGAAAGAATCAATGTAACGGTTGATGAGACAAGTGGATGAAGATTAAAGGAAGAAGAAAAAGAGTCAGTGGAACAGGCTTACGAAGAAGAAGAAAAGGATGAAGCAACAAGAAAATGGGAAGATGACAAATATCAAAAAAAGTAGAGGAGAAAGAACAACAAGTACCTCAAAAGACCCCTAGAAAATGAATACAGAAGAATCATCCATTAGATCATATTATCGTGAAAAAATATGGAGTTGAGACTATAAGAATAATTTGTTCACTAGAACAATTACACCTAGCACTCTTATCTTCAATTTAACCAAACAGTTTTGAAGAAGACAACAGGGATGAATTCTCGATAAATTCCATGGATGAAGAATTGGATCAGATAGATAATAATCACACTTGGGAATTGGTTCCAAGACCAAGGTACAATATTGTTATCGACACAAAATGGGTCTTTATAAATAAATTTAATGAAGATGGACATGTTACCAGGAACAAAGCTAGATTGGTATGTACAGGATGAACACAAGTTGAAGGTATCGACTTTGAAGAGACATTTTCTGCAGTTTCTAGAATAGAAATAATCATATTGATACTAGCTTATGCATGTTCAAAGAATATTAAAGTGTATCAGATGGATGTGAAATCATATTTTCTGAATGGAGAACTAGAAGAAATCTACATTGAGAAACCAAAATGATTTCATTTATAAAAAAATGATGATTATGTTTGCACATTAAAGAAGTCCTTGTATGGTTTCAAATAGGCCCCCAGAGCATGGAATTCTAGACTGGATAGATACCTACAACAACAAGGGTTCAATAAAGGAAATACAAACAACAACCTCTACATCAAGGTAACTCAAGATAGTATTTTATTAATTGAATTTTATGTTGATGATATTATTTTTGAAGTGATGATGACAGGTTGAGCCATAAATTTGCAAAGGATATGCATAATGAATTTGAAATGTCATTATTTGGAGAACTATGCTTCTTTCTAGGTCTTCATATATGTCAAAGAAACCAATTTTTTATTTATTTCTCAAACCAAGTATATCAAAAAAATGCTAAAGAGGTTCAGAATGGAAGATTGCAAACGAGTTAGTACTCCTATGCAAACCAGTTGCAATTTAAGTAAAGATGACGATTCAAAGTCTACATTTTAGAGGCGGTACAGGTCAATGATTGGTAACTTAATTTATGTGACAACATCCAGACCAAATGTAATGCAGAAAGTTGGACACATAGAAATATTTCAAGAAACACCAAAGGAATCACATGTTCTATCAGTAAAGAGGATATTCAGATATCTCAAGGGTATATAAGAGTTTGTATTATGGTATCCAAAAGGAAAGTATTTATCACTTATTTCCAACACAGATGTATATTGGGAAGGTTGCATTGATGACCGACAAAGAACCAGTGGAGAAACGTTCGACTTGGGTGAGTGTTTTGTATCTTGACTAAGCAAGAAACAATCATCAATATAATTATCTATAGCCAAAGAAGAGTATGTTGAAGAAACAACATGCTGTACACAGGTTCTATGGATGAAACAAACTCTGACATATATACAGGTTGAGTATGATGAGCCCATTCCAATCTATTGTGATAATAGAAGCACCATCAGTATCTCAAAGAACCCTATGATGCACTCCAAGATGAAGCACATTATAATCAAGTTTCACTTTCTATGAGATTAGATTGCAGATAAGAACATCAAAGATGAGTATTTGAACAAAAGAACAAGTGGTAGATATCTTTACAAAATTGCTTCAAAGGGAATCCTTTGAGTATCTTCACCAAAGACTTTGAGTAATTTATACTCCAAAGTGAATTCTTTTGAATGCTTATCTTATATGCCTTATATTTACATGAGGAAGTACCATAAAGAGGAGAGTTTACGTTGGGGGATCTGTTTCAAAAAGAGTTCAGTCAGGGGGATCAACCCTAAGGACAATTCAGTTAGGGGGAGTAGCCTCAGACGAAAAGTTACCTTTACAATTGATGTTAAAGGGGGTGGGATTTATCAGATGCACGATAAAGAGTTAGATTCTTGGAGAGAGAGAATAGAGGTATGGTTCCAGGGGAGCGATGGTCACAGAGGGAGCATGGACGATATGACTTCAGTATTGCATCAAAGTTATTCTATCAATACCAAAGGGGGAGATTGTTGATTAATTCGGTTGGTTGTCATTGATGTCAACCGTTGAAGCAAGTGTGGTAGCCCCAACAATATGATTAAGGTAATTACGTTTGATTGATGTATAATTGTTTGAATTTTAATATATTTGCAAGTAAGACTATTCTATATGGATAGTACATGTTATGTCATTTCCGGTGATATGCAAAACGTCACATAACTCCTCACGGTTAGAGAGTTATGGCTTGGTGAAGTGGAGAACCCTCATGAGTTATCTAGAAGGTCAAAGAAGTCAAATTAATTCTAGAAGATCCTAGAAGAAGTTGACTAGTAAAGTAGGTGATACTAGGAGTTAGCCATGGGTTAATTTGTTGCAATAAAAAAATAATTAAAAACAATTTAGTTGCAACTAGAAGTGGATAATTTACTATTTGTAGTAAAGTGAGTTAGAAGTGGACAAGTGGTTAGAAGTGGGTTAGCCCTAAAAAAAGAAAGTGGGTTAAGTTGGTTAGAAGATAACCCCTTCAGGAAGCTACATGGAAGTATAAATAAGAGATAAAATCTCTCCCATTATCACATATTGAATGATGAGCCCATTCCAATCTATTGTGATAATAGAAGCACCATAAGTATCTCAAAGAACCTGATGATGAACTCCAAGATGAAGCACATTCCAATCAAGTATCACTTTCTACGGGAACAGGTTACAGAGAAGAACATCAAAGATGAATATGTGGGAACAAAAGAACGCGTGGTAGATATCTTTACAAAACTTCTTCGAAGGGAAGTCTTTGAGTATCTTCACGAGAGACTTTGAGTAATTTCTACTCCCAAATGAATAATTTTGAATGCTTATCTTATATGCCTTATATTTAAACTAGGAAGTACCATAAAGACGAGATTCCTAGTTGGGCGAGCAATTCCACAAAGATTTCAGTCAGGGGGATCAACCCCAAGGACAGTTCAGTTAGGGGGAGTAGCCTTAGACAAGAAGTTACCTTTTCAATTGATGTTAAAGGGGGTGAGATTTATGAGATGCAGGATAGAGAGTTAGTTTCTTGGAGAGAGAGAACATAGGTATGGCTCCAGGGGGAACGATGGTCACAGAGGGAGCATGAATGATATGACTTTAGTATTGCATCAAAGTGATTCTAGGTTCTCATTGATGTCAACTCTTGAAGCAAGTATGGTAGCCCCAAAAATATGATTAAGGGAATTCAATTTGATTGATGTATAATTATTTGATGTTTAATATATTTACAGGTAAGACTATTCTATATGGATAGTACATGTCATGCCATTTCTAGTGATATGCGAAACGTCACATAATTCCTCATGGTTAGAGAGTTATGGCCTGGTGAAGTGGACAACCCCCATGAGCTATCTAGAAGGTCAAAGAACTCAAATTAATTATAGAAGCTCCTAGAATAAGTTGACTAGTAAAGTAGGTGAAACTAGGAGTTAGTCATGGGTTAATTTGTTGCAATAAGAAAATAATTAAAAATAATTTAGTTGCAACTAGAAGTGGAGAATTTACTATTTGTACAAAAGTGATTTAGAAGTGGACGAGTGGTTAGAAGTGGGTTATCCCTAAAAAAAAAGAAAGTGGGTTAAGTTGGTTAGAAGGTAACCCCTTGAGGAAGCTACATGAAAGTATAAATAAGAGAGAAAAACTCTCCCATTATCACATATTGAATAGCATTGAATATCTATTTTGTGAAAGGTTATTTGAGCATGTATTATTGATAGGAAAACTGTGGCATAAAAAGTGTGGTATAAAAAGTGCGGCAGAAAAATCGTGATCGGAAAAGTGCGGCAGAAAAAGTGCGACAAAAAATTGTGGTAGGAAAAGTGCGCCAAAAAAATCGCGGAAAAAAAAGTGCGAAAGAAAAATTGCGGCAGCAAAACTGTGACAACAAAACGCTAGAAAAAAAAAATGTATGGTTTTCATATTTGTAGTGTTGAATTTATGAATCTGATTGAGGGTTTTCTTTGTAAATCTGTTGGATTCTCTCTTAGAAGTTTAGGGCTTGTTGTAGAGTTGATCTGAGGTAGATCAACTTAAGTTTATTATTGGTCCATGTTTGAGGTATGTTAGTGAAGTTATTAGTACAGATAGTGGTTGTATAATAGTGAGGTTCTAGCACATGGTTTGAGGTACAAAATTTTGGTATAGTGTTTGAAGTATATGTGATCAGATCATATTGGTTGATGAATATACATTGACAAGTTTCTCATTGATAAGTTTAATAGAATAGCTTGTGACAGTGACATATTTTGTTTCTACATTTGACACTTATATTTTGGGGCAGTTGGACGGAGCAAGGATAGGTGGTTGTAGCCACATTCCGGTTGTAGTTGGAGAAGATAGGGGTTTGTAGCCTCCTTTTGGTTGTTTACAGAGAATTGGGGAGTTGGAGTTTCTCTCAGGTAGTAGCCTGAAAATAGGGGGTCAGAGCCTCCTTCCAGTTGCAACTGGAAAACAAAGAAAGTTGGCGCTTCTATTGAATGTAATTATTAAATACAAATAAGAAAAAACATTACGTGGTTTTCTCCCACATTGGGTTTTCACGTAAAAAATACCGGTGTAATGTGTATGTGTATGATTGTTGATTTGTTCATGGTTTAGTTACTCTGTACTTATTGGATGATAATGCTATATTGATCATAAAGATAAATAACATTTGCATATTGTGATTAAAAAGATTAAAAGCCTCAATTATTGATTCACCCCCTCTCAATTACTCGATTAATAAATGATGTGATTTAATAATTAAGTTATATTTTATCCCACTTAGAAGGATGGATTATATATGCTTTTGACAAAAGTTAATTAATATTAAAAATATACTTTTGTGTCTTTATTTTATTTAAGTAATAAAAAATAAAATTATAGTTTTATATAAAATATTTATAAAAAACAAATTTATTTTAATTACTTATAATTTTTTCCTTACTAATATAAATATGGGTTAATTTAATATATAAAATTAAAATATAATATAAATTAAATAATAATCCTTGACCATTCCCCCACACACACACACACACATATATATATATATATATATATATATATATATATATATTATGAAATTTAATTCAAATCATTCATGTATATATAAATGGAATTCCGCTTCTCAGATAGTGAGTGACGTTGGAAAATCTATGTCTTTGTGGGTGGGTAAAGTTTTGATTAAGGAATGTAATATTAAATGTAATTAAGAAGGAAAGACATAAAGACTGCCCAAGAGGTGGCGATTGCCTCCTTTTTTTACAACACAGTTCTAGCTGGTATGTGTATTTTTTTGAAGTTATATATATATATAGTTGTACCTGGTAGGTGTATTTTTTCTATGTTATATATATATATATATATATATATATATATATTAAATTAAATCAATATTATTTGATATTAATCTTAATTAGTGTTTATTAAGATATATATAAAAATTGATTATAATTTTTACTTCTCCATTCTTATGAGTCCCTTCCCTTTGGATTGCTGGGACTAGAGAAAACAGTTTGTATTTCTATTAATTATTCCCGTAAACCCATGTTTTAACCTAAAAATTTTGCAGGTTGATAAATTTTCCCAGTTACATTTATTCTTTTTTGAGTTTTCAAACAGGATTACTTATAGATCTGATGTTTAGAATTATTTCTAGACATTAATGCTAGACGTGATGTCTAGCATTAGTTCTAGACATTAAATTTTTAGAATTTTTAGCGTGTTTACTGATTTCTTTCTCTAGCACATAGACTCTAAGTGCGCTCCACAAATGACACGTAATTCTCCACCAATGACATTGTCAATTACACTGGTCTATGCTCCACGAGGTTGGTACATCATAGAAGAAATACCTTCTCTTTCCTGCCAACATAAGAGAAGAAATACAATAGGATTTGTATCACCTAATATTAGAGATGACAAGAATCGAACCAGCAACCAATGGAAACAAATATGAGAGTACCTGATTTGAATGCCAAAATTAATGAGACTACCTGATTTGAATGGCATAATTTATATCTTTGTCCAAAGAGATAGAAAGAAAAATGAGAGTTCTTGATTTAAATGGATGAATTGAGATCTTCGTCCAAAGAGATATTGAAGTAATGTGTGAAGGAAGGCGTCGAATGGAATATGATGGTGGTGAAATATACCAAGCTATGCGTGCTTCCCTCGCAACATTTGCACTAAAAGTTGTGCATGTTTCTCTATGGCGTCGACCTTTCCTTGAACTTGGAACGACTTCTTGTTCCAAGGTTCTCCTACCATGGTCTTTGTCATCAACTCTTCTATTGTCATAGTAGATTCTTCCTCTTTACTTTCACTTACAACTTCAGGCATTGAAAATTTATTTTCTTCCATCTAGTGTCTGAATTTTATCTTCAGCCCGTCCCCCTGTTGCTTTTGTTGAGCAACGCCGCAGTAGAGATTTCTTTACTATGTGCATTTCCTAGTTATGAATAAGAGAGTGCATTGAATGCATTGATAAAAATAATATAATGCCTTGAGTTTCATCTATATTTCATTGATTAACTGAGTTTACCTTTCTTTCGGGAAGTAGTGCTCTACCCTAAATTATGGGCTCAAAAGATACCAATCAGTTTATTGAATTTTTAAACCTTCTAGTGCATGTTTGCTAAACCTTGAATTAAAATAGATATGTCCATACTTAATAAATATTGAAGTAAAAAAAATATATGGTGACTCAACATTATTTCCTAGCCTTGATATTGTTTTGAGAAACACATGACATTGCTTAGATAGACATTTTTTGAGATTAAATAGTATTCAAATACTTTTGACCCTTGTAGGTCACTTGTTCATGTGCGTACAAGACATTAAGTAAAAGGACAATAGGTACTTGGATTTTTTCCTCCAACATATCAACTCAGATGAAACGACGTGCACCATAGATGAAAAAATGAATTAGCATGGGTTACATGGTATTTTGTGGTGGAAAATATCCATGGCGTGTACATTTGAACCATTCTAAAATCTCATCCCAATCTATAAATCATATTCCCAATACATTTGAGTCAAATTAAAATATCATTTCATTCTTCAAATACTACTCCTTACTTTTGAATCAATAAAAAATCTCATCCCATTCTGCAAATCCTATTTCTAGTTAGAAATGATTGAAAAAATGATTATTGAAAGAGATGATCTATCACTTTCTGAACACCTATGAAAATTTTATCTGGTAATTTTATAAAATATTAATTTTCATTACTATAAGGCTTGGTGTGCCAAGGTCGAGCACTAGTACTTCCATCCCAGACCGAGACAAACAAAATCATCTAGGAAGTATGCTCATTGTGCATGCAGACATGAAAGTATTAGTATAGGGAAGAGTTGGGGTTCCTTGGGCACGCGATGTGCCAAGGAACAACTCCACCCAAATATGGCTTACGAAATAATTTAGACACGAGGCTTAAAAAAAGATGTGTGTATAAGAAGGAAACTTCGCCAAATGAATAAATGGGAGCATCACCAAAATGATGGATTGGCTACAACAGAAGGGGCATCGGCTGAATGGTTCACCAGATGGGGTAGCTGGTCCAACCAACAAATGAAGGAAGAAATATATTGGGAGAGTTTGGTCACCTTGGGTGTCGACGCACCAAGGGGATCTTGACCAAGGTGTTGTGCAATGTACGTTTAACCATCAAGTGAAGATTTACTTAAAATATTAGAAAAAAAACACACACAGGTGAGGCTATGCTCACTTCTATATTGAATGAAGACAGATTACATAATTATATAGGAAACTAACCTACTTAGTCGGTTACATGAAAACCATAGACAACTAGACTCTATAGACAGTGAAGTAGACTTCAGCTACGAACTGACCCTTAGAACTGACTCTTACTCCATTTTTTCCAAGTCTCCCCCTTAATGGAGAATGGATTGACTTCTACACCTAACATCTCCCTAAACAGCTCAAACTTAATTTTTCCAAGAGGCTTAGTGAAAATATCAAGAGCATTTTCAATAGTATTACAATACATATGAGCTATTTCATTTGACTGCAACTTTTCTCTAACAAAATGAAACTGAGCTTCAACATGCTTTGTCCTTGCATGAAAAATCAGATTCTTCGCAAAATTGATTGAACTTTGATTATCACATTTGATCATCGTAGGTTCCTTTCGTTCTTCTCCAACATCTTGAAGAAGTCTTTTTAACCAAACAACTTCACAAGTTGTTGCACACAAGGCTTTATATTCAGCTTCAGTAGAAGACAAAGATATAGTATGCTATTTTTACTGCTCCATGAAACAACTGTGGATCCAATGCCAAACGCATATCCAGTGGTTGATCTTCGATCATCTGGATTTCTATCCCAGTCAGTAACCTGTCAACTCAACATTAGATGCATCAATATATTTAATACCATAAACAAGTGTTCCTTATAGATACCTGAGTATCGCCTTTGCTTCATTCCAATGGATTTCTATAGGTTTTTCCATAAATTGACTTAACACACTCACAGAATATGCAATATCAGGTCTAGTTGTGGTGAGATAATTCAAACTACCCACCATTTGCCTATACATAGTTCCATTCACCTCCATCGAACCATCATCACAAGAAAGTTTCACATTCTACTACATGGGAACAGTATAAGTCTTACACTGATCCATTTTAAATCTCTTAAGTACTTCTCTGACATACTTACTGTGACAAGAAAAAGTTTGACCTGCATTTCTCCAAACTTCAAGACCTAGGAAGTAATGTAACTCACCAAGATCTTTCATTTCAAATACCTGTGACAACTGCTCCTTGATTTCATCAATTAATTTCTCTTCATTTACTGTAATTATCAAATCATCAACATATAAGGAAATTAATAATATATACCCCTACTCATCAAATTTGGTATATAGATTTGGATCACTTTTTCTCCTCATAAAACCCTATTGAAGAAAGAAAGAGTCTATCTTATCATACCATGACCTAGGTTCTTGTTTTAGTTCATACAATGGTTTCTTTAACTTACACTCTAAGTGTTCTTTCCCTTTTTCCACAAACCCTTCAGGTTGAGTAAGGTAAACCTCTTCCTTTAACTCACCATTCGAAAATGTAGATTTAACATCTAATTGGTGTAGCTTCCATTGATAGTTTTTAGCTAAATCAATTAACAATTTGATAGTATTCAATTTAGCTACGGGTGCAAATGTTTTAGCATAATCAATACCTTATGTTTGTGAATACCCCTTTGCAACCAATCTAGCCTTATATTTGTCTATATTGCCATCAAATTTAAACTTGGGTTTGTATATCCATTTGCATCCAATGGGGTTTTTATGTTTAGGCAATTCAGTCAATTCCCAAGTATTATTTTTCATTATAGATTCATATTCTTCCTCCATTGCATTTCGCCATTCATCATGTTCATTGGCTTCATAAAAGATCATGGGTTATGTGACATTTGAAATGATACTCATTAGGGCATAGTATTTATACCTCTTAGGGAGCCAAACCTATTGTGAAGATATTCTCAACTGATTATATTCCTCCCCACTTTGTGAAGATCTGTCTTCTCCTCTAGGTGAACTGTGACTGCTTGAATTGTCCATATCACTGAGTCCTTCTTTTTGTTGTTTCTGATGTCTCTACAGTTGTGGTTGTTGTTGTTACTATTGCTCTTCTTTAACTCCTTCATCAAGAATTCTATTCCACTCTTCATGATTGTTGTTGTCATGATTTTCTGCTTCCTAATCATGGAAAAGTACATCTCTACTTGCAAATACTTTGTGAGTAGATGGATCAAACCATTTGTATGCTTTGAATTCATAACAGTACCCAATGAAAATACATTTAATGACTTTACCATCCAATTTTTTCCTATTCTCCTTTGGAATATGAGAAAAATCCTTACACCCAAATACTTTCAAATTATGAACTTCAGGTTTGGAACCATACAAGGCTTTGAAAGAAGTAACATTATCAAGACACCTTGTTGGACTTCAATTCTTTAAATAAACTGTTGTATTTATGGCCTCAGCCCAAAATGCATTTGAGAGATTCTTACCTTTAATAATACTGTGTGCACACTCTACCAGAGTTTTGTTTTTCTTTTTAGCGACTCCATTTCGCTGTGAAGTGTGAGGTACTATAAACTGTTGTACTATTCCATGATATTTGTAATATTTGATGAATTCCCCTAATTTATACTCTCCTCCTTTGATCTGAATGGAGGATTTTGATGGATTTTCATGTTTGCTTTTCCACTATGGTTCTGAATTCCTTAAAGTACTCGAAAACATCACTTTTCGTCCAAAGAATTAAACCCATGTGTATCTCGTGCAATCATCAATATATAACAGAAAGTAAAATGCACCTCCTAAAGACCTAGTCTGCATAGGCCCACAAACATCAGTATGCACAAGATCTAACACATCTCTCTTTTTCTTATCAAGATTAGAGGGGAATTCATCTATGTGCATCTTTCCTAATGCACATCCATCACATGAAACATTCTCATTCTTTAACATGGGAAGTCCTCCAACCATATTTTTTTTTGTAATAACAATAAATCAGGATGATTGATGTGGCCATACCTTTGATGCCAAATAATCTCCGTTGGCATAGTTGCAGAAGTCAGTGAGTGATGTGCTTTGTTGGTAACATCAAGTTTGTACAAGCCTCCTGCTTTGACTCTCATTGCAACAATTTTGAAGTGGTCCAACAGATCCTTCACTATGCAATAATTCTTGAGTAACTCAACCTTCAAGTCCTGATTTGTAATGGTGGACACAAAGATCAAATTTTTCTTTATTCATGGCACATAAACAACATTGCAAATGTGATGAACTGTACATTCGGCAATGTCACAGGAATGTCTCCATATCCTTTGATCTTATGAGCATGGTGATCACCAAGATATATGCTGGCTCCATTCTGTTTTTCTTTAAAATTAGTATTCCACATCTTATTGCATGTCATATGTACTTATGCTCCAAAATCCACAAACCAGGCATCAAAATCATTCATTTTAGCACACAAAGAAATGTTAGACAAAAACAACCTAAGATCCCGTGAATCAAAGTTTGGGGGTTCATCAATATCATCACTAGCAATAAAGAATCTGAGATCATGATTTGACGATTTTTCTGCATAATGACCTAAATGTGTTCTAGGTTTGTTCCTAGCTTCATCACTTTTGTTTTTATGAAATTCTTTAACAATATGTCTAGGTTGACCATAATGAAAAAAACTCTTTGATTCAGTCTTGTTAGATTGCATACCTTGATTCGGTCCTGGAGATTGTCTTCTCTGTGATGAACTGCCTCTTTCCCATGAACTTCCTCCTATGCCTCTCTCTCTTGATCTCCCTCTCGTTGATCTCTTATTTGACCATAGTGCCAAATCTTTATTCTGAGTCTTCAGATTTTCGCGCCTCTCTTTCTCTTGCAACAAAATACCTGTCAGTTCTTCAAACATAGGAGGTTTCTCCCTTACTGCGAGACCTGTTATGAACATATGATAATATTCTAGCATACCATTTAAGTTAATAGTGACCAAATCAGTGTTGGAAATAGTTTCCCCTATATTTATTATCTTGTATTTCACCTCTTTAATATGACCCAAAAATGAACTAATAGATTGATTTCCATCCATCTTAATTCCTAGAAATTTTTTTTTCAGGAAAAAAATGTGATTTCTGTTGCTAGTTTCATACAATGATTTAAGCATTGTCCACATTGCAATAGCATATGTAACTTCTCTAATATGTGGAATTATGCTATCTTTAACCGAAATGCACAATAATACCAGAGGATTCTCCATCTCTGGAAGATAGTCTCTGCAAGTGAATCACCAAGGATATGCAAATTTATGTCACTCTACCTTCGGATACCACCGATTTGTATCAATCTCGGTTGTCATCTTTCTTTAAAAAAAAAAATATGCAAATAACCTCAACACACCCTTCCTCTCTCGGTTCCTGTACTAGATTTATGAATGCCCAAATCACCAAACTTTTGTTTCCATAAAACAAATGTTCACACAAGAAATCTCACAAATGATATTCTATTGAATAACCTTTAATATCCACTTTTAAAGTTTATACTTCAAAAATATCCACTTTGAATAAAAATTCACTTTTAATAAACTTAAAAAAAATTCCACTTTGAATAAAAAATCCACTTTAATAAAAAAAATTAATAACTCCCTCTTCACCTCAAACTTTAATAAAAAATATCCTCTTAATAAAAAAAGTTTCCACTTTAATAAACTTAAATGAGATTCAAACTCCACTCATGAAAGCTACCTCCACGAGCTCACACATGCAAACTACCTCCACGAGCTCATGCATGCAAACTTTGCTCATGCACCAAATCCACACTTCATGTAAAAATAAATTTTCACGATTTTCACCTCAACCTATTGAAACACGTTGAAGCCTTCAATGGCGCAAACCATTCACGATTTGGTTTCCACGCTCACTGCACCAGTACACCAACAACAATGGCCCTCATGAAATGAATCCTGGCTTCAAACCCTCTCACGTTTTTCTCCCAGCAAACAGACGCACATTCAAATGGATTGAATGGGAATTTTGACGGCCTCCTCAGCTCGTGATGACCTCAAGAACCCATAGGGGAAAATGTTCCTTATGCTATCCATGTGGCATGCATAGACACAAGAATTTACACACCTTACGCAGCCAATAGAGTGTGGCGAGTCCGCACCTCTCGATGCACTACGACTGCGGGAATTTTTAAAGATCTCTGCACTGTAATACGAAGTTGGGCTACGAAAATCTAAGGTTTTCAAAGGCATGTAAACTCTCAGTAGTATGCCACCGTACCCTTCAAGAGGAGGGACCTGTAGAATTCTATAAATTTCTGCACCTAACTATCGTGGCTCTGATACCAACTTAAAATATTAGAAAACAAACACACATAGGTGAGGCTATGCTCACTTCTATATTGAATGAATATTGATTACATAATTATATAGGAAACTAACCTACTTAGTCGGTTACATGCAAACCATAGACACCTAGACTCTACAAACAATGAAGTAGACTTCAGCTATGAACTGACTCTTAGAAGTGACTCTTACTCCATTATTACCAAGTGATTTATTGGTTAATGATCGGTTGTGGGCATGACTTGGGTGCCCAAGGAAAATGAACAAGATGACTAGAAGAAAAGAGGGTGTGCTTAGGTGATCCAACCAACTGACCTAAGTAATGCATGCACCTTAGTCAAATTTTTTCCAAGTGTTATATGGAAAATCCACCAAATGATTCACTGGATCCAAGGAAAGACACGCATCGGTCCATAGGTTGGGCACTTATATATGAATGGAGGAAATACCATTTGGGAGGAAGAAAGTCATGAAGTAAAATGAGTTTTGTACCAAGGAAGGGGTACATATGAGTTAAGGTGAGGGATGCAGGTTCTATAAAGATGAATCACAAAGGGGAGGTCCCTCATTTTTTTTCTAACAGTGGTAATGAAGGAAGGGTGCATGATGACTCGATGAAAAGGGGTATTTTATGTTTTCACACAGGTTATTGTTGATGTAAATTGAGTGGAATATCCCTTGTAATATTTCTTTCTTTAGCATGAGCTGCAGGATAAACACACTGTTGTTATTTTCATAAAACTTGGGTTTTAGGTCGGTTTGGCCACCCACTTTGCATATTCATTTTTACTCTGTCTGAATGCACTCTCTTTGTTGTTAATGTTCTAAGTATATATGAAAACAAAAATATAAAGTAATAAAAGAATTTAATATTAAGACATAGTTTGGGCCAAGTAGATCATTTTTGTGTTTCCACCGAGTTGAAAAGCTACAATGCCTCATGTGGGTGGAGACAGTGAATGTTTTTTCCGTTCTACCAAGCTCTCCACTGGCATGACAAGTGGTATCAGAGTGAAAAACTCAGAAAGATAAGCAAGGGACAACTTAGGGTTTGTTTAATTGAGCAATTGGTGAGCTCTTCACCACTTTCAGGGTCGTGATGGGTGGTATCAAAGAAGATTTGGTTCTTCACCACTACTTTAGTGAAAACTTTTGTAGGGGAGATGTACTTTTTGACTAGACAAGGTTTTTTGAAAGAATTTATGTGATGCGAAAGAAGGGAGCACAATATCAAAGTTGCATCAACGATTTCATACAACATATATGTGTGAAAAGAGTGACAAACATATGAAAGAGTTGATGATGGAAAACATAGTGAAGCAAAACCTTGATAAAAATGGTATATGAGCATGGAAGCAACTGATAAAATCTTAGAGAAGATCAGGTCGGTCACCACATGGTCAGATTCATGGGATTAAGGATATATGACTCTCTCAATGGACGAAGATTTCCATGTCTTTGAATTAGAATTTCCCAAGGAGGGGGAAATGATATCCACCATTAATAGCATCATGGAACAACCCAATTCACTTTAGGACATCATTTATATCATATGTGAAGTGTGTTCATGACGACATTTCAAAAATGTTTTCCCGATGATGAATCAAGTCAATGCATGATAGAAACCATGCAAAATATATCTCATGCACGAAATTGAATCTTTGAACTCATCAAGGGTGGGGTAACTCATGGAGGAGGACTCCCAAGGAAAAGGTGAATTCATGACAAAGAGGAAATTCGAATTACTTAGTCATAAAGGTAGGATAATCCATTGTTTCTTGTGCAACATTAATCATTTCGTAGTAAAATGTCCATTGAAGGAATAGTTGGAACATATGTACGAAATCCAAGTGCATCCTACAAACAAGGATCTTGCAAAATTTGGAGAAGTAATCCAACAATAGTGAGAAAAATAAAAGGTAACGATGGAAGGGTTAGAGGAGTTGATGAAGGATCTGGATGATTTCATAGAAAGGGACAGGGGATATTGTTTGCAAGATGGAGAATTCATACTTTGTTTTCTGGACATGATAGTGAGTTGGGTTAAGATGGAAGAATTGGATGACATCGATGCTACTCAAAGTTTCATAAGTGAATGGACTACTACATTGATCAGTGGTAAGTCTTAGAGAAGTTTGTTTTCATTCAAGGTGGTTAACTCAGCGGTGAAATCAGTGACAGGAGTGGTTCGTTCTACAACATTGAGAGACATGAGTAGCTTGGGATAGTGGAATTTGATGGTGGCTTCAATAAATGATCATGTAATGATATTGGGGATGTATTTTCTCAATTATTCCAAGGAATTTCTCATGTCACATTAGCATTGCTTGGTGTTCTAGGAAAAATCCAATGACAACCAAGATAAATCTTGGATGAAAGTGCATAAGTGTTTCAATCAAGTTGATTGAGGGAACCTTCAAAAGTGCAGATAGAACTTGTGACATGATGCAATAGAAAGAGGTGATTCCAGAACAAAATAATGTTAGGGAGGATGAGTTGAAGTAGACCATTTCAACACTTGTGGAAGTCATCACATATGAAATGCAACTCGAGTCACCATGTTGAAAGTGGGTTTTCAATGAAGTTTAGGATGATTGGTCAAACGAATCACTTCAACAAAAATATCAAAGTGTTGATGTGGAGGAACTAGGAAGAGAGGACCAAGACACCAGAGTGATTATAAACTTTTGTAATCAAGGGATGGCGATCTATGACTTTGAGCTTCATCTAGAATGACTTGAGAAGTTAGGATTCTCACAGAAGGAGGTTAGAATGTTCCTTACATACTTATTCACAAAGCATATATCAAACACATCGTTCACCCAGAGCCTTGTTGGTGGCCTCTAGGAGTACCTTCATTATTGTGCAGTTGGGAGTGGGCACGCTACATATGAAGTGGGAAATGTGATCTTGGGTGCCTTGGAGAAAGGTGTCGTAGAAGAGGTTGAAGGATGAATACTTCATGAGCTAGAGGATGGTTGTCATTTTTCTCCCGCACGACAAAGGTAAAAATTGTTGGGTTGTGGAGGAAAATAATAAACACAATGGAGCACATACAGTTTTTTAGCATCTTTGAAGAATTTGTGGAGCTGGGTTGAAGATGTAACATATTTTGGGTGAAGGAGAAGAACATTTCCTTGAGCTTGAGGGAGGAAAATTTTCTAACAAAAATACTATGTTTGACATGGGGAAGTGTATCTTAAGAACTACACCTAATGGTTGGATTGGATAGGGAGACAAAGTTGCTAAAACAAATACTACGTTTGACACGGGGAAGTGAATCTTAAGCACTACATGTAATGGTTGGATTGATCACCCGACTAGTGAAAAACTTGGGGTTTGACATGTGTCAAGACATGGTAGAATGGTTGAGGTAAGGGTGCAAAGGACAATTCAACATGGTTCAACACTTGGGAAATTTGACAGTTAGCACATGGGTCGATGCAACAAAGTTGGGTGGAAGGAATTGATTCTACAAGTGAAGAGGTCAGACTGACTTCGTGCATGGATTGTGCATGAGATAGAAGAAGTGAAATGACAAAGGGAAACTTGGGGTTTGCACTAGATATAAATTTGGGGTTCCCAATGGCATAAGACTTGGGGTTTCCAGTGGACTTAGTTGTGAATGGAGATATGAGTTCAGGAAAATATGGAGATCACATATTTTGTAGATTTTTTGAGACAACAATGACTTGGAGTGGTGGAGGATGTGAGGCTTGGTGCACCAAGCCTGAGCATGCACACTTCTATTGCATACCGAGACGAATGAAATCGAGCAGGTAGGATGATTGGTACAAATGAAGAGACAAAAGTATTCACATAGTGGAGAGTTGAGGTTTTTTGGGCATGTGAAATTCCAAGGAAAGACTCCACCTAAATATGGCTTACAAGATAAGTTAGGTGCAATAGTTAATGAAAGACGTGGAAAAATGATTGTTGCTTTTCCAAACGAAGAAATGATTGCATCACTAAAATGATAGATTGGCTAGAGTAGAAGTGGTGTTGGTTTAATGGTTTTGCATATGGGGCACTTGATCCAACCAACCAACATAGGAATACATATATTGGGTGAGTTTGGTCACCATGGGGGCTCGAAGTGCCAATGAGAGCTTGACCAAGATGTCATGCAACACACATTTAACCATCGATTGAAGATTGGTTGGTTAACGATCGGTTGCTGACATGACTTGGGCACCCTAGTAAAAGGAACGATTCGATTGGAAGAGAGGAGGGTGTTCTTAGGTGAGTCATCTGACTCTCCTAAGGGATGCAAACTCCTTAGACAAACCACCAAAAAATACATCGTCTCCAAGGAAAGAGACACTCTAGTTCAAAGGTTGGGTGCGTATATATGTACGAAGGTGAGTACCATTTGGGAGGAAGCAAGTTATGATGTAAAATGATTTCTGAACAAAGGAAGGGGGAGAAACGATTTAATTCAAGGGCCAGAGGTGTTGCATAAATGAAGCATGAAGGGGAGGTGACTTTATTTGGTTTCATTGTGGTAACAACGGAAGGGCATATGGCCACTCAATGGAAGAGTGGTCTTTGTGTTTTTGCATAGGCTATTATTGATGTAAACTAAGAAAAATATCCCTTATAATATTTATTTATGTGGCACAAGTTGTAGGTTCGACACACTTTTGTTCTTGTAATAAAACTTGGTTTTTAGTCCATTTTGGCTACCCACTTTGCATATTCCTTTTTACCATGTAGAATTTTATTGCTTATTAATGTTCTATGTACATATGAAAACATAAAATCTTAAAAAATAAATGAATATAAGAGTAAGACGTTGGCAGGAAGAAGTAAATCAGTGTGGTCTTCCCGCTAAATTGAAAATGTTAGAGACCTAACCTGCCTAACCCCTAGTGTAGGTAGAATAAAATATTTTCCATGTAATGAAGACCAATATTAATAAGGCCTGGTAATAAAGAAGAATAAGTCAAATGTAAGAAGACCTAATAAAATCCTTTTCTTTTACAAGATCTTAATCTAGATTGTTATTTTGGTAGATAGATTTAGTATAAATAGGATTCGAGGGTATGATAAGTATTTGTTAGGACCACGCAATGTACCCTTTTTGCCCATACTTTTTTCCATTATTATACCCTTGATCACCTGTATTTAGACTTATATTATCACTTCATCTGATCATTCCAAGGTATACAACGTCCTTTCTCATTACTATACGTTTAATCTATTTTGCATGATATTTTACATCACTCTCGTACTTAACTATTGATTAGAAGTGTATAAGTGTCCATAACTGCAGATCAACATTTGAGGCCTGTGCTGAAACACAGAACTGTCCAAGATCGTTGTTGCTGAACTGATGCTGAAACACGGAGCTGCTACAAAGTCCAAGGTCGCATATGCCGAAACACGGAGCTGCTACACAGTCCAAGGTCGCATATGCCGAAACACGGAGCTGCTACACAGTTCGAGGATGCAGATGCTGAAACACGGAGCTGT
>JZKD02S1593685.1:1304317-1321536 GCA_000966675.3 Picea glauca
CACCACAGCACTGCTCGAACACTATCCAGCAGCATATCAAATCTTCGAGCAAGCAGGTTGGCTCAACTACTTCAGCAGGCTTCAAGGATACAATGAACCACAAGTACTACAGTTCTCCCGAAATCTTTAGGAGAACCATTCTGTCGTCGCAGGCATCTGAATCTCTGTGACAGAGCAAGACATATCCGCAGTTTCAGGCCTCCCTATGGATGGCACTCGACAGTTCAGCCGGAAGCATATCATCGGGGATGTCTAGCAGATTTTCTTCCTCACTGGGGAAATAATTGTACCAAAAGGCAGAGGGGTTCAACTCAGTTCACTACCACCCCCATGGCCGGAGGTTGCCCGATTCATCAAGCACTACCTAACCTGTGAAGGTCGCTATCAGGTAGTCTATCAACATGACTTCCTTTTGCTTTCTCATTTAAGACATAACAGACGGGTCAATATTCCATACTTTTTGCTGGGCTGTTTAAAAAACATGGCACATTACTGTCGAAGGGCAAAGGATCCAACCCAGTCACTTACCCACCACCGTCTGGTTCAATTACTCATCAATATGGGTTTTGAACAACAGAACCGTTCATTAAATAATCCACCCATAAATCCTGCACCAGCTGTCGAAGTCCCTGAAATTCCTGAGGAGTAGCAACAGCAAAACCCCCCAATTTTCCCCTGAAATACCTCATAGACCACCCACACGACCAAACAGTCCCCCTACCATACCTAAATCATCACATACCGCACCAGAGTCTTTCACTTCCGCCCTTCACATTCTAATTGATGACTATGAACCAGAAAATGTCCCCTACCCTATCATCCAAGAAAGACCCCCACGAAAACGAAAACAGATCGCGCCCTTTCCACCCTCCTTGCGCAAAAAGCGGACAAGAGCCTCAATGAGGCCACCCTGGATGACCACTACCCTAGATCCCCCACCTATTTGACTAAGACGCCGTACATCTTCCCAAACCCCGAGACCTTTTCCTATTCCGACCTCGGTCGCTGCAACACAAGAACCAGCCATCGATACTGAGCTGCAGCAATTAGACACCCAGACATCATTTGTTTTTGAAGTAGCTGAAACACAACCAGCTACCCATCCAGTGGATGAAACATAAGAACCAGCCACTAATATTGAAGTTGAATTACAGGAAATTGAAACCCCGAATGCTGCAACAAAACACCCAATGGCTGAAACACAAGAACCAACCACTGATATTGACATTGAGATTCAGGAATCAGAGGTTGAGGGTGCTGAAACACTACTCTCCCTACACCAGGAGGCTGAAACACAAGCATTAGTTGCCATTCTCGTAGCTTCTCCACAAGAACCAGCTAAGGAGATGATGACTGCCACACAAGAACCAGTCACCTCCAAATCCAATCAAACAATGGCCGATGTCTTGGAAGAAAACGAGTTTTTAAAGACTCAACTGGAAGCATATCAGCAAGAATTAGCCAGGGAAAGGGAGGCATATGAAAAATAATTAAGTCGGTACGCCTTGGAATGAACAGCAACCCTGGCAGAACAAACTACAAAAAGCATATGCAAGGAATACATGTGCTGCCAATGTGGAGATATTTATTATCGGGAAGGATATAAGATCATTCAAGTGCCACTACCAGGAACAGTACCTCCTCCTTCCCCTTTTGCAGCCAAAACTGAACCTGCTGCAACACAAGAACCAACAGGTTCCACCAAGCTCACAACCAAACCTGTTGTAACACAAGAACCAGCAGGCCCTAGCAAAATTAAGACTGAACCTGTTGTAACACAAGAACCAACAGGTTCTTCCAGGACCAAGAAAGAAGTCCCTCCTGTTGTCAATAAGGTTGTGCAAACAGTGCCCATGGAGGAAGTTACACCTTCCAGTCAAACCAATCTCTCCACTTCCAGTGAACAGTCCACTCAAACCCTGCCTAATCCCACTACTTCAGATGCTGAAACACAAACTCGGTCGTGGGATGAGCATGCAGAAATATAAAAGTGGAAGAAGGAGTATGCTGAGACACAGGCCCAACATCTGCAAATACACAGGCAAACCTAGAGGAATCACACCTTCTCAAATTGGGAAGCATTGGACCTGACACGCCAGAAGGTTCGTGAACTCAAAAAGAAGAACAAATATTTAAAAGGTAGACTGATCCTGGCATTTGATATGATGCAGAAACTAATGGCCACAAGGAAACCATCTTGTAACTATTCTTTATTTCTCATGGAAAGACTCATGTGGTTTCAGATTAAGTCTATTATAGAAGGAAAGCCCCATGAAGTCATTTTATCAACAGATTTTATTAAAACTTTTGTAGCTGCCTCCACCAGAGATCAACACCTCCTCTGTGAGGCATACTTCCATAATGAGGCTATTCCAGAAAACAGGTTACTGAACATAAATCCTCTTATTGGGGACGTTCAACTTCGAGCATTTACTTTCTTTCTCCTCAATCAAATCCTTTAGCAAGGTGACTTTTCGGCTGCCCAGAACAATGAAGATAATCGCCTCCTCTGGATTAGACCAGAACCACAAAGGGAAGCTACATTCATCGCACAGTATTATGCGTTCTTAAAGCAACCAGGGRTGACTGAACATGTTCAGYAGCTRCAATCAGAAGTGATTCAGGATTSTGAACGCATCATTAGTGCCATAGAGATTCCTGCCCTACARGCCAATAACCTGTTCTGGCAACAATCCACARAAAAGAGGCAACAACGTAATCCTTTTGGTCCTGCCAACTTAGAAGCARCAATTTCYAGGGTACCCAGTTATATCCAGTGTATGAGGTAGTGTGCTGAGCATTGGATTGGGTACCGGTTCTATTTTCCCATTTTTTGGTTGCCAATAGAAAGATATCAACTCAGCTACAAGCTGCCTAAAAAGGAAGAAACAACAGCATGGCGAAGATTGGAGTAAGTGCGAGGGTTCAGAACGTTGACAGACAGTACCTCCCAGAGTTATAGCTTGAGTAGCTTACATGATCAGAGTAGGTATCCGGACTTGGATTCAGAGTAAGTTGCCTGAGGACATGCAACACCTTGAGCTGGGGGGGATGTTAGGACCACGCAATGTACCCTTTTTGTCGATACTTTTTTCCATTATTATACCCTTGATCACCTGCATTTAGACTTATATTATCACTTCATCTGATCATTCCAAGGTATACAATGTCCTTTCTCATTACTATACGTTTAATCTATTTTGCATGATATTTTACATCACTCTCGTACTTAACTATTGATTAGAAGTGCATAAGTGTCCATAACTACAGATCAGCATTTGAAGCCTGTGCTGAAACACAGAACTGTCCAAGATCGTTGTTGTTGAACTGATGTTGAAACACGGAGCTGCTACACAGTCCAAGGTCGCATATGCCGAAACACGGAGCTGCTACACAGTCCAAGGTTGCATATGCCGAAACACGGAGCTGCTACACAGTTCGAGGATGCAGATGCTGAAACACGGAGCTGTCACACAGTTCAAAATTGCAGATGCTGAAACACAGGAGACCGCCAGAACCAACGATGCTGAAACACAACCATTACAGTTAGCGGTCAAGGCCGACACAGTCAAAGCGCAATTCACGTGGCTGAAACATCCCGTGAATTGCGATGCTGAAACAGAATACGCAGCGATGAGAAGGAGTTGTTACACCAGCCGTAACAGTAATACCTCGTTCAACTCTTGTATTATCATTCGGTTGCATGAGAATAGGACATCCTATGATGATTTAGAAAGAAGATCTGATTTAGGATAGGATTCAGATATGCTTTGTAATGATTGTATCAAAGGGATTTCCTCTTTAAATTCAGGGGAATTCAACATTCGAGAAAGGCCAAGTTTTGATACATTGAAGCAACTCCAGAGAAGCGGGACATATTATATTCTTTCAATTTGTAATGTGATATTTCGACAGATGAATATAAAACTTCTTTGAGTATTCTTCTCTAGCTTTTTGTTCAGGGGAATCTTGTGAGAAGGGAGGGCCCACCTTCATCACAAGATTCACCCATTAGGTAGAAGTGTGTTAGTATAATTTCTGTTTACGTTTTGTTTAACTTTCGTTTGTTGAAACACTGTTTTAATGAATTTCACTTTGCTGAAACACTACTGGCTCTGTCTTAGTTATTGAATGAAATTTATAATCCTTTTTATCAATCTTGTGTGATGATTTTGTGAAGCTAGCAGAGAATTGGTTAAGGGTCCTTGCTCAGACAGAAAGGGATCGAAACATCATACCCTCTGCAGAATTCATTTACTGTTGCATGTGTGCTAGCCAAAGAATTGGTTAAAGTGTTCTTGCTCAGATAGAAAGGGACTACAACACCTTGTCCTCTGTAGATTTCCTTTGCCTTTGCAAGTGTGCTAGCCAGAGAATTGGTTAAAGTGTTCCTACTCAGACAGAAAGGGACTACAACACCTTGTCTTCTGTAGATTTCCTAACCCCTGCAAGTGTGCTAGCCAGAGATTTGGTTAAAGTGTTCCTGCTCAGACAGAAAGGAACTACAACACCTTGTCTTCTATAGGTTTCATTTACCTCTGCAAGTGTGTTAGCCAGGGATTGGATTGAGGGTTCCTACTAAGAAAGGAAAGAACCAAAACATCCTGTTCTCTGTAGACTTTCCTTGGTGTTAGCTAGAAACTCGGTTAGATATCCCTGCTCAGAAAGAAAGGAATCAGACTGCCCTATTCTCTGTAGACCTCAACCTCACAAGTGTGCTAAAACAGAAGTAAGGCTCAAGGCTCTTGCTTAGACAGAAAGGAACTAAGTGCTTTGTTTTCTGTTAGATAGAGTTAATTGTTTTCTGCATTATTGTTTTCATGAAAAGAGTGTTAATGCCGAAGTCTCTGTTTGAGAGTAAGGGTCATGTTCTCTGATTGTAGAATAGTTGTTCTTTCCCATTGCAAGTATTATTTTAATGTAATCCAGGATTCTTAGATTGTTCTTTAAGGAACTGCAATAGGGAGGTTACTTTCCTGTGATTTAATTCAGAGCTTCAGTTCATTCAAGCAAGTATAATTAGTATAGATTTCTTTACTACAACACTAAGTTGCTTTTGGAATTGAGCATATACTGTGCGTGGCTATCTTTGAAACAAAAGACTTCCCTGGGTTGATAATTTATGTTTCACTTGGTTGTTTAAAATTAATTAAGCAATTATAGTGACCCACAGTATTTTCTGGAGAACTATTGTAATAAAGTGTTTCTTTACCAGATCTTTCCCCCTCGAAGAGGCAAGTGAACATTGTTTCTTATCAATAAAGGTATTATTTTGGTGTTGTTGTTTCATCTAGTGTGTTGTTCCACTGTTATTTTCTGCAATATTTATGATTTCATTTATTATAATAGATTTGGTACCTTACAAGTGGTATCATAACACTTTTCTAGGTATTTGTTTTCATGGTAGAGATGTATTCCCACGTATTAAATCTACAAAGATATGTCGTTCAACACATAAATCCGTAGTGAGGGAAGCATACACACAGGAACTAAAAGTGGTACTTAAGCGCACATTGTTGGCCACCCTTGTAATCCCTATTGGTACCCCTTTGAGTGGTACCGCATTAGATGACATAGGTATATGGATCGACCTAGATATGTGGAAGCCCTCCGTAGACAAATCAATTGGTCGCCTGACTACTATAGTTCCACCAAGAACAACACTTGGGAAGATACTCTCTAGCACTAGGGTAGTCAGGTAGTATAGCTAAGGGCATGGTCTATCCTCCTTAGTTGGTTCCCTAAGATATTGGTTCAAGTACTATTGTTGGACCCCACCCTTATTTCAAAGAGTTGTAGCATAGGGAAACAATTGTTTGTAGAAACCCTGAATACCCTAACCCTTGGGAATAAAACATAAACAAAAAAGACAAGATATATTTCCATGCAACTTTACCTCCTACATTTTGGTTGAAAAATTACAACACATTTTGTCTTGTCAAGAATTTTAGCCTTTGAACACTTCAGTATTATTCATCTTGGAGTATAACTCCACAAGAGTAAAAAAAATATTTGGGGCTTGCCTGCACCCTTATTTGAGACCTATCTCATTGGAATCCTCTTTTCATCCCGATCGTAGTGATACCTATCAATTTTTATCCTTTTTTTTCCGGTGCTCTCGACCCCCTTTCTGGCACCCCTACTTGGGACCTATTCCATTGGACTCTTATTTTCATCATGATCATAGTGATAAACATCATTCATTAGCCTTGTTTTTCCATGGAACCACTTGCCCTTTTCACCCACATTTATTTATCATCGCTTCGTGTGTTATTCCCTCACTATGGCCCTTACTCGCAACCAAGACCTTGAAAACCACATAGTTACCCATATTGAGTCCAAAATTGACCACCTCAATGTGGAATGGAAGAAGCACCTCAATTATCACCTTGCCCACCAACTTGAATCCAAACTTAAGTCTCAAATTGATTCATTTTCTGCCAAGGTCATGGAAAAAATGTCTATTTTTGGCATCCATTCCTCATAAAATCAAGCTTCTAACCTATAAGGTTCCACTTCCTCCAATTCTCAATAGATTCATTCCAACCCTTTTCATATTGATATTTTTCTTCCATAAGTGGACTTGAACAAATTTGATGGCTCATATCCCATTGGTTGTCTCAGTCAAATGGAACAATACTGCTCCTTGCATGGCATCATTTATGACTTGGCCAAACTTAATTACGGTGTCCTCTATTTGGATGATTCTTGAACGTTTTAAATGGTGGAAACGGTGTCACAAATCATGCCAAGGATATGTGGCTTGGACCTAGATTGTGGTTGAACTCTATGACCTCTTTAACACTGATACACACTCCTTGGTTGGTCTTGCCAAATTGAAATTGTCACATAGAATGAAAGAGTTTATAGCTACATTTGAGAAATTATTTTTCAAAACAGAGGCAATTTATGATATTTTATTCTCAAAATGCTTTATCAGTGGCCTCAAGGATGACATCTAATCCCAAGTCATCATTACTTGCCCCCAAAATCAGTTGAAAGATACTCAATGTGCCAAGGAAGCTCAACAGGTTGTTCTTTCCCAAAACCACAAAACTACACGTGGTATCATTGTAAAATGTAAAAAAAAAGTAATGAAGAGGTAAATGTTGAAATTGAAGGATTTGCTAAATTCATAGATGAAAGGGAGTTAATTCTACCAATTTAATCCATTGATTAGGAAGTAAGACGAAGAATATACTAGCATGTTCACTTCTAAGCCTCAGATCAAATTTTGTAATTAAAAGGATGATTAATCCATCAATTCCAATAGAGAGACATAATTAAACTCCACTATGATTAAATGGCTTGATTGTCGCCAATAGTATATCCAATAATTTTATTCTTTTCACTTTAAAATTTTTTGTTTTTATTTTAAAAATTATGTGAGAGTCCATTCTATTTTAGAACTGCAAAATGAATCATTTCTATGTTTTAAACATTCAAAAACACGCTTTAACTTTGGTTTAAAAACAAATGTATATATATGTTAATTGGTTTTATATTAAATAAAATGACAAATGACTTTTACCACGGATGATTTTAAGCATAGAAATTTATTTTAAAATGTAACAACCTTGGTGAATATTATTGATCCTTCATATGCCAACTATAATTTTTTTGGTGGTATTTTCGTAAAAATATTCAAATTTATAAGGATTTTATATAGTTTGTATAAAAGTTTGGCAATTTTTAAGGTAAAATAATTTTATCCTTTAGAATTTGGGTGAATCATTTTTAGAATAGTGAATCGGTTTTTGGGAAAAAACATGGAAAATTAGCCCATGAGAGAAATTTAGCCCCTAAAATCATGAGTGACTTTTACTATCCATTATGCATTTATAAAAGTTTTTAATTCACTGAGAAGATGAAAAATTGGTAAGCCATCGAGAATTGTTGCTCCAACTCGAGATCGTATTTGGAAACATGAGATTTATTTTTCTTTGAAGCTTCACCCTATGTTTGTGTATCGATTGAGTATGGATGAAAGTGACAAAATGTGCCCTAATAGACAACAACTGCCCAAATTAACGAGAGCATTAACATGACCCTGTGCAGGAAATGACACAATCACTGCATGAAGAGCATGTTTCCTCTTTCGATTCATCATATCCATATTCATTATAGCCCAAATTTATTCGTTTTTCTTCACTTACTCCACTACCACAGTCTCTTGTTATGGATTTGAGCTACTATTTATGTACAATTTGTTAGACTTGTTAAATGTCGAATCAACAAGAATTCAATTAAGATGATAAGAGAAAAATAATATAATTCACATTCACACAATGATAACAAAGATATTTACGTGGTAAAACCCTTCTTGTAAGGGAAACCTCCACGGGGAAATGATAGTCGGTATTTGATTATTGTTCAAGGGAGATGAATAAAACAACCATCAAGTTCAGGCTTCCAAATGGTACAAAAATCCATTCAACCTTACACTAAAAGCCACCTCCTCCTCTCATTCGACCATGCCTCTATATGGGCTTACATTAATATGGAACAAACTTCATTTGGGTACAAAATTGTTTATCTAATTTAGTGCATACATACAAAATTCGTAGATTTGGTTAAACAAACTACTACAAAATAGGATCCATGAAATCTGCCCATATCCACCAAATTTAGGAAATTGGTTGGCATATTCAAAAATATTCACCTTGACAACAATTTACCTGATCCATCATGCCCAATTTCTTCATCACCTCTTCTACAAGCCAAGAGAATCCAAGCACCATCGTATCTTCTCTAAAAATATTGGTTTTGTGAAGATGTATGCACAATTCTCTTTTGTATGAACTTTTTCAAGGAAAGCTATGCCTTCATCGATGACCCGTCTTACAAAATGATACTTAATAGGAATATGTTTAGTTTTACTATGGAAGGTTGGATTTTTAGCCAAGTGAGTAGCACTTTGACTATGAAAAAATAGCTTTACTTTATCTTGCATCCTTCCAAACTCACTGAAAAAACCTTTTAACAAAATTTTCTCTTTGCAAGTATGTGAAGCAACTATGTATTTTTCTTTTGTATTGGATAAAGCAACAATGTTTTGTAGCTTTGAAATCTAGCTAATAGGTCCACCTGCAAGAGTAAAACATATCCTGAAGTAGACATCATCTTGTCCAAATCACCTGCAAAAGAAGAATCAACATATCCATAGACTAATTCACGACCACCATTATAGGTGATACAATAATCACTTGTCCCCCTCAAATACTGAAGCGCCCATTTCACTAATGACCAATGATCTTTACCTAGATTTTCCATACATCTATTGATAACCCCAACTACATGTGAAATGTCTTTTCTTCTACTAACCATCACATCCATTAAACTTCCTACTGCATTAGCATTTGGTATTCGAGACATATGTTCATTTTCTTCTTTTGTACTAGGACATAAACTTGAAGAAGGATTAAAATGGGAAGCAAAAGGTACAAAAATTCGTTTCACACTATTCATACCAAACCTAAAAAGTATTTTCTCGACATACTTCTGTTGTGACAACCAAAGCTTACCATTCCTCATGTCTTTGAATAACTCCATGCCCAAAATCTTCTTTGTTGCTCCTAGATCTTTCATATCAAACGTTTTATCCATTTGAGCTTATAACATGTTGATCTCAGTTATGATTTTGCTAGCTAAAATCATATCGTCAACATACAATACTAAGATAATGAATATGCCATTATTCAATTTCTTAAAATAAACACAATGATCATACTTTCTCGAATAATTGTGGCTCATCATGAAAGAGTCAAATTTATTGTACCATTGTTTGGGAGACTGCCTCAGACCATACAATGATTTCTTGAGCCTGCAAACAAATTTCTTGTTGCGAATCTGAACGAAATCTGCAGGTTGTTCCATGTAAATATTCTCATCCAACTATCCATGTAAGAAAGCAGTCGTAACATCTAGTTGCTCCAACTCCAAATCAAGTGACACAACAAATGCTAACACAATTCGAATTGAAACAATCTTAAGAACTCGTGAAAAACTCTCATGAAAGTCAATACCTTCTTTTTTAGAATATCCTTTTGCAACCAACCTTGCTTTCTACCTCTCTAACTTATCATCAAGACCCTTATTCAGCTTGTAGACCCACTTGCAACCTATAGTTTTCCTGTCTCTTGGAAGTTCTAGTGAGTCCCATGTAGCATTCTTCACTAAAGAATTCATTTCATACTTCATTGCTTCTTTACATTTTTCACTGTTAGAAACCTCCACAACCTCCTGATAGCATGAAGTTTCATCATCATGAATATTTAAAGAAACTAATGAAACAAAATCATCATACCTTCTTGGACAAACTCTAACTCATGTAGACCTCCTTAGCGAAGTTTGTGGCTCATCCATAATCTGTTGATTGTCATCATCATCTATTTTTTCCTCTGCAAGAACCTCTTCATGAAAATCTTCATAAACTTGTTCATGTTAACTTTCATATGTAGTTGAATGAGTTTCAAACTGAATCTGTTGATACCTATGTACTTCTACTTGTTTCATTTGAACATCTACATATGATTTTATGAGAGATGATTCATCAAATATTACATCTTTGTTAATGATCATATTGTGTGAAGTAGGATCCCACAACCTATAACCCTTAATACCATAACCATATCCAACAAAAATAATCCTTTTTTATTTTGGATCTAATTTAGAGCATTGATGTTTCAGAATTAGAGCATAGGCTTCACAACCAAAAACTTTAAGATTAGAATAATTACAAGGGTGACCTATAAATACCTCTTAAGGAATCTTGCACTCTATTGTTGTTGATGGTGATCGATTCATCAGATAACAAGTTGTAGATATTTCTTCTGCCCACGGTTCTTGCTGCAAGTTAAAGTTACTAAGCATACTCCTTGCTCTTTCTAGAAGAGTCATGTTCATGCGTTCAACAAGTCTGTTTTGCTAAGGAGTATGGGAAGTATTTTTATGCCTATCAATCCCAAACTCCTTGAAATAGTTCTCAAATTACATTGACGTAAATTCACCACCATTATAAGTTCTTAAACATTTAATGGACCTACCAGTGCTCTTTTCCACTAAAACTCTAAACTGCTTGAAAACAGTGAATACATCAGCCTTTATTTTCAACATATAGATCCACACCTTTCTGGAGAAATCATCTATAAAAGTAACAAGGTATGATGATCCTCCATTCGAAATAGTAGGGGATGGTCCCCAAACATCAGAATGGATATAATCAAAGATTCTCTCACCGGTGTGTCTTCTGGTTTTAAACTTCTGCATATTATGTTTTTCATAAATACAGTGCTTGCATAAATCTAACTTTAACCACTTTAGACTAGGAAGTAACTTGTGATCAGATAATACCTCCAATCATTTTTCATTCATATGGCCCAACTGTTGATGCCACAGTCGAACAGAGTCATTGTCATTCTCAGATATAGTGTTTGCATGATTTGACTCAGTTCTTACTTCTAACAAAAATAGGTTTCCAACCTTCTTTTATTTCATAACTAGTAGGATTCCTTTGTAGACCTTCATAACTCCACCTTGAACAATACTTTTATATCCTCCAGTATCCAAGACTCCCAAAGAGATTAGGTTCTTCCAAAGATCAAGTACATGTCTTACATCAGTTTGTATCTTAACAGATCCATCAAACATTTTAATTCGAATGATACCAATTCCCACAACTTTACATGATATATCATTTCCCATGTAAAAAATTCTATTATCTATAGACTGGTAAGTAATAAACCAGTGTCTATGAAGACACATCTGATTTGAAGCACTAAAATCTAATAACCATTGTTGATCATAACGTGAAACGATACCAATTGTTAAATCTTCATAAGCCATACCTGAACTTCTTGTTCAACCTGTTTCACTTGTGTTTCTTTCCTTTGTCTCTTTTGGAGGGTCTTCTTTGGAGGCTTGTTGTCGCTTCCAACAATCATTCTTCAGGTGTTTAAATTTGCCACAAAACCAACACTTAAGATTTCTCTTCTTTCCCTTCGAATTTAACCAAGAGAAACCCCTCTGAACATGTCTTCTTTCTTTAGCTCTTCCTCTGACCACCATCACCTTAGATGTGGAGGTTTCTAAATTGGATTTTTTCCTTGTTTCCTCAGACAGTAAAGCTCCAACAATAACATCAAACTTAATACTTTTTGTTGAACTGAAACTAGTAGAGGTAACAAAGTGATCCCATGACTCGAGAAAAGAGCATAATAATGTAGTCACCTTGTCTTCAGATTCAAATTTCACTCCCATGCTAGTCAACTGGACTAAAAGTGTATTAAAAGTATTTAAATGATCAACTATTTTCATACCTTCCTTCATGCGCAAACTGTATAATTGTTTTTTCAAGAAGATCTCGTTCGTCAAGGATTTTGTCATATACAAGATTTTCGTCTTTGTCTACAAACCGAATGTTGTCTTCTCCGTAACAATGTTGAACTGTTCGTCTTTGTCTACAAACCGAATGTTGTCTTCTCCATAACAATGTTGAACTGAATATCATCGGCCAAACATAGACATCGATCTCTTCCCACTCTTCATCTGAAATGTTCATGGGTTTATTTGTTTTTTCCAAAATCACCTTCACCACGCCTTGTTGCATGAGCAGATCGTGCATCTTGAACTTCCAGATCTCAAAAAAATAATTTCCATTCAACTTCTCAATTTCAAACTTGGCACTTTGAGTCTTTTGCATTTTAATCGCCTTTATTAATCTCAGCCTCTATTGTCTCCAATCTAAGCCCAAACAAGCATGCAATGCAACATGAACATTATACTCCTAACCCAACCAATCGAAAAAACCTTATTGGACGGAGAGCAAGTGAAAGTGCGGAGACGATAGCGGGCACCATATAAGTCGGTGCTCCCTTCCAGAGTAGAGGCCGACATTGTTTTCTTAAAACCCAAAATTCATAAGTTTCCCTTGAAATCAGCGCTCCCTTCACTAGGGGAGCCCAACGCTGATTTGGAAGCAGCGCTCCCTATACGAAGAGATCGGATCGGCGCTTCTTGATGACAGATAACCCAGCGTTGAAGTAAAACGACGATGCTCCCTTAAGGCAGAGCGATCAACATTGAACTAATATCAGTGCTCCCTTTACCAATATTGACCAGCACCTCTGTGAAGGAGAAATCTGAGAATTCGCAACGAGACAAAAAATAGTTGCTCCTATGTAATGGAGAACCCCGACCGGACAAAAAAATATAGGTCTCTCCTGTGCAATAAACTTTGTCCTCTGCTCATGAAACGAGTTTCCAAAAAAATAGTTGCTCCTATGTAATGGAGAACCCCGACCGGACAAAAAATTAAAGGTCTCTACTGTGCAATAAACTTTGTCCTCTGCTCATGAAACGAGTTTCCTCAGTGATAGATCTCGCCCACGGACATAGCTCATTTGAGCTCTGATACCATTGGCTAGACTTGTTCAATGCAGAATCAACAAGTATTCAATTAAGTTGAAAATAGAAAAATAATAGCATTCACATTCACACAATGATAACACAGAGATTTACGTGGTAAAACTCTTCTTGTAAGGGAAACCTCCACGGGTCAATTACAAACAACCATTCTAACTTACAAACAAATCCACCTCCTTTTCTCATCCGACCATGCTTCTATATGGGCTTACATCAATATAGAACAAACTTGATTTGGTTACAAAATTGTTTATCCAAATTAATGGGTACATATCAAATTGGTAAATTTGGTTGAACAAACTACTAAAAAATAAAATGCATAAAATCTACCCTTATCCACCAAATTTAGGAAATTGGTTGATATATTCAACAGAATCCACAGTCTCCTGCTATGGATTTGCTTAGGAAATTGGTTGATATATTCAACAGAATCCACAGTCTCCTGCTATGGATTTGCTTAGGAAATTGGTTGATATATTCAACAGAATCCACAGTCTCCTGCTATGGATTTGCTATGTATTTGAGCTACAATTTATGCAGCTTCTACAGCGGAGTTTATAATTATAGCGATTACGCTCACATTTTACAATCCTCAGATAACGATTGCAACGAGTAAAAATCCTTCAAAGAAAAAAATTACATCAATCGAATTTAGAAAAACAAAGCATCTACCTCGTTGATGTGTGGTTCATGTTTCGTTTCGATATAAGCATCTCTGACAGCCTCTGGTCTTCTTATCAAGTAGAAGCATCCACCTCGTTGATGTGTGGTTCATCTTTCGCTTCGATATAAGCATTTATGACAACCTCTTGTCTTCTTATAAATTCTCGCTGACCTAAGCACTGATGTCACTATACGACAAAATTGCAGGCCATGTTTCTGTTGATTTCTGAGGTTACCTTGTGGGACTTCAACTTGGTATTTGTCATCAATGAAAGCTCACAGAGAACTTTCCTTTTATTGTTAGGTTCTCAATCTTCTTCAGTCTTACCTTAGAATATGTTACACTCTCCACCTTACCTTAATATTTATTATACTAACATATTTCATATCTCCTTTTAATATTAATTATATATATTATACGTATACACTACAATAATGTTTACATATAATATTAATATCTATTTATAATAAATATTTTTTTTAATGTTAAAGAGTATAAAAAAAACAAATATTCATTAATTATATCACTTGAATTTATAATTTTTTGGAATATTTTTTAAGTGAAATGCTTAAACTCATTTTTGAAATTAAAAATCTCATATAAATTCTTTGAAAAGGATGAATCACGGCCTTTTTGAAATATGCAGGGCAAATGACTTTTACTATGCAAAAGGTATTTACGAAAGCTTTTTGTTCCTTGACAAAATGAAAAGCTTTGTCGCCCGATTTTACTCCATGTCATTACTTATCATAGTAAGTATTATTGTAGGTTTCGGTTCATGCTTTAAATCAAGTTTCAGTACATTTCATTTTAAGATATATGCTTCATTGCCAATCATAATATGTGCTTTATTCATAATATGCGTCTATTAGAAAAGTGGAATGTTGGAATGTGTTAGAAAGTTGTATGATGAAAAACTATGTATGAAGTTTTGATATATAAAAACAAAATTCCTGGCAATGCCTCTGACCTCATCTTGTGCATTGTTGTCCAAAACATTCCACGACTTCAAGAGTTCAAACAAAATTCTAAACATAAAATGCATTTACAGTCAAGCTAGAGTGATGATTTGCATAGAAATATGATTATTAAATATATTTCTCATATTTATTAACTTTTAATCTATATTTAGCAAAGCTGTTCGACTACGTAATACAGAAGCATATGCAAACGCTTCTTCGATACTCTTGTCTCTGTGCTCTTTGGAAAATCGTAATTTATAATATAGGAATTATACATGGAATGTATAGATCCAAAATACAATATAAACAATTGTGTGAGATCACAAACACACAGTCCCACTCTTCTGTACTCAGAGAGTTTTAAATCTGAAATATGTTTCATAACATTCAGTAAGCAAGTCCTCAAAGGCAGGGACTTGCTGAACTTTGCAACTTCTCTTGTTTTAGAGTTATATTCTCTTTTTATGATCTTATTTAAATATATGAGTGTATCTAGTGTGTAAACATAAATATAGTTTTAAATTAAAAATGATATACTGTTGATAGAACAAAATTAAATAAAAAATACATGTCAAAAAAGAAAAAAAACATTGTAGAGCTATATTCTCTTTCTATAATTTTATCTAAATATAAGAGTATGTAAACATAAGTACAGTTTTAAATTAAAAGTCATATACTGTTACCAGAACAGAAAAATCAAATTAAAAATACATGTCAAGAAAGGAAAAAAATATTGTTGAGGAAACAAAAATTATTAAAAGAAAATTTAAAGAAAATATTTACATGTAACAATTATTGAATTAATAGGATCTGTGAATCTTTCTTCCTTTTTTTTATTTAATACTCTAAAAAGGCATCATAAAATGATTGAAAGTCGGTTAACAAGGTAACATAAAAGAAGCTATTAACTACTATAGATAAATTATTAAATCTATTTCTCATAAATTATAGAAATACGATTATTAAATCTATTTCTCATATTTATTAACTTTTAATCTATATTTAGCAAAGCTGTTCCACTACGTAATACAGAAGCATATGCAAACGCTTCTTCGATACTCTTGTCTCTGTGCTCTTTGGAAAATCGTAATTTATAATATAGGAATTATACATGGAATGTATAGATCCAAAATACAATATAAACAATTGTGTGAGATCACAAACACACACTCCCACTCTTCTGTACTAAGAGAGTTTTAAGTTTGAAATATGTTTCATAACATTCAGTAAGCAAGTCCTCAAAGGCAGGGACTTGCTGAACTTTGCAACTTTTCTTGTTTTAGAGTTATATTCTCTTTTTATGATCTTATCTAAATATAAGAGTGTATCTAGTGTGTAAACATAAATATAGTTTTAAACTAAAAATGATATACTGTTGATAGAATAACCAAATCAAATTGAAAATACATGTCAAGAAAGAAAAAAAACATTCTAGAGTTATATTCTCTTTTTATGATCTTATCTAAATATAAGAGTGTGTAAACATAAGTACAGTTTTAAATTAAAAATCATATACTGTTACCAGAACAGAAAAATCAAATTGAAAATACATAATACATGTCAAGAAAGAAAAAAAATATTGTTGAGAGAACAAAAATTATTAAAAGCAAATTTAAAGAAAATATTTACATATAACAATTATTGAATTAATAGGATCTGTGAATCTTTCTTCTTCTTTTTTATTTAATACTCTAAAAAGGCATCATAAAATGATTGAAAGTCGGTTAACAAGGTAAGATAAAAGAAGCTATTAACTACTATAGATAAATTATTAAATCTATTTCTCATAAATTATAGAAATACGATTATTAAATCTATTTCTCATATTTATTAACTTTTAATCTATATTTAGCAAAGCTGTTCCACTACGTAATACAGAAGCATATGCAAACGCTTCTTCGATACTCTTGTCTCTGTGCTCTTTGGAAAATCGTAATTTATAATATAGGAATTATACATGGAATGTATAGATCCAAAATACAATATAAACAATTGTGTGAGATCACAAACACACASTCCCACTCTTCTGTACTAAGAGAGTTTTAAGTTTGAAATATGTTTCATAACATTCAGTAAGCAAGTCCTCAAAGGCAGGGACTTGCTGAACTTTGCAACTTTTCTTGTTTTAGAGTTATATTCTCTTTTTATGATCTTATCTAAATATAAGAGTG